>OY979708.1:28074879-28504117 GCA_963855925.1 Inga laurina
TCAAAGTTCACATAAAATTGTTTTTCAACCAATTATTGATTTGATTTCAAAAAGCAAAAATGTTTTTGATTATGCTGGAGAATATTTGGGGAAGAAAGTATGTTCAAATGAAAATTACTTGAGTTTTCATTCACATGACTGACACAATACTCGCATAAAATCTCATAATACATATCATTATATAGTTTTCAAATATTGTGGTTAATTGGTTCACATTTCTCACACAAGCTATATTAGAAAAAATTCTAATGTGAGAAATAAATTTGTTTGGGTTCCTAAAAGGCAAATAGGTTCAAAATCTAACGTTCAAGGACCTAAAGCAAAGTGGGTATCAAAATGTCCATCTAGTGCTTTATATGTGCATATTGATTCTAAGAAGAATGGACATAACAATATAGAGAAGATGAAGAGGAAGCTAAGAGTTTCTCATGCACCAAGAAAAAGGTCCATATCATCTATATCAATTAGGAGAACCCTCGAATAATGTATTGTTGGAACAACAAAGTTTAACTACAAAGAAAGGCAATGGAGAAAAAGAGCATGTTACACCTCAAGAATGGACTACCATAGAGTACCGTTCAACTATCTTGAAGAAAATACGAAAAGGAGAATCTTTTAAGCATCAAGTAAAAAACTCTTGGAGTCTATATATTTCGAGAGAAGGTTGTCAGAACCCAAAGCAAGATATTCAAAGTATCAATTCATAGAAAGATGCAGTGGGTAAGAAAAAGCAATCCTCCAAGTATTTAAGGCAAAGGTACACAATAACAAAACCTCCTATGCTATTGTCTATAATATGTATTGAGGTTTTATATTTTGGAACCTTAGGAATAAGCATTGAAAACTATTTTGAAATTATGTTTTCACATCCCTTAAAAAGCCACTTAATAGATTTATTTATAAAGGATTGCAATGCTAAACAGGTTAATTCTTTATGCATATATAATTATTTGAAAAGAAAATATTTCTTTTATGCATAAAGACATGTTAATTCATTATACTCAATTGCCTCAAATTGATTATATTCTTAGAGCATGTGACTTTTATCTTGATTCCTACAAGCTAACAAGAAATGGATCCAAGCAAGGTTGGATACCATGAAGAAAAATAAATTTATTTAGTTCTATAGGATAAGAAAAAGCTTCTCAAGACTATGGCCACATGAACAAAAGCAAGGTTGGATACTATGAAGAAAAAGAAATTTATACAGTTCTGTAGGATAAGAAAAAGCTTCTCAAAACTATGGCTACATGAAAACAAATTCATATTTTGATGATACTGAATTTTGGGGTTTGGATTTTGGTGCTGATTGTGTAAAGGAGAAAAACCAATATTATTCCACCAAAACCAAGCAAGTTGTCGTAAGGGCAATAGGAATTTTGGTGATATCTAATCCTTACTCTATACTATGATTATATGAATTATTTATTTTGAGTAATAAATATTTGTCCATTATTGCATTTGTTTAACAATTAATCCTTAATGATCATTTTGTTTACAGATTGCTAAATGAACCAAAAGTGAAACTATGCATAGTTTTTCTATCGATTTATGTTTTAAAATGCACAATCCAAAAATGTGTTTTGGTTTCAATCCATCTTGTCTTATAAAAGTGCATACACATGTTTTTGAAAAATATTCATGCATTGAATACATTCAAATTGGTTTGGAAAAATGAAAGTTAATATCTTGTGAATTGAAAATTAGAAATACTTCAAATCCATCCACTAGAGTTTTCCCCTTCATTCATGTATTATTTCTTGATCTTTAACTTGTTTCTACTTATACACCTCAATCTTTATTTTCTAGCGAGTTAGACCTTATGTCTAACAAGTTAACTATCTATATGAGTTTTAAGTGTATTTCCTAGGAAAAAAATTCAATATGTGAAAGCCTTGTGCCTAATGCATAAAACCTTATTTTGCTGAGTTATTCTAAGTATTACAAATGTTCATTAATGCATTAAATGTTAATGTATTAACCATTATAGTGGAATAACTTACTAGGATAAAATTCTAGCTCGCTAGTCATTTGGACTAATGAGCCTGTGCTTTGTATTTAATAAATCCATATACATGTTCTTGTTGATCAAATACTTTAACCATTGATATCAACTATCTTTGAATAACCAGTGTTATGTATTTGAATCATTGGTTTGAATATTTTCAACTCTAAATATCAAGATAGTCTCTAGGCCAGAAGCAAATTTTTTTAACTTGTAAATGTCTGTCGAGCTAATCCTTTTGGTTATCTATATGTGATTTTTGCTCTTTGGAAAATTCTCCAACATGTTAACTTTGATGATTAACATATTATCTTATTCGAACTTCAAAATGAAGCTTTCTGATATATATATATATATATATATATATATATATATATATATATATATATATATATATTATAACTATTGACTTTCACCATTTTTAATGTGAACATTGATTATAAACATGTATCAAAAATGATTTTTGCATGTATTCAAAATCTCAATTTCACAATGCATTGATATGATTTGAAATTATATCTGAGATTTGAAACAGTTTGCATAGTTCGTTATCACTCTTGGAAAACCTGATTTTAATCATGATTTATCATTTCACAAAGTTGAAAAATATTTTATGGATATATCTACCACTCACTTTTGATCTAACTTACTTGGATTGCATGAGAATATTTTCAATGACATATTCTTCTATACAAAGCATATTTGCATACTGTTATTTTGAAAGCATCATTATTGGTATCAATTGTTTTCTATTCTTTATGGCATGAATTAATTAGATGACATTATAATTTTAATCTTTGGTGATTTAATACACTCTTTGCTCAAAAATCATATGGTTCAATTATATAAGAGCAAAAGAGTTATTATGCTTAATATTGTATGGACCCAAGAGAAGTTGGGTACCAAAGAGCCTATATTTATACTTTTGCAGGAGTTGACCAAGATGTTATGCTTTTGGGTACAAAGAATAGAAGCTAACAGAGTAAGTATGACTAGCAGTGTTGCAGTGTGAGTAGAAGCTGAATATGTGGTATCACTCAAGTGATGACTCAAGGGACACCCCATCATTAACAAGTAACTAGCTAGTGGTGCAATCAAAAGAAAAAAAAAGAGAGAAAGAGAAGGAAAATCTCTTAATGGGCCTAGCAGAGTTTATTTCAAAGAAGCTCAAGGCTAAAAATAAGTCTAGCCATTGTGAGCCGTGTTCATCTATCCACCTCCTCTACTAGCTAAAGGAAGTTAGACATTATTGTGACATGGAACTAGCTGAGATATGCTCTAAGGAAGGTGTTGTGAATAAAGATATCTTGAAGACAACAAGCAGAAATTAGATGGCCATCTTAGCTAGGAAGATCAATGAGTGGTTAGGAATCAAGAAGCCCCCTACTAGACCTTTCAAAGAAAATGATAAACCTGAGATGTACAAAATTATCAAAATTGGTGAGCTTATGGGATTCTCAACTACCACCTTAGCTCTATGTCTAATCTTCACAAAATTATATAGTACCTAAAGCCAAATGAGCCCCTTGTGAGGATTCCTATGGTTGAGAGGCTACATATCTAAATGATAAAGATATACTTGTCACTAGTGGGTTGTACTAGTAAGAGGCAGAAAGTAGAGCCCAAGTCATCTAGAGATGATGAAGCACAATCTTCAGCTAGAGCTTGATCACCTGGACCTTCTTTCATTGGATCCACCATTCAGACAGACTAAGCCTTACTTGATATTACCAATACTAATGAGAAGCTTATTAATGTTGTGGATGACAGAGTCAGGAAGTTATGTGCTATACTAAATCAAAACTTCCAAATGTTGTTTACTCAACATAAAAGGTGTAGAGGATGAGAGTTGAGACTTCAATGATAGATGAGATACAACATTTTACTAGAACTGATCCCCCTACTCCTTCATTCTTTGGTCCATATATCTAAGGCTATATGAGAGAGGAGGTTCAGTGATTTCACACTAAGCTTGATACAAATAAAGCTAAATTCATCACTTTTGTGAATGACAAGTTTAGACAACTCTATAACTTGATCAACCAGAACATCAAGGCTTTATTTCGAGCTCAGATTGGTATCCTAAAATGCACATAGAGACTACACCTTCAGAGACCCCAGTGATGATCACATTATCACACAACAACTAGCCAAATATGTATCAATGAACTTCAAAGGACTATGACTCGAGTAATTACGACATTATTCAAGTGAGGTATTGTATTCTTACTTTCTTAAAATTCTCTGAGTTGCGTCACTCGAGTGATACAAGGTTACAACCTTAAAATCTTGAATAACATCATCATTTTCAAAAGTTTATTTCTCTCCAAATCTTCAAATTTTCATACTCATTCTCTTTACAAAATTCCAATGGTTTTACAGATCCAGGAGAGTTCTTAACTGTACTACTCACAACGATTTTCTTTTAAACCATGCATTCATTAAGGGAGAGCTTCACATTCACATGTGTTTTATATCTTAAAAAGCTCATTTCCTTTATTTTAAGAAAATCATTCTAGCATACTCATCTGCATTCCCTATCTCTTGATTAGTTTTGATGATAAGTTACTCTTATGTTCTTCCCTTCATGATCTTAATTTTAATATATCTTATAGAAAGGATAATTTTGATGCTTGATGGCACTGAAAATTCTCTTTGCAAGGAAGATTTAAATTTTGTGAAAGAAGAATTTGTTTTGTGCAATAAGATTCCTCAACGTACTACAAGAAGATGCTTTAATGATCAATCAAGAAAAATATATTGGCTATAACATTTAAAGCAATAAATACCTATACCAGAGGTTTGGTATTTTGGACATATCTTAAACTACATGTTCAATTGAGCTGAAACTTGTTTCATATGAAACTAGACTTCCAATGCATCATATAGACACAAAGATCAAGCTCAAAGGAGTTCGTATGAGAGATATATGAGTTTTGGAAGATGACACACAAATCACTATTTTATTCCAAAATAGGTTCGGTATTTTGGGCGTAACTCTTAAACTACACATCCGATTGAGATGAAACCAGTGGCATATGAAACTAGACTTAAATGCCTTTTTATGGATAGGTCATGGGTCATATTTAGAGTTATATTCAAACTGGTATACCTTTTAGAAGTTGATGCTCATGAATTCAGACACTATCTAGTATAGTAATCACTATTTGGATTATAACTTTTAGAATATAATGAGTTTGGAGCTGATTCTTGTTGCATTGGAGTGTAGACGGCGAGAGCTTTCTGATGATAAGTCATTTGTCATATTTGGATTCAGAATGAGCAGATCACTCGAGTGACCACTAGAGTGATGTAGCAGTGATATTCTCTGTCAAGTTTTGGAAGGGATCACTCGAGTGGTCACTCTAGTAATGCGTTAGACAACGTCTCATAACTTCTGAAAATTATAGGATCAACTGTGTAACTCATTCCTTTTACTTCTAATCACTCTAACACTTCATTGTATTAATGTTTAAAGTATTTCTCCAGGAAAACAATGAGAAGATCATGTAAAGAGAAGGAAAGCTTCTTTACGGGAGTGGAGCATCCACCGAACGTAATAACTAGGTTTTCAAATACGAAGAGAGGTCAAATAAAGCAACAGGACTCAATTGGTAGGTTGAAATACTCACAATGATCATCTCCTACTCAACTATAAATACAGGAGATTCAAGCAGAGAGCAACAATAAAGAAACAAGCTAAGATTATGAAGCATCCACTCCTACCCGAATACTTTGTTTATCTACCTTCGATATCATTTACCTTAGATACAGAGATTATTTGTATTGTACTTCAGTATTCATCTTATTCACCTTTAAGAATAAAGATTGATTGTAATTCTTCATCATCAAGGTTGTATCCTTACAGTGTGTAAAGGAAGAGTAACTTGGTTGTATCTTTACGGTGTGTAAGGGGGAGTAGCTCAGTGAGAGAATTGTAAAAGGCTTGGCAAGTGTCCGGCTAAATTTGTGGGTTTGTAGAGGCTTCTCTTATGCTCAGATTAAACAAGAAGATTGCAATCAACGATGGCTACACCTAACAATCAGTAGTGGCTATGGTTGGTGAAGGGAAATGGATGTCGGCAATCTCACTATATATACCCCCATCTTCACCAGCATGAGGCATCCAGAAAACCTGCAGCTCTTCCTTCTTTAGTTTTCGTCTTCCATTTTCTTTTGTCAAGGTACTGCAGAACGGGGAGATGAAGTAAGAACGAGGTCACCACTCTCACCACCAACCTCTTCACTTCATCACTGTAACCCCCTACCGTAATTAATATTCAGATTACAAAATTTAAGTGAAATAGAGACCAATAAGACACAAATAACATTTTACAAACCCATCTACCAGACGGGGTTTTCACGAATACCTTTCGAAATCATTCATAACCTGGTCTCACATTCACATTTCCGAATGCAATTACTACACAAGATAAATCACATTCAATATATCAGAGTACGCAATGTAATAATTCCAACAATTCTGGATTCCATTCATTAATCAAGCCTTACAGGGCACAATCGCCCATACAAGCCCTCATATGGGGATTACACAATTCTCTTCTAATACATATACAAATCCTCATCCACATACATATATTTACATCCAAATACAAATATCCCATCTGGGATGATAACCAACTACCAAAACAACTACCGAAGGAAGTCCTCATCGCCCTTAGCTGCATGCTCCATCCTCAATCTACTACCCTGTCTGAAAGGTTAGTAGGGGAGGGTGAGATTCGAGAGAATCTCAGTAGGATAACAATATCAATATGCATGTACGATAAATGTTTAATGCATAACATGCTTGCATCACACGACTCATAATAACACAATGACAATTTGCAATCTCAATGCTTCAAACAATATACCTATGGCCATAGCATAAATTGAAACATAGCTTCAAATTACACACCATTATGAAAAGCTAAGACATGCACCAACACATTAACACATATATCAAATACAAGCATAAGAGATATGTTCCCTACCCTCTTTCCACGTAAGCTCCAGCATCGCCTACTCACGACCAGGCGAATATCGAACCACGTTCAGGGCGAACATCAAACCCTATAACCAAACAAGGACATAGGGTTATTCCCTTTTCCAATTCTTTAACTCTCAAACACTTAAGTTGGTTATCATTCATGACCTTTAGGAGGCTAATTAAAGCCCAAACATATGCCTAAAGGCTTGGGAAACACTTAACCAAAGATCACCTTTTAAAAGTCCAAAATGCTGATTTTTGGGAGTGGGCCACGGCCACAATCCTTGGACTGCGGCCCGAAACTGCCCAGAAACATTTGGGCTGCGGCCCAAAACTATTCAGGAACACTCAGAAACATTTGGGCTGCGGCCCAGAAAATCCAGTTTCTTGGCTGAAATTCCAAAAATCATAACTAATTCCACAAAAATCGAAATGAGGTGATCTCAAAGCCAAATGAAAGATATTCAAGTCCTCTAGACAGGAAAAATACTGGCCAATACTGGAAATCACCATACAAATACAGAATTCCCAAAAATTCAAGACTGTCCCAAAACAGAATCCATTTTTTACCACAAACCTTGGACAGCTATAACTCCCAGTTCTCAAAACGAAATGGCACACATTATATGTCCATTTTGAACCTTGGGAGGTGAACTTTAAGAATGGAAAGTTTCATAATTTTCTGACTTCATTTTCCCAGTCAAAACGTCCACACCATCTGACTGTCCAGAACAGACTTTCAAAAGACAGAATTCCAGATTTGCACAATTGGCTTCCAATGATCCCATTTTCACATCAAACATCATTCTCACAAAAAATTTCACAAGGAATCCATTGGAAATACCAAAACAACCAAATTCACATTACTTTGACATGTTTTAACCATAATCACAACATGTCTTCACTCAACCATAACACAATTCACAACATTGTAACTCTTCATTCCAAGTTCTCAAATCAATTCCAATGGCCATATCACACAACAAAATACCAATTTCACCACAATACACAAGGCAATTCCTCAAATCCAAAATCACATGAAAATCAGGGTAAAATTCGAAATTTACAAAGCTTAACCAATGATCACAAAACTTAAGTCAAAATGCTTCAAATACTCACCTCTTCCTCTTTCCCAAACCAATTTCTTGATTCTCCATCTTTCCAAATTTCCTCAAGCCATCAAACGCCTCCAATCAAGAATCAAAAACCATAGAGATGAAGCTCTCATCACTATGAACAACTTTAATAAAGAGTGTTTGAACATTAGAGGACAAGAACAAGGCCAAAACATCACCTTTCTCTTTTCTCTTCCTTCCCTTAGCTTTGGACGTTCATGGAGGACAAGAGAGAGATGAGAATGATGAGATGATGAAGCAAATCAGCTTTTTGGCCACTAAAACCGACCTAAAAGGGAAGAGAGGAGAGAGGGAAGAGTTTGGCATCTTGACCCAATCCAAAGGTCCACATTTTGCCACTTGTCAAGATCTTGTTCCATCAACCATGAGTTCACATGAGCACACCACATGAGATTCCACCCTTTGATCTATTACACAATCAATCTCAACCATTGATCTTGAAGTTACCAATGAGTTTCCTCTTCGGTAACCGATCAATTGGTCGGTAACTTTACCGTTTTGCCCCTGATTATGGTAATTCTCATTGAATCACCACCGACACTTCACATCTTTTCATTTAGCCACAATATGCGCCTTCCCTCTATTTTAAGTCAATTTAGAGATTAATCCATAATTGAACTTAAATATAGGGTTTCGGCGCTGCTCACAGCACATATGAATCACATCGGGTGCCAACTCACACCATATTCTCCAAAAGGGTTTATTTATCACTAACCGCTTCCACTTTTGGAGTCATTATCTCTTAATCACAATTTAGGATCTTGCTAAACCGAGGCTTAGCAATCCACTAATCTCAGGCTTATTCTCTAGCCTCAAGTTTCAAAATTCGGGGTATTACAATCACCACCATTCACCTTTACCAGCCTCTGGCATTTTCCTCTGCTCCGTTTCACTGCCTACATCATTTTCTTTCCTTTCTCCTTCCTCTGTTATTAACACCACCGTCACTTTCTCTTCATTTTCATCCCAACCACCATCACCTTCGGTCTTCTCTGTTTTCTCCACCAAAAGCCATCGAAAACTACCAGTGCAGCACCCTCATCTCCTCTCTATGATTGTTCGGCAAGCTTTGCATTTTCCAGCGAACTATTCTTGTTTTCCAGCCCCCACTTCCTGCGCGTTTCAATTTCCTGTGACCCATTTTCTCCTCCGTCATGTCTTATTTTGTTCCTACCATCGTCCTTTCATCATGCAAATACCGCATCATCATTTTTCATCGGTTTTTCTGTGACTCCTGTGTGGTTTCCAATTTTCTGGCGACAACCAAGTTTTCCGGCCCCCACTTCCAGCGAACCTCACCTCTAGTAGTATGTAACCCTTGTTTCTCATTACTGCCATTATTCTAACTTGTCAAGCATCATCAACTTAGTTGCAGCCGTGAAAGAGAACTGAGAGCGCAAGAAGAAACGTGAAACTGTGTGCTTCATATATCAATATGTACGCTGACATCACCAATATGCATGCTGACATCATCAATGGCATATCTTTGTTCATACATGCTCGTGGAATTTGAATCAGGGGAGTTATTGTTTTTATTTTTCTTATTCAAATATTTTGTTTGATTATTGTTTGAACAATGTATGATTAAATTTGTGTTTGTGGGATTTATATATATACTTTGCCTATGATTAAAATTAATTTGAGTGGTGTGTTTATTTATACATTTAATTGTATTTTCTTTTATTTTTTTAACAAGAAAAACCCAAAAATCAATTTTCTTTATTTTATTGAATTTGCTTTTACATGACATTTAGTATTACCTAAGATTCAATAAAAGGTTCTTCGAGAAAAGATAGAACGACCCCGAGTATTGCATTATACTGCAATTCTTGGATTCAAAATTTATTATTTGACCCCAAGACGCAAAGATACGGTCAAATCAATGGCGCCGTTGCCGGGGAGTTATTTTTGACTCCATGGTTAACTAAGTGTCAATTGAGAAATTGATTTGGGGTTGCCTGTGTGAGCTTCTTGATTTTTACAATAGTTTCATACCATTTCCATATTTTTCATAAAAAAAATTCTGTCTGTTTTATTTCCCCCCCCCCCCCCACACATTGGTGCATTTAGATCCTTACCACTACATGCATACTCATCATTGCATTTTCACTCTATTTCGTTAAGTTCATTCTGTGTCTTGCATTTAGATGTGTTGAGTGGTTTGAATTTAATTAGTAGTTAATTCAAAAAAAAACTTTCATTCCCTTTTAGTGGCTTCATTGTGAATAACTTGCTTTTATTGTAATTCTCATTCATTAGTGATATGACTTTTGCATTTAAATATTTACATAAACTTGCATTTTTTTTCTCTTTGTAGTTTTCCCCCCTTAAAATTTGTGTGCAAAATAGTTTTGGCATTTCATTAATCCATTATTTTCTTAATTTTTTTTATGTCCGATCAATCTGAAAAGACATTAGATCATTCTTCTAATCTTAAATTGTTCATTGACTTAAGTGATTGTGCTTCTCAAGGTACCACTATGGCAAATAACGGTGAAGGACAACCAATGAGAATAACTATTTGGGATGTGACAAGATCAAACGTCACTATTGATCCTTTTAGTGTCGTATGCCCTAACCTTAATGTCAATTTCGAGCTTAAGGGACCTTTGCTTGCTTCACTACCTTGGTTTCATGGACTTGAGAAGGAAAATCCTTACAACCACCTCAATGCATTACACGTGGCTTGCTCAAATATGAAGCCTGTCGGTGCTCGCCTAGAAGATGTACAACTGAAGGTGTTTTACTTCACCTTGGAAGGGAAGGCGAAAGAGTGGTATATGATGCTACCAAGGCAGGTTAATGACGTTCTTCATTCATGGGGAAATCTGAAAAAAGCCTTCTTGGAAAATACTTTCCTGCTGCAAGGATTGCTGAGCACAAGAAGAAGATTTACTCTATCAAACAAGACCCCTCAGAGTCTTTTTATGAGTATTGGAGCCGCTTTTAGGAGCTTTTGGCTAAGTGCCCACACCATCAAATTAGCAATGAGCAATTAATCCAATACTTTCATGATGGTCTTTTACCTAATGAAAAGGGTATTCTAGATGCTTCAGCTGGGGGTTCCTTAGAAGATTGCACTGCAGAGGAAGCATGGGGTCAAATTAAAATGAAAGCTCAAAACACTCAACAATACAATGTAAGAGAGATCAGAAGTGTCTGCGATATCGGATCTAACCAAAGGATGATCGCACTTGAGTCTGAAATGGATACACTCACTTCGCAATTTTCTTTCGTCATCACTGAACTTCAACATCTGAGTACCCAACAAGCAACTCATTTTCCTACTTCACAAGCTCTTGTTGCACCCAGTTGCAATAATTGTAGTTCAGTGATGCACATTACAAGCCTATGCCCTAATCCTCATGAGGAAGTCAATGCTATGTATCAAGGAAGGCCTAATCAACAAAGATGGGACTCTAACACCACCACCTACAATGAAAACAGAAGACCTAATCCCAATTTTGGTTAGAGGAATCAAGAAGGTTCATCTTATCAAGTCCAAATATATGGGTCAAATCGTGGACAAATGGTGCCTATTCAAGAGTCCAAAGGCGATGACACCAATTAATTACTGAAGAGCTTGGCTGCTCGAATTGCTAGCATTGATAACCAGATGATGGAAGAGAAAGCTTTGAATCAGGGACAATTCTCCTCTATCAACGCATCTCTACAAAAGCTACACAATGACAGGACAAGTGACAGCACTTAAATGGCTCATATGTACAAGAAGTTTGAAGAGTTGGAGTTGAAAAACAACACAGTTCAATCTCATTTAACCCAATTCTCCAATTCCTTGAGTGATGTGCATGCTAAGACTGGTGGGTCTATTCCTTCAAACACAGTCATCAATCCTAAGTCCCTAAATGCTATTGAACTGAGAAGTGGTAAAAAGGTACACTTTCCTGAAGAGATCGACAATAAAGTAGATGAGGAGATAGAAGTTGAAAGTCCACCTTTGAGCCCAATAAAGCTTCCAAATCCTGAAAGCTCCAAAGAGAAGGCTATTCTTGAAAGGAAGAAGGACAAAGCAGCTGAACAACCTCAAGTGGAACAACAACCACTTCTGAGAGAGGTTGGCTCCAAGGAGAGAAGCACTTTTGAGGAAGGTGAGACAAGCAAGCATGGCACCTTATCTAATGCTACTGGTAAAGAGGTAAAAATTTTTCAACTCCCTTTCCCTAAAGCTTACTTCAAGGCAAGAAAAAGCATGATGAACAAACTGAGAAAGAAATGTATGACTTATTTAGTAAGCTATATATCAATATTCCTTTCTTCCAATTGGTCTAAGTCTATGCCCAGTTATTGCAAATTCCTTAAAGAGCTTTGTACAAATAAGAGGAAATTCAAGCCTAATGAGAAAGTCCAAGTTAGCTCTAATGTGTCTGCCCTATTCAAACCTCAAATCCCCAATAAAAGCAAGGATCCTGGCTCATTCACTATACCTTATACCATAGGTAATGTAAATGTAGCCCAAGTCTTGTTAGACTTAGGTGCAGCCATTAATGTCATGCCTAGTTCCATTTTTAAGTCTCTTGGTGTCAAGGAACTTAAGAGAACTACTGTGGTTCTCCAACTAGCTGATAAAAGCATTAGGCAACCGCAAGGTATCATTGAAGATTTACTTGTCAAAGTCAAGGATTTGGTTTTTCTGGCTGATTTTTATGTGTTAGACATGTCTCAAGAACCTAGTGAATCCACCCTTATCTTAGGGAGACCCTTTATGATGACAGCCAGTACCTTGATAGACATGAAACATGGATCGATCACCATGGAAGTGGGTAACCATAAGCTAAGTTTTAATATGTATGAAGCCATGAAACACCCTTTTAAAGATTGCTCTTTATTAGGTGTGAATTCGATTGACTTAGCATTTGATGAGATGGTTAATGAATATGACCTCAACTTACACACTAATAATTATGATCTTAACTGTGGCATTGCATTAGATTCATGTGATGATAAAGTCTCTCCTCCTTCTTCTATTGATAATCTTGATTCACAGGGGAGTGATATTTCCAACCTTAACTCATCAATGGTTGATTGTTGGTTATCTTCCCTAAGTGATTTTTCTCTTACTTCTCTTGGTTCATGGGAATATCACTCATTTAATAATTCATGCTTTAGTGATGATGCTTGTGAGGAAGGTATTCTTGCTAATATTTCAAGTCATAAACTAGCTGAAGAGTCTGAATGTGAGGATGGTAATCAAGACATGGGCACTTTACAGGAGATAGCCCTTATGCCAATCAAGACCTCCTCTTGTGTTACTCATGTTGAAGCTAAACACAATATGGTTAAAGGGTCACTTCTTAACTCATCATCTAAGCCTCGAACAAAGATTACTCCTCATACCTTACGATTTTTGAATGAACTAATCACTTTTTGTGAAGTAGGTATGAAGGAAGATGCTTTCCCTAAGCCTGTTGCTGCTGTAGACCAACTAAATGTTGGTTCAACACTTGGGAAGACCAATGCTCAATTGGTAGAATCTACGGAGCTTAACACAAGTCATGCATCTCCTGAGTCTAAGAAAGGCAGTATTTTCACTACCCTTAATCTTCCTACACTAATTCCCTCTATTGTTCAACCTCCTGAATTAGAGCTTAAACCTCTCCCCCTAATTTGAAATATGCTTTCCTTGCTGCTAATGGGAAATTGCCTGTGATTATTTCAAATTCTTTGTCTGTGAGTGAGGAGGAGAGATTACTTGATGTTTTGAGTAAAAATCGAAAAGCTCTAGGTTGGACTTTAGCTGATATTTCTGGAATCAATCCTGCTGTTTGTACCTGTAACCCCCTGCCGTAATTAATATCTGAAATACGCAATTAACATGAAATAGAGACCAATAAGAAACAAAACTACATTTTACAAACCCATCTACTAGACGGGGTTTTCATAAATACCTTTCAAAATCATTCATAACCTGGTCTCATATTCAAATTTCGAATACAATTACATTACGCGGAATATCACATTTATAAAAATATTAGAGTATACAACAATATTATCCCGGCAACTCCCGGGTTAAATTTATTAACTCAAAGCCTTACAGGGCATATTTGCCCCTACAAGCCCTCATATGGGGATTACACAACAAATCTCAATACAAATAATTAAATCCTTATCCATATATACTCATCCAAATACAAATATCCCATCTGGGATGATAACCAACTATCAAAACGACAACCGAAGGAAGTCCTCATCGCCCTTGGCTGCATGCTCCATCCTCAATCCACTACCCTGTCTGAAAGGTTAGTAGGGGAGGGTGAGATTCGAGAGAATCTCAGTAGGTAACAATATCAATATGCACGTACGATACATGTTTAATGCATGACATGCTTGCATCACACAACTCATGATAACACAATGACAATTTACAAGCTCAATGCTTCGAACAATATACCTATGGCCATAGCATAAATTGAAACATAGCTTCCAATTACACATAATTATGCAAAGCTAAGACATGCACCAACATACTAACACATATATCAAATACAAGCAGAAGAGATATGTTCTCTACTCACTTTCCACGTAAGCTCCAGCACAGCTTACTCACGATCAGGCGAATATCGAACCACGTTCAGGGCGAACATCATCCCTATAATCAAAGCAATGACATAGGGTTATTCTTTATTCCAAAACGTTACTTTCATATCACTTAAAGTTGGTTACCATTCATGACCTTTAGGTGGCTAATCAAAGCCTAAACATATGCCTAAAGGCTTGGGAAACACTTGACCAAAGATCATCTTTTAAAAGTCCAAATGCTGATTTTTGGGGGTAGGCTGCGGCCCAAAACTGCTCAGAAACGCTCAGAAACATTTGGGCTGCTGCCTAGAAAATCCAGTTTCTTGGCTGAACTTCCAAAAATCATAACTAATTCCACAAACATTGAAATGAGGTGATCCCAAAGCCAAATGAAAGCTATTCAAGTCCTCTACACAGGAAAAATATTGGCCTTTACTAGAAATCACCACACAAATACAGAATTCCTCAAAACTCAAGACTGTCCCAAAACAGTGTCCATTTTCGACCTCAAACTTTGGACAGCTATAACTCACAGAAGACAAAACGAAATGGCACAAATTATGTGTCCATTTTGAAGCTTGGGATGTGAAATTTAAGACTGGAAAGTTTCATAATTTTTTGACTTCATTTGCCCAGTCAAAACATCCACACAACAAGACTGCCTAGACAGAACTTACACTGGACAGAATTTCCAGTTTTGCAACAATGATTCCAATGGTTCCCAAATTCACACCAAATACCATTTCCACATAAATTTGCACAAGGAATCCATTGGAATCACCAAAACAACCAAATTCACATCACATTGACATGTTTTACCAATAATCATAACATGTCATCACAAAACCACAACACAATCACACATTGTCATTCTTTTCATTCCAAGTTCTCAAACCAATTCAAATGGCCATATCACACAACAAAATACCAATTTCTCCACAATACACAAGGCAATTCCTCAAATCCAAAATCACATGAAAATCAGGGCAAAATTCGAAATTCACAATACTCAACCATAATTCACAAAACTTAGATCAAAAGGCTTCAAATACTCACCTCTTCCTCTTTCCCAAACCAATTTCTTGATTCTCCATCTTTCCAAGCCATCAAACACCTCCAATCAAGAATCTAAAACCATAGAGATGAAGCTCTCATCACTATGAACAATTTTATAGAAAAGTGTTTAAGCATTAGAGGACATTAAGCCAACCAAAAACTCACCTTTTGATTTCTCTTTCTTCCCTTAAGCATGGCGCCATGGAGAACAAGAGAGAGAGAGAGATGAGATGATGAAATGAAGATGATGTTCAGTTTTTTGGGATGCCACAACCGACTAAAAACTGAGAGGGAGAGAGGAAAATAAGGTTTGACACTTTGACCAATCCAAGGGCCCAAAAGATGCCAAGTGTCAAGATCTTGTTCCACCTCCATGAGCTCACCAAGGCACACATACATGGGATTCCACCCTTTGATCTCTTGCCAAACCAATCCTAACCATTGATCTTTGAGTTACCAATGAGCTTCCTCTTCGGTAACCGATCAATTGGTCGGTAACTTTACCGTTTTGCCCCTGATTATGGCAATTCACTTGGAATCACCATCAAAATCATTTTCTCATTCATTTTATTTCACAATACGCCCTCCCCTCTATTTTAAGCCAATTTAGATGTTAATCCATAATTGAACTAAATACAGGGTTTTGGCGCTGCTCTCAACACATACGAATCACATCGGGTGCCAAATCACACCATAATCTCCAAAAGGGTTACTTATCATTAACCGCTTCCACTTTTGGAGTCATTATCTCTTAATCACAATTTGGGATCCTGCTAAACCAGGGCTTAGCAGTCCACTAATCTCAGGCTTATTCTCTAGCCTCAAGTCTCAAAATTTGGGGTATTATAGTACCCATCGGATCCTCTTGCATGAGGAATCCAAACCTCTTAGGCAGCCTCAACGGCGACTCAACCCCCTGATTCTAGATATGGTCAAGAAAGAAGTAACAAAATTATTGAGTGCGGGTATTATCTACCCAATTTCTGATAGTGAATAGGTTAGTCCAGTACAGGTTATACCTAAAAAGAGTGGGATCACTGTGATAAAAAATGAAAATAATGAATTGATACCTACCAGGGTGCAAAATGCTTGGCGAGTATGCATAGATTACAGGAAATTGAATGAAGCCTCTAGGAAAGAGCATTTTCCCTTGCCTTTCATTGATTAGATGCTTAAAAGGTTGGCAGGTAAGAGTCACTATTATTTTTTAAATGGTTATTTAGGATATTTTCAGATCCCTTTGGCTCCTGAAGATCAAGAAAAGACCACTTTTACTTGTCCATTTGGTACCTATGCGTATAGGAGAATGTCGTTCGGATTGTGCAATGCACCTGGCACTTTCCAACATTGTATGATGTCACTATTCAGCGATTTCCTAGAAAATTGTATGGAAGTTTTTATGGATGATTTTACAGTGTATGACAATTCATTTGATACTTGTTTAGATAATTTGGACAAGGTTCTTGCTAGATGCATCGAGAAAATTTTAATTTTGAATTATGAGAAGTGCCATTTCATGGTTGATCATGGAATAGTACTTGGTCACTTGATATCTAGAAAGGGCATTGAAGTTGATAAAGCTAAAATTGAGGTAATTTCCTCCTTGCCCTACCCCATATGTTAAAATGCTTCGTTCTTTCTTAGGGTATGTGGGTTTTTACCGATGATTCATAAAAGATTTTAGCAAGATAGCTCTACCATTATCCAAATTAATGCAAAAAGATGTTGATTTCATCTTTGATGATTTCTGTAAACAAGCATTTGATGAATTAAAATCACACTTGATTTCGCCCCCTATTCTGAGTGCACCAGATTGTACCTTACTTTTTGAACTAGCATGCGATGCCTCCAATTCTGCTGTGGGGGTCATGCTAGGGCAAAAGCATAACAAGTTGTTCCATGTGATTTCTTACGCATCCAAAACCCTGGATAGTGCATAAAGGAATTACACTACCACTGAAAAAGAATTGTTTGTTGTGATATTTGCATTAGACAAGTTCAGACAATATTTAATCAATTCAAAAGTGGTTGTGTATACAGATCATGTAGTTGTGAAGTTTCTCTTCACCAAGCCTCAGTCCAAGCCTAGGCTTATTAGATGGATGTTACTGCTACAAGAGTTCAACATTAGCATTAAGGATAGGCCTGGAACTACAAACCTTGTAGCGGATCACTTGAGTAGACTACTTGATGGCACAAGGGGAGTACTTGACTCTGATCTTGTTTGTGATAACTTTCCTGATGCATCCCTAATGTCTATCTCTGTTTATGTTCCTTGGTTTGCTAGTCTTGTCAACTATATTGTGACCGGTCTCATCCCTAAGCATATGTCTTCCTTTCAGGCTCAAAACCTTAGACGAGAATCTGAACACTACATTTGGGATGAGCCCTATTTGTGGAGACTATGCAATGATCAAGTTATTAGGAGATGTGTTCCAGAGACTAAAACTAAGGACATACTATTCGCTTGCCACTCTATGATTTGTAGTGGACACTTTAGTGCCAAGAAGACATCTAGGAAAGTATTAGATGCTGGGTTTTACTGGCCTACCCTTTTCAAGGATTCATACTCATATTGTAAGGCATGTGATAAATGCCAAAGATTTGGGGGGCTAGGAAAACGGCACGAGATGCCACAACAACCTATGTTTTTCTGTGAGATATTTGATGTATGGGGTATAGAATTTATGGGCCCTTTTCCACCCTCATCAGGCTATAGCTATATCTTGTTAGCTGTAGATTACCTCTCTAGATGGGTAGAAGCTATTCCTACTAGGAAGGATGATGCCCAAACGGTTTCCAAGTTTCTCAAGTCTTATATCTTTTGCAGATTTGGAGTACCGCGTGCTATAGTAAGTGATAGAAGAACCCACTTTTGCAATAAGGTTATTGATAACTTACTTGCTAAGCTTGGGGTGACTCATAAAACTTCTACCCCTTACCATCCACAAACAAATGGGCAAGCAGAAGTATCCAACCGAGAGATCAAACAGATTCTAGAAAAGATAGTCAAGCCTTCAAGGAAGGATTGGAGCTTAAGGTTGGAGGAAGCACTATAGGCCTACAGAACTACTTTTAAGACACCAATAAGAGTGTCTCCTTACCGACTTATCCATGGAAAGGCTTGTCATATTCTGGTGGAATTGGAGCACAAAACCTATTGGGCTGTGAAAATGTGCAACATGGATATAGAAGAGACAGGCTGGGAAAGGAAACTTCAACTACAAGAACTTGAAGAAATGCGACTGGATGCTTATGAGAGCTCTCGCATTTACAAAGAAAAGACCAAGTTACTGCATGATAAGAAGATCTTGAGAAAGGATTTCAAAGTAGGTGACCGTGTGCTGTTGTACAAGGCCTAATTCAAGTTGTTAACTGAGAAGCTTAAAGATAAATGGTATGGGCCTTTCACCGTCACCAAAGTGCATTCATTTGGCATGGTAGAGCTACTTGATAAGACTACTGGAAAAGAGTTCCAAGTCAATGGACACCTGCTCAAGCTCTACTGTGATTCACCATTAAAGCTTACTTGAGGCCAGGTTGTTTCTTCTCCTTTCACTATATTTTGCTTTCAATGATCTTTCATCAGTTATTATGTATGCTTTATTGATTGCTTGAGATAAGTGTGGGGGAAGGGCATTCTAGTAAAAGTAGTGTAGTTTTAAAAAAAATTGTGTGTATTTTTTTCTTTTGTTCTTCCTTTGTGTGTGCACTTAATTACCATTGTTCCTTGAATTTCAACCTGCTTTACACATTGAGGACAATGTGTTGATTAAGTGTGGGGGAGGGAAATACAATTTGAATCCCAATGGTTGATTTTAAATGTGAAAATGCCTTAAACTAGAAAATTTTTCAAAACTTTTTCAAGAATGACTTGCTTTGAAGCATGACATAAATGGTAAAGGGTCGCATTTGCCATTTTGGACATGTAATTTGCAAGAAATTTTTTTTTTGAGCTTTCATGAGATCTAGTTTTTGGTAATTTTTTTTAAAAACCATATTTTGCTTTCAAGTGAATGGGAAAAGAAATGAACCCACAATTGGATTCTTGTTTACTCCTTGTTTTGAAAAAGATAATAAAAAAAATTATATAGTTAAAAAAAAGAAGTTTTTGTATCATTAGTGTATTTAATATTTGAGCATGATTATAATTGATTGCAATGTTTTGATTAATTATGTTTGTAAGGTTAGCACTAGAAGTTAAGCAGATGTTTTGTGGTTAGTTTCCTATACAATTAATTATGTTAGAAGAAGCATTAGACAAAAACCTTGTTGGAAGATTATTTGGACCTTAAATTCTTTCCATGTGTGCATGTTCACTTATTTTTCATCTTCTAGAACTTGTTTCAACTCTTCTTCAAAACGGCATTTGCCTTAGTGTGATGAAAATGAAAGAGGCATTCATTTTAAACTCATTCACCAAAACACAAACCTTTATTTATCACCTTTTTGTTACCCATTTTGAGCCATTCCTATGTTGTATGCAAGTCAGTTATTCATAGTATTCATGGTATTCTGAAATCAAAGTAAATTGCCAATAGACAGTTGAACAATTTGAAATGTCATAAAAAAAGTAGTTAAAAAAAAAAGAGAGGAAGAAGGTGAATAAGAGGCATTTTTTCGTGAATTAAGAAAAGAATTGGCAATAGGCTGTAAAGTTAATTGGTTACTATGAACTTGTTCATTAATTTTGACTTGCATATCAACTATTTATTTTCTTCATTCCATTCAGCCTTCATCCATTATTACAACCCTTTGAAGTCCTCTTGATTCATTACATTAATTGCTATTAGTAGTGGAGATGTTAGAGTTGTTACAAGCCTATGGTAAGTTGTTCATTAAGTGAGCTAGAGTGAAATTATCCTAATGAGGTGAGATAAGTGAAACAATAATACCCTGAGAGTCTCTTGTGCTTCATCTAATATTTTGTGTAGTTGACTAATTTCTTTGCATCAATTAACAATAACTAATGTTGGCTTGAAGAATGTGATTAATTGATCTATTGCTTTCTAATAATGAAATTGCTCACATTTTAATGCGTCGATGATTTGGATTTGAAGTCTTGTACTCAATTTCCTTTGTTCAGGAGTACAAAGGTCTAAGTATGGGGGAATTGATTTAACCATAATTTTATATATTTTCTCTTAATTAAATAGGGATTCTTAATGTATTTTTCAGGTCATTATCGCATGATTAAGCACTCATTTTAATTAGAGGCATTTGTATTGGATTAATTGTAATTAAAGGATAAAATGACCATAATTATTATATATTTATACATATGATCTCTTGAACTTTTAATACTACCTTGTGCTTAATTTTGCATTGCAGGTTCTTTAGTACACAATTGGTGATTTTTGGAGTCTGAATTAATATTTTGAAGACAAGGAAAATTATAGAAAAGGGCCAGAGAAAATGACAGAAAAGTACCCATCAGCTTTTTCATGAAGAAAATTTACTGGGGAAAATTACAGAACAAGACCCAAGCCACAAATTCAGCATCCAAACCGACAGAAAAGAAAAATCTGGGGGGGTTTTGTCATGTGAGCTTCTGGAATATGTAGAAATTACATGCGCGCACATCACGGAAAGATTTGTGTTAAACACAGTGAACACATTTTTTTTCTTTCTAGCAAACAATCGGCAGCTTGCTTTCAGATTGCAATCAACGATTACTACACCTAACAATCAGTAGTGGCTATGGTTGGTGAAGGGAAATGGATGTCAGCAATCTCACTATATATACCCCCATCTTCACCAGCATGAGGCATCCAGAAAACCTGCAGCTCTTCCTTCTTTAGTTTTCGTCTTCCATTTTCTTTTGCCAAGGTACTGCAGAACGAGGAGATGAAGTAAGAACGAGGTCACCACTCTCACCACCAACCTCTTCACTTCATCACCACCATTCACCTTTACCAGCCTCTGGCATTTTCCTCTACTCCATTTCACCGCCTACATCATTTTCTTTCCTTTCTCCTTCTTCTGTTATTAACACCACCATCACTTTCTCTTCATTTTCATCCCAACAACCATCACCTTCGGTCTTCTCTGTTTTCTCCACCAAAAGCCATCGAAAACTACCAGTGCAGCACCCTCATCTCCTCTCTGTGATTGTTCAGCAAGTTTTGCATTTTCCGGCGAACTATTCTTGTTTTCCGGCCCCCACTTCTTGCGAGTTTCAATTTCCTGTGACCCATTTTCTCCTCCGTCGTGTCTTATTTTCTTCCTACCATCGTCCTTTCATCATGCAAATACCGCATCATCATTTTTCATCGGTTTTTCTGTGACTCCCATGTGGTTTCCAATTTTCCGGCGACAACCAAGTTTTCCAGCACCCACTTCCAGCAAACCTCACCTCTGGCAGTCTGTAACCCCTGTTTCTCATTGCTGCCATTATTCTATCTTGTCAAGCATCATCAACTTAGTTGCAGCCGAGAAAGAGAACTGAGAGTGCAAGAAGAAACGCAAAACTGTGTGCTTCATATATCAATATGTACGCTGACATCACCAATATGCATGCTGACATCATCAATGGCATATCTTTGTTCATGCGTGCATGTGGAATCTAAATCAGGGGAGTTATTGTTTTTTATTTTTCTTATTCAAATATTTTGTTTAATTATTGTTTGAACAATGTGTGATTAAATTTGTGTTTGTGAGATTTATATATATACTTTGCCTATGATTAAAATTAATTTGAGTGGTGTGTTTATTTATACATTTAATTGTATTTTCTTTTATATTTTTTAACAAGAAAAACCCAAAAATCAATTTTCTTTATTTTATTGAATTTGCTTTTACATGACATTTAGTATTACCTAGGATTCAATAAAAGGCTCTTCGAGAAAAAGAGAGAACGACCCAAGTATTGCATTATACTGCAATTCTTGGATTTAAAATTTTGTATTTGACCCTAAGACGCAAAGATACGGTCAAATCAGTAATAATATATTATTTAATAATACATACGTACGTACGTACGTACTGAGGTCAAGCATAATTGAAAAAGAAAAAAGAAATAAGTCATGAATTATTTTCCTATGCAATAAAAAATTGAAAATGGCTCCTACACAAAAAAGGGTTAATATCATTTTTGGTCATAAAAGCTTACTCTCGTTTTAGTTTTGGTCCTTTTAGAGGCAAAATTGTCCAAGTTTTTATTAAGTTATAGATATCTATATTTTAAATGAAATAAAAGTTGAGAGACTAAAACTTATGATTGAAAACTCGAGAGACGAAAACTAAAATCAAAGTAATCACAAGGAATTAAAGATTATATTAACTCAAAGTAAATAAATGAAAATGAATCTTGTGACTGATATAAGTTGTCATTGCTATGTTGAACTTTGAACTTGACACGATGAAGCGACCAAACACTGAAAAGCCAACAGACACACACTGCTTTATTATTATTTTTCTTTTTCCATCAAAGGAAACTAGTAATATTAAAGGCAAATAAAGTACAATGTCTCATTACCTGGGACTAAAAAAACCAGAACAAGCAAAGAAAAAGAGTGAACACACATACCTACATACCTAGCTAATAGATTAGAGAAACGAGTAATTAAAGGGTCTCTATTACAATGATAAAATAAATATATAGCCAAATCATCTACCGCATCATACACCAAATAGGCTTGTAGCAGAATCGGAGGTTGAAATACCAAAACTACAGGGTAAGACCCTTCCAATAAAGCTTTAGCAATCTACCCAATTGCCAAATCTGCTTTCCTAGGAACACACCTACAAGAAGGGTTCCTAACAAGATTCCTTGGAACCAGTAAGTACTCAAGGAGAACATTTATCAATATATCAAAGAATTCACAATCAAATAGACAATAGGATAAAGAAAAACTGTCCCAGCTAGAGGATGAGCAATAAATCCATATACAATAACTTGGCACATGTCTACCTTGACAATGAACAGTATTGAGCAACACACTAAACATGCACACATTTAGCCAATAATAAACAACATATAGAGACATACTGAACAAACTCAAACTAATAATTCCCAGTTGTCTATCTATTGCACATTCTATAGACAGTTGATCAATAAAAAATATTACCATTCCACCACATACCGATACCCTTGACCAAGCATATCCATTTTTTGGAGTAGTGTCAAAATCCTTGCTTATGTAACTTGGATTAATCATTTGTACTCTTTCCCATCTAAAAACCTTCCACACCAAATCTATTAGGACAAAGGCAGCTTGGATATGAGACTTTTATTTATAAAACCATCTACCCAGTGGAGAAATATAACGAAGTAACCACTCATACAAAAGTAACCAAATTACACCCAATGTCAAAGCTGCAGAGAAAGCAACATCGCTTAGCATATAGAGATCAACATAAAGCAAAATGGTCCAACCAATCACAAATATCAATCCCAGACAGACATTAGGGGAAAATTCCTCCAGATTAAAGAGTTGAATGTTTCGTACCTTTGGATGCATATGTGACTTTGCTTTTAGATTCCTCATACCAGCACACAGCCCCAACTTTTAGCTTCCGTCGCAATTACCCTTTCACTAGGTAGGAGAAAGATCTACCTTTCACTCTATTCTTCAACTGCACCGACTATGGGGGGAACCCATCAGAGATCATTATCGGAGGGTCTCCCAAAGGATTGCGGTCTAAACGCTTTTTCCCAACCCTCCACCCTGCTTCCCTGCTTGCCACTACCTCCGAATTCACTTCCAGCTAGCATCTCAAACGGCCGTGACATAGGGGGGCTACTAAAGGACTCTACTATAAGGGGAGAGAGAACCTTACAGAGAGAGGGATGAAATCGACCCCCATGCAGGATCAGCTGCATCTAGAGGAAGATACCACCCTCTTGAACGAGAGAAACCCTAGCAGAGGGAAAAACTAACATCGACGGTGAACTAGCATTGCACGACACACACTGCTTTATAAACAAAGGAGAGAGTCGTTTACAAAAAGTGGGGGGGGCGCCATCTGTTATCATAAAAGCAATAGCCATTTGTTGTGTTTTTATCAAGGCTAAAAAAATCGCACTAGGTAATGAATCCGTTTAGGTAGAGAGTTAAGGGTCAGTGGTTCAACTTAGAGTCAACTTAAGGTTAAACCGGTCATGAGTAAAATAACATATATTAAATATATATATATCGTTTTTTAGATGAAAATAAAAAAAATGAAGATACATGTTGAGTAATAATAAAATTCAAATAATAGTATAATCCGATGGGTTTGAAATAATTTAAAATAAAAATAATATGTGTAAAAAGATATTTTCTTATTAGTTAATTAGTTAATATTTAATTATATTAATAACTTATTGAAACATATTTACATGATTAAATTTTGTTGTCATATAATATTTTTAAAAAAATTACATTCAGGTTATGGACAAGAGAAAAAAAAAAGAAAAAAATGATCCATTGAAATCTCAAATTTGTTAAGTCCAATAGGACTTTTTTGCAATAAATTTCAAATCCGCTGACAAGCTCATGGGCATCCGCTGACAAGTCTATAGGCACGTCATTGATAAGTCTAGGGGTGCATTATTGACAAGTCTAGAAGTGTCTATTGACAAGTTTAGGAGTGTCCATTGGTAAGATCATAAGCGTCCAATAACAAGTCTATGATTAGAATTTATTGTTAAAAAGTCTCATGGGACTTTTTGACAATTTTGAAATTTTAAAAAATCATTTTCTTTTCTTTTATTGGATGTCTCAATATAATTTTTTTCTATTTTTTTTATGATAGAAAATGGGAATGAAATAACTTTAAATAAAATTTTCAAGTAGACTCAGCGGGGTTATCCAAAACGTTAGCTAGTGTGTAGAGTCACGCCTGCTCCTACTCTATCCTTCCAAAAAGAACCTGCCAAAATGCAATTGATAAGTGTAAAGTTGGGTGTTAGCGTGAAATTAGTCAAATTACTCTGAAATCTAAATAACTATGAGATCCAAAAGGAGTGGGAGACAAGCAAAAATGCGGTTGAATCTAAATATATATATATATATATATATATATATATATATATATATATATATATATATATATATATATATATATATATATATATATATATATATATATATATATATATTCCCTCTCGTCTCTGTAACTCTCATAAATCTGCAATGGTGGTGTGCTTAGTAGGTTTTGGTTGCTTTTTATTTTATTTTATTTCTTCTTTATCTTCTTTTTCTTTTTCATCTTTTTTTTATTCCCCACTTCTGTTCTTAAATAATCGGTCTTTTAAGACTGGATACAACTGAAAAATTATTTTAAAGAGTTAAAAGCACAAAAAAATATTTTAAAATAAATTTTAGAGCTGAAAAAGTACATTAAAGGTAAAATTGCAATCAGTCTGATAACACATTGGATACAGCTGAAAAAATATTTTAAGGGGTTAAAAACACTCAAAAAATATTTTTTGAGTGGGTACAACTAGAAAGTGGATAAAATTACAATTAGTTTGATAGTAAACTAGGTAGTGGGTACAACTAGAAAAATATTTTAAGGGGTTAAAAATACTTAAAAAATATTTTTTGATACTATATACTATTTAAAAAACATTTTATAAGAAAAGCCAATATCATATAACTAATTTCTAGCCAACCCAATCTAGCATAAAATGTCATTAGCTTTTAACAAAAGCTCCATTCTTTAACTTCTCCCAATTGAGCTTTCATTAATTGGGCTTTAGCAAAAGCTCAATTGTCAATAGGCCTTTCCAAACACTCAGAAAAAATTGTTGATTGCCAATTGAGCTTTTGTCTCCTCCAATTGGGCTTATTGGTCTCCCCAAACACACACTATAATTTTACCTTTAATGTATTTTTTTAGTATCAAAGAGCACCCAAAACTTATAATATTGATTTATTGATTTCCACTCACTCTAAAATATTTTTCCAGTAGCACCTAATATTTTAATGTAATTTTTAAATATTTACTTGATTTTTTAAATATTTTTCCACCCACTCTCTTTTACCATTATCACGAAAGCCTTTATGTTTAAGCCAATTCAAACAAATTTTTATTTTTGCAAAAGCTCAATTAACAATTGCCAATACAAACATAAATCACATTACACAATTTGATTTTTATTAAAAATAATATTACAACAAATCTAATTGAAACAAACCCAATTATCTATTGCTATTCCAAACACACCCTTAAATTTTACCGAGTCGATGCTCCCTCCATCACATATAGCACCGATTTTTTTGATTGGTCCGGTCCGATCTTTTGTTTTCTTGATTTTTATGCATCGGTAGAAGATCAATGCAGAAAAAATGTGATGCTTTTCTTTAATAAATTGTGTTTTCTTATGGTGAATAGCATATGAGGGCAAAATGCTGTGACTTGGGGCAAAATTGCGTAGTTTTCAAACGACGAGATATTTGGAAATGAGAGGGGTAAAAACGTACAAAGCTGGTATCCAAAGAGAACGAGTGGCGTGCGTTGGTTCTAAGAAGTGGAGAAGACGGGGACAACCCTGGCATTTGTGATAGGGAGCGCAAAAGATAGGGGCAACGACGTCCTTTTGGGAAATGAAGAAGAAATAGAAATGGCCGGCGACAGCAGCCAGAGAATCACGGAGCTCGATCGAGATCGAGATGGCTGTACTGAACCTCAACGTCTGTTTTCCTCCGAAACATCCTATGAGATGGGTTGCCTCTCGCGTCTCATCTCCTCTACATTCTCTGGTCATGCCCGGTGCTTCTCGTCTCCCTCGTGTTGCTTCCCCTCTTACCCTCACCGTCCGATCCAGCTTCGATACCTCTTCCGCCACTGTGGGCCAGGTCACTGAGGTCAACAAGGATACCTTCTGGCCCATCGTTCGTTCCGCCGGTGACAAGACCGTCGTCCTCGACATGTATACTCAATGGTATTTCTTCCTCTCTCCTTTCTCACCCATCTTTCAATTACTGAGGCAGTACTAATTTTTCTCTAATTCTGGGTTGGACATGCTTGTTTTCTCTTAATTGTTGATGACTTGATTTGCAAGGGTTTCCCTTTTGTAGTGTCCTGGTAGTTCTTTTACTCGCATGTAGGTTTTGGTTATTCGGATTCTGACGTCCCTGTATATGCCCTCAATGTATATCCATCACCATTGTTGCTAAATACTGAGTGGATAATCGGGAGGTTTTGCTACTGAATTCGCAGGTGTGGTCCTTGCAAGGTCATAGCTCCCAAATTTCAAGAATTGTCTGAGAAGTATCTTGATGTTGTCTTCCTGAAACTTGATTGTAACCAAGAAAACAAGGTGAGCGTGTGTTAGCTGGTTTTCTTTTTGTTGTCTTCCTAGATTTTCTATATATATATATATTTTGATGGTTTATTGGTTGTTGGCAGCCCTTGGCAAAAGAGCTTGGAATTAGAGTGGTTCCAACTTTTAAAATTCTCAAGGACAGCAAGGTTGTAAAAGAAGTCACGGGGGCTAAATTTGATGATTTAGTCTTTGCCATCGAGAGTGTTAGATCGAGCTAAAACTTGTATCTGTAAAATATGGTATTAAGTATTCATGCAATTGCAAGTTTAAGAAAGATTCACAGCGAGTGATACGGTTTGTTTTAATGCTGTTTTAAGTTAAATGATGAGTTTTAAGACACCTCGCCCCAAATCACAGGGAGTGATAATTATTAAGCCCTTAGCGGTCACCTCTCTCAATCATTCCGTTTACTTTCATCTTGTTCCTCTACAAATATTCATGGTATTTCTCTTCTGCTTTTCTCCGAGATCAAACAGCTAAAAAGATACTTCTCATCCTGATTAGAAATCATTCTTCTTTCTTATTTTCCCCCGAGTTGAAGCTGGTTCTTCATCTCTCTATACATGCATAAATCTCGCCTTCCCCTACCACACCAAAAAAAAAAAGACAAAGTTTCGATCTTTCGATTTGTTTGTGTATAGACCTGAGAAAAATTTGAGGCCTAAAGTGATGTTATTGGCGAGATCAGATGTTGATACAGCAGTTACAGCCACTAGCTGAGCAGCAAGCAGAAGAGCCTCTCACTCAAGGCCATGAGGCAGGTAACAGTTTTATATTTACAGGATCAAGGAATAAAAATGCCTATAAATTTTTATCAAAAGAGCGCCTGGCATTATGTATATTTTTTAGATAAAAAAATGCCTATCAAAATTACAAAAAATAGCAAAAAATGCCACCCGCGTTAGTTTAGGCAAGCGATGACTATTTTTTGTGAGAAACTCTTGACTAAAAATGGTGACTTCGATGCTGAGGTGGTAGTAGAAATTTCCTCCCCTGAGAAATTGAGAATAGACCGCATGACTAATTGGGTGTACAGAGGGGGAGATCATAGTCCGATGAATCAACAGCAACATTCATCAATATCCAGAGCTATACCACTCTAGAAGAAGAGAAACCAACCTGGCGACAAGGAACATCAATCAAGTATCAAATACTTCCATCAAATTTCCATATCAATCGTGTGCTAAAATCTATGTCTTCCAGTGGACGGTTGATTAACTGAATGTTTTCCTAACAACTCAGATATTAGTATTTGGTTATGATTAACTTAATGTTTTTCTAACAACTCATACATTAAAATTAAAATTATTGTGTAAAAGGGAGTCCTGAAAATTCCGTATTGACCAACTCATTGTTCCCTTTTTAGGAGAAAGGTGTCTCTATTAATTTCCTTCTCCATTTAATACCTCTATCATTAGATTAATTTTTAATGGTTGAGATTTAATGATAGATTTTTATTATATTTAAAATTTTAGTACTATTTTTATATTTATAATTAAATATCAATCATTAAAAACTGATCTAGTGGTAAAGATATTAAATGAAGAGGGAGGTCAATACACCCTTCTCCCTCCCTTTTTCATATTGTTAACCTCTGCCCTTATTTTTTTCTGCACTTTGAACCTTTAATTTAATGCCACTGGTTTAGAAAGAAATTAATATTCTAATTGATTGGGATGACATGAATACCCCTTCCCAAAAACCCAAATGGTTAGGATTTGGATTAGATTTATAAAACTGTGATTTTTTAGATTAATTTTGATTTGATCACAAATAAATTTGTTTTATCCTAATTTTATTTTGTTGATGTTTGACTGAGCCACGGTTTAAACTTCGAGTAAAAAAGAGGTCCTGTGTGGCTGTGTTGTCAACTCGTCATTCCCCTTTTTATGTTAATAACCCTCTGGCCTTATTATCTCTGCACACTGAGCCTTACGCCAAAGTGGATATCATCTGTCTCACCATACATTAATGCCAGTGGTCCCTTACCTAGCTTCTTCAGTACAGTTCATTTTATTTTAGAATATCGTTTAGGTCCTAACTTAAAAAATTAAGATATAAAAAGTCCATATTAATAAATAAAAGAATTATCATTTATAAATTAAAACTTATCAATATATTATTTTTCTTAGTTGGTATCCAAATGATGTTCTCCTTATTTTTTTAGTAGGTTTTGTTCCTTCATGTTGTATAACCGTGAAATTAACAAAAAAGGCTTCCCCACCTCTTTTTTTTTTTTTTTTTTTTTGTGGGAGCTGCCCCAATTTATGTTTGGATTAGCTTTTAAAAAATATCTTCTATAAAAAAGTGGAGAAGGTGATTTAGATAATAGATTTTGGAGCATATCTTTTGAAAAAGTTAAAAAAAAAATATAAAAAAAAGATGTTTTGGGAAAACTTTGGTTTTCAACTCCAAACCATTGTTTTCTTGTCAAACTAGATTGAGGAGAGATTGAGAGTACTTGGGTAGCTTAACACCAACCATGTTTTAAGGATTAAAAACTATTTTAGATTTTGAAGTAGTGATTTTGGCTATTTCACTTTTAAAACCATAATTTAAGCCAAACCTATAATTTTAAATGTTTTCCCAAACGCGGACTTAAGCTCATACAGAGTCAAAATCTTTAACGTCTATGGCCCAAAATCGTGTGTGAACGTTTTCATGTTTTCAAGTTTTTAGTGGGCCTGTTCATAATTAATGTAATACAAGCCTTGCCCAAGAGAACATATCATAAAAGTTATGAGTTCCAAGTTACAAACCTCACAAGCTGGGAGAGGTGTTTGTCATACCTTTTTTTAAAATCCTGCGTTGTTTTAAACATGCCTGGAAGGTATAAAAAGATTACATTTGATTTAACCATTTAAAAAAAAATCTAAATATACAGTAGTAAAAGAACAAAATTACATTCATTATAATACCTCATAAGAACCCAATACAATTACAAGTCTGTAATAATACATATAGGATAATTTGTTTGTAACATTGATCAAACAATTATATGAATTCATTATGGTGGCACCAGTAATAACCAAATGCTTTAATATAATTTCTTCATTTGATGACTCCTATAAAGTGATCAATTAAATCATTAATATTAAGGAGTATATTTAACACCCACTAAAAAACGAATTTTGGCTAGGAATTGAATCAAAGCTGTTTGTCTTAATGTCTTCAACTATTGAAGAGAAGAAAGCGAGAGGCGAGAGACTAATAAGTGAAATGGTACAACTTGTGTGAGAATGATGAGATGTGACACGCAGGGTAAGGCTGTAAGGCAAAGTTAGTGATTTTATATGTATTGTACTGTAAAATATATGTGTATATATAACACCATCAACTTATAAATTTATTAAAAATATAAAAGGAAAACAATTAAATTCTACTATAAGTATAAGTTTTTATCTATCATCTTTTGCTCATTTGGAAGTTGCTTCATCGAGCTCTACTGTCAAGTGTATTATAACAACTTATAGTTATATGTAACTGACTACTAATTAATTAGTTAGCTCTAACCATCTGATTATGTATTATTGGTAGTGTAAGTCAATGTATATAAATATGTACTCCATTCTCATTAATGAAATTCAATTCATTCCCTTTCATCTCAAATCTGGTAACATGGTATCAGAGCCTCCTAAATTTTTCTCTCACTTTACCCTTCCCTTTTGCTTTGTTTTCATCTCTGCCATCATCTCTCTCTAGTAAACCCTTCCTTTGTCTCTATTCGTGATTCTCTCTCTCAATCATGGCTTTTAATCCCATTCTTGATCAATCAAGCCCTTTCTATATCCATCCAAGCTAAAATCCTGCCCTAATTCTTGTTGCTCCGCCGCTAGATGGGTCAAACTATCACACATAGGCCAAGGCAATAAAGATGGCTCTCTTGTCTAAAAATAAACTCCAATTTGTTGATGGTTCAATCCCTCCTCCACCGGCCTCTGATTCTCTTTTTCTGGTATGGGAGCATTGCAACAATCTTGTTCAGGGATAGCTTACCAAATCCCTTTCTCCGACAATAGCGAAGAATATCCTTTGGTTTGAGCGCGCCTCAGAGATTTGGAATGATCTTCGATCTCGGACCTGTCAATCTGACATTTTTTGTATCACCTATCTTCAAGAAGAGATCTACAGTTTGAAGCAAAGTCATCACATCATGAGTAATTATTACACTCATATGAAGATTCTCTAGGACGAGCTCTCAAACATTTAGCCATTGAAAGCTTTCAATACCAATTCTACTAGCAGTGCCCTGCATTATCTTGATGAAGAATAGGTTATTAGATTTTTAAAAGGTATTAAGGATCAGTATGTCTCTATCAAATCTCAAATCATGTTGCTTGATCCCTTGCCTCCGATTAATCGGGTTTTATCATTAGTACTTCAACAAGAACGTGAGCTTCAACCTTCTAAACCTACAATCTTATTAGCTACCAAATCTGCTCAACTTTTCCCTTCTAGTGCTCAACAAGTTGGCTCTAAGTTTTTCTCATATTGTGGGAAGCCTTGTCATACCGGGGTCACATGTTATAGAAAACATGGTTTTCCCCCGGCCTTTAAGTTTCGCTCCTCCGGTGTGTCTTCGATGGTAAATCATGTGTCTGCTCCTGCTTCTGGTAACGCTCAAGACACTACAACACAAGCATCATCTACCACTTCGTCCTCATCCATCTCTATTAGGGGTGTGCAACATTTTCCCGTCCCGATCCCGAGTAAATCGGGATGGGATTTTCCCGTCCCGAAAATTTTGGGACGGGAAAAGTTCGGGATCGGGAAATTTTTTTTGGGATCTAGAATGGGACTTCTCGATCCCAACTTTTCCCCGATCCCGAAAATATATATATTATGTATAATTTTTTAGAATATTTAAGAAAGCAAGACCAAATGCAAAATAAAATGTGAAAATCCCTAACACCCTCAAGGTAATATATATTCTTTTAGTTAATTTCATTTACTATTTATTAAATAATTCTAATTTTTTGTTCTTGTCTTTGTACTTTTTGTAGCTAAATTGACAACTTTAAACATGTATTGGACTAATGATATATTTGTATTGGACTAATTTGGTACAATATGATATTAGACAAATTATATATTTATACTAGGCTAAAGAAAATAAAACAAAAAAATTAATATAGAATTTTTTTTAAAAAAAAGAAATCCAAGATCAGGAAATTCCCGATCCCGAACATTTCCTGTACCGTCGAGACAGGAAATTTTCGAGATCGGGAATAGCATTTCCCGATCCCGATCCCGATCCCGAGCACCCCTAGTCTCTATTCGGCCTCAATTGACTACTGATCAGTATCTGCCTCAATTGACTACTGATCAGTATAAGCATCTCCTTTCCTTATTGAATTTTGCCTCTCCTTCTTCTACTTCGGTTAATCATTTGTCTACAATTCCTCCTACCTCAGGTATTTGTAATTCCTTTTCTTCAAAATTCCCTGCTTCCTGGATTCTTGATTCTGGAGTTACCGATCATGTTTGTAATTCCTTAACTTTTTTCACTTCTTATAGTTTCATTTCCCCTATCTCTATGAGTCGTCCTATAGTCTCTACAGCTGTTTCTTGCTTTTCAAGCACCGTTTCTATTTCCCCATTGTTAACCTTACATAATTTCCTTTACCTTCCTGCTTTTTCTTTCAATATTATATCTGTTTCTCGTTTAACAACTGCCCTTGCTTGTCAACTCACTTTTACTTCTACCTCTTGCTAGATTCACTTACTGCAACCTTCTTTGATGATTGGTACAGTTGAGTGTCTTGAAGGGCTATACATTTTACATGCAGATATGACCTCTTCCCTATGAAGTGCTCAAGTTCATTCGGCTCATTCTTCGCCCAAGACCACTTTTCCTCTTTGGCACTATCGGTTAGGCCATTTATCTGATTCTGTACTTTCCATCTTACATAAACACAATCCTCTTATTCTATGTACCCCTCGTTCCCTCCCATGTGATAATTGTCATTTTGCCAAGTAAAGGCGTTTTTTTTCTCTTGTAAGTCATAGTTCTAGTAATAAATGTTTTGATTTGATACATGTGGATATCTGGGGCCCCTTTTCTGTTCCATATGTGCAAGGATATTGATATTTTTTAACAATCGTTGATGACTATTCTCGATACACTTGGTTGTTTTGAATGTCTAATAAACCTGATACTCGTACCCATCTTAAAAATTTTCTTGTTTTTATTAAAACTCAATTTTCTGCATCCATAAAGGTCATTTGATTTGATAATGGCCCTGAATTTTCCATGACTGATTTTTACACTTCAAAAGGCATTGTTCACCAAACCTCATGTGTTGACACTCCTCAACAAAATGGTTTAGTCGAACGTAAGCACCAACATATCCTTAATGTGGCTCGTGCTTTAGTTTTTCAATCTCATATTCCCATTTCTTATTGGTCATTTACTTTGATACATGCTGTTTACATCATTAACCGCTTGCCCTCCCCTATTATTCATAACATTACACCTTTTGAACATTTATACAATGCCCCTCCTTTTTATTCTTCACTCAAGGTTTTCGGTTCATTATGCTTTGCAACTACTTTAGATCATAACCCTTCTAAGTTTGCTTCTCGTGCTAAGAAATGTATTTACTTAGGCATACCTTCTGGTTCTAAGGCCTATACTATACTGGACTTATCTTCTAAAAAAAATTTTCTTTCACGTGATGTTGTTTTTTTATGAATTTACCTTTCCTTTTCAAAATGGCTCTGACACTCATAGCATATGATCTTCTCACTCTATTCCTTCTATTCAATCTACCCCATCCTTTTTGGATGATGACCTTCATTTTCCCCCTCCTATCTATTCTTCCAATCCACCCATCCAACCTAACCCTTCTTCCTCCACTGAATCCTCTGCCTCCTATTTGTCTTCACCCACTTCTCTCCCTTTAACAAATCCCCCTTCTCTACATTCTACAAGACACCATAACCCTCCCTCATATTTGCATGACTATCATTGTGCCCTTCTTTCTACCCCTACTCAATCATCAGATACTCAATCATCAGATGTTGGTAATTCTTGGTATCCTTTGTCTTCTATTTTATCTTATTCATTTCTTTTTCCTTCTTACAAACACTTTATCTTAGTTGTTTCTTCTATTCTAGACCCTAAGACTTATAAACAGTTTGTTAAACATTTCATTTGGCAAGATGCTATGAATGCTGAAATCAATGCCCTTGAGCAAAATCAAACATGGTTTCTCACTCGTTTACCACCCGGTAAACACACTATTGGGTGCAAATGGGTGAATCGGACTAAATTCAAGGCCAATAGTGAAATTGAGAGGCACAAGGCTTGTTTGGTTGCTAAAGGATACACCTAAACTGAAGGTATTGATTATTTTGATACTTTCTATTTAGTAGCTAAAATGACTACTCTTCATTTACTTCTTTCTATTGTTGCTGCTAAGAATTGATATTTACATCAATTAGATGTAAACAATGCATATCTACATGGTGATTTACATGACAAAGTGTATATGGATCTTCCTCAAGTTTTTACTACTCCTCAACCAAATTTAGTATGCCGATTACAGAAATTGCTCTATGGCTTTAAACAAGCTAGTAGATAATGGTATTCCAAATTATCTACGACTTTAATCTCTTATGGTTACTATCAATCTAATTCTGACCATTCTCTGTTCTTTAAGACTGCTTCTGCCACTTCCTTTACTGTAATTTTGGTGTATGTTGATGATGTTGTCTTGGCTGGCAATGATATTGCTAAAATTAATCTTGTAAAACAAAAGTTGGATAGTGCTTTTACTCTCAAAGACCTTGGTGAATTGTAGTACTTTCTTGGCCTTGAACTTGCTCGATCCAAGGATCGTATTTTTCTCTCTCAACTTAAATTTGCCCTTGAATTACTTGAAGATGCAGGTTATTTGGGCTGTAAATTAGCAACTTCTCCCATGGATCCCTGACCTAGACTCTCCAATGACAAGGGTGTTCTCCTTGCTAATGGTGAAGTCTATCGTAAGCTTGTGGGTAAATTGCATTATCTTACTACAACTTGGCCAAACTTGAGTTTCACCACTCAGCAGCTCAGCCAGTTCATGGCCACCCCTTGTGACACCAATCTTCAAGCTGTGCATAGGGTTCTTCACTATATAAAGTTCTCCCCTGGTGCTGGTATATTCTTATTTGCCTCTTTTGACTTGAAATTGAGAAGTTTTAGTGATTCGGATTGGGCTGGTTGCGTGGACTCTTGTCATTTCGTGACTGGTTTTGCTATATTTCTTGGCTCTTCCTTGATTTCTTGGAAATCAAGGAAACACGCCACTATCTCTAAGTCTTCTTCTGAAGCTAAATACCACGCTTTATCTACCACAACTTGTGAATTACAATGGTTGATTTACCTTTTAAATGACTTCAACATTTCTCACATTGATCCAGCCCTTCTTTATTATGATAATCAATATGCTATTCAGATTGCTTCTAACCCTACATTTCATGAGCGTACTAAACATATTTAGCTGGATTGTCATCTTGTACAAGAAAAACTTCAGGCCAAGGTTATTCATTTACTTCCTATTTGCTCCTCTGATGAACTTGCAAATGTGTGTTTACTAAGCCTCTTCATCCTGTCCACTTTCATGATCTCATACACAAGTTGGGAATGAAGAACATCCATACTTCAGCTTCTGGGGGGTGTCAAGTGTATTGTAACAACTTATAGTTATATCTAACTGACAACTGATTAATTAGTTAGCTCTAACCATCTGATTATGTATTATTGGTAGTGTAAGTCAATGTATATAAATATATACTCGATTCTCATTCATGAAATTCAATTCATTCCCTTTCATCTCAAGTCTGGTAACATCTACCATCATGCATGTGATATTCTTGGACAACATCTAAATGTCATAGGGCTATGCTTATTTGGATCGATATCAACAAGAAGAATCCATCAGACACTTATTTCTTTCTTTGCCCTTTTTCTACATCATTATATAGTTTGAATGTTTCCTCATCAAAATTGACACACTGAGCAATAATCAATTTAGTCAATGGTTGAAGGACACCCTGCTTGAGTTGCATTAGGGTAATCAACAACATATTTTATTGGGCATTATAATAGTGATTAATACTATTTCTAGTCCTCAGTATGAGAGCTCTTATATTATTTGGTGTGCTTCAAAAGGGAAGCGAGTTTGGTAGTTAACTATGTTGCCAAAGCTTCGTTAAAATCTCGAAGTGAAACGAGGATCTCGATCGGAAATGATATTCTTCGGTATGCCATAGAGCTTCACAATTTCACGAACATAAATCTCTGCTAGTTTATCTGGAGAGTAACTAGCATTGATCGGTAGGAAGTGCGCTGACTTCATTAACCGATCCACAATGACCCAGATCGCATCATAATTCCTAATCTTGGGCAATCCCACAACAAGATCCATGGTTACGCTTTCCCATTTCCATTCCGGAATCTCAGGACTCTGTAACAAACCAGGCGGTCTTTGGTGTTCAATCTTCACTTTGTGACATGTGAGACACCTCGCCACATATTTCGTCACATCACTCTTCATTCCTGGCCACCAATACACAGATTTCAAACCATGGTACATTTTGGTCATACCAGGATGAAGGGTATACCGGCTCTTATGCCCCTCATCTAAGATCTTCTGTCTCAACTCCGCCTTAAGTGGAATGCACACTCTTTTCTGATAGCGAACTAATCCACGAAGCAACACATCATAGCCCTGAACTTTTCCTCGCTCAATCTTAGCCAGGTTATGCTGTATCCAGTCATCTTGCCTCTGAGCTTCTTCAATCTCAGCTCTCAGATCACTTTCCCCTTGGGAAACATTATAATTGGCACAGATGATCTGGTTCGCCAGATTCATATCACGAAAGTCAGCAATCAATTTCTCCTCCTGTATCATCATAGCTGCCACAAGCACAGTCTTTCGACTAAGAGCATCAGCGACTACATTTGCCTTACCCGGATGATATTTTATTTCCAGATTGTAGTCCTTAAGCAACTCCATACAACGTCGTTGTCTCATATTCAATTCTTTTTGGTCATACAGATATTTGAGACTCTTGTGGTCGCAGTACAATTCCACAGTCACACCATACAAATAATGCCTCCAAATCTTCAAGGCAAACACAATAGCCGCAAGCTCCAGATCATGAGTGGGGTAGTTCAATTCATGAGGTCTGAGCTGTCGAGAGGCATAGGCCACCACACGTCCTTACTGCATAAGGACACACCCTAATCCCTGCCCACTGGCATCAGAATACACAACATATGTCAAACTGGGATCGGGCAAAATCAACACAGGTGCCGTAGTCAACCTCTCCTTCAGCTCCACAAAACAATTTTCACATTTCTCATCCCATACAAACGGTTGATCTTTTCTCGTGAGCTTGGTCATCGGCAACGCAATATGGGAGAAATTCTGAATGAATCTCCGATAATAACCAGCAAGACCCAGAAAACTGCGTACTTCCGCCACAGATTCCGGCCTCTTCCAGTTCAGTACTGCTTCCACTTTACTAGGATCCACAGAGACCCCTCCTTGCGAAATAACATGGCCTAAGAATTTCACTTCTGGAAGCCAAAATTCGCATTTACTCAATTTAGCATAGAGTTGCTTTTCACGCAATATATTCAACACAATTCTCAAATGATGCTCATGCTCTCCTTTACTCTTAGAGTATATCAAAATATCATCGATAAATACCACAACGAATTGATCTAGGTATTGCTGAAAAATACGGTTCATGTAATCCATGAAAACCGCAGGCGCATTGGTCAACCCAAATGGCATTACTAAAAATTCATAATGACCATACCTAGTCCGGAAAGCAGTTTTCAGAACATCTTCCGCTTTCACACGCAGCTGATGATACCCCGACCTCAGATCAATCTTCGAAAATACACATGCACCAGATAATTGTTCTAAGAGATCATCGATTCTAGGGAGATGGTACTTATTCTTGACGGTAACCTTATTCAACTCTCTATAGTCAATACACAAACGAAGACTCCCGTCTTTCTTTTTCACAAACAACACTGGAGCACCCCAAGGCGACACACTGGGTCTAATAAACCCTTTCTCAAGCAAATCCTCAATCTGCTTTTTCAACTCATCCATTTCATTTGGAGCCATACGATATGGGGCTTTAGATATCGAACCTGCTCCAGGCACAATATCAATCAGAAACTGAACTTCCCTTTCTGGAGGTAATCCACTTAAATCATCCGGAAAAACCTCAGGGAATTCATTTACTATGGGTATACTACTCAAAGACTCACTAGGTTCTCCTTGTACAGAAAAGAAAACCATATACCCCTGACAACCCTTCTGCAAATATTTCTCTGCCTTAGCTATCGAAAGGAAATTCAAATCAACATTTCCATCCTCAATATTCTGAGAAACAGGATATACTATTCTTTTGTTTCCACAATCTAATAACACATTGTTAGCTCTCAACCAATCAAAACCCAAAATGACTTCCAATTGGCAGAGCGGTAAACAAATCATATCTATCACCGACTCACGACCCTCTACGGTTATAACACAATTCAAACAGGCATCAGTAGTTACAGCCTTTACACCCATCGGTGTTGACACAATCAGCTCGAATGGTAACTCATACACATTCATACCCAGACGCTTCACACAATCATACGAAATAAAAGAGTGACTTGCACCTGAGTCAAACAATGCTTGCAATACAAATCCATTGAGAAGAACTGTACCTTGTATCAGCTCTGGGGATTTTCGGGCTTCCTCATGAGTCATAGCAAATACTCTGCCCTGAGCCCTCGGTCTCTGCTCCGCTTGCGGTCGTTGGCAATCTCTAGAAAGATGTCCGGGTTGCTTACAATTAAAGCAAATCATCTCACCCCGACAATTCTTGCCATAATGCGACTGATTACAGCGATGGCATTTCCACTCAATCCCCAATTTCTGGGGTTCACGATCTCTGGGCTGGTAGGGCTTCTTACCACTGCCCCTAAACGAAGATGACCTCGAACCCTTCCGCTTCTGAGGAGCACTGCCCTTACCGGGCTCACTGTGACCACCAGCAGTCTTAGCCGGATACAACTCTTTCAAATTACTTTCTGTGATCTAACATTCTTCAACAGCCTTGTTGAACTTTGAAAACTGATGAGTGGCTATCCTCTTCCTCATATCACGCCTCAAACCCCGAATAAGCAGATCTGAGCTCAACTCCTCATCATCCCTCTTCTGAAGATAAGAGGAGTATCGGGACAACCGGGTGAATCGGGATAAATACTCATCAAACGACTCCGTGTCCCCTTGCTTGATGTTTAGGAACTCGGTTTCCTTCTCCAGCCTCACCAACTTAGGAAAATACTTCTCATCGAATTGTTGTTGGAACACCTCCCAGGTCAATAGTGTGTTCTTGCTTTTCAACGACAAAGCAATGTTCCACCACCAGCGGTCTGCATCTCCCTCAAGCTTGTACACCGCTAACTTGGCTTTCACTTCTGAGGGACATTCTAAGACTTCAAATATCTTCTCAAAACGGTTCAGCCAATCTTCCGCCGCCTGAGGATCAAATTTCCCTCTGAATGCCAGAGGTAGGTGTTTACAAAATCTGGAGACCCAAAACTATAGATCTCTTTCCTCGGTGACTGACTTCCCATGCGGCCTTTAATTTTCTTCAGTGCGAGGAGGCGATTCAAGTGGTCGTGCCGACCCTTCAGCAGTATCTTCTAATCTAGTCTCCTCTCGGGTTTCCCCTCGAGTTCCTTCTTGAGTAGACTGACCTCTACCCTCATTGTTCTTTGCTTTCTCAGCTCGAAGCTCTTCTCTAAGCTCCGCAATCATATCCCTCTGATCCTTTATCAAGCCCATAAACTCTTGCATAGGATCCGGTGGATTGTTATTGACCACTTCCACATCGGGATTTCCTTGTTGTACTCTGGGGCGACCTTTTGTTGTTCTTTTCATTCTACAAAGAACTCACCCCATTAATCCAACAATTATGATATTCACATAGTTTCCATAAAATACATATATCCACATAACCAAACAGATATATGCATACGATGAGTATTCACTGATGGTTTTTCTATCACTTAAGATCACACTAAGGGAGCTATCCTAGCAAACACTACCCTTGCCAAGAACTGCAGCTCTGATACCAAAAAATGTAACCCCCTCACCGTAATTACATCCGGATTACGATATTTAAGTGAAATAGAGACCAATAAAACAAAATAACAATATATGATCCCACATCCAAGAGATGGGGTATTTAAAAAACTCAGTTCTAAAACATACTTATTGCTGGTCTCGCATTCAAAGACGGATATAATTACTTGAGAAATCAAATCACATAAGCAATATCAAAGTGCGGAAACTAAAATCCCGGCAAAACCCCTAGTTCATCTACATATTTTTATATCATGGGTTTACAAGTTCCCAAAATGGGGATTACAAATCCAAAATATTCATTTACATTCTCATGTACACTTGGTAATCCCAAAACCAAAATAAGGATAACCAACTACTCTAAATCTCAGAGTAATCCTAATTACTCCTGGTTGTCCGCTTCCCTTTCGAGCCACTCACCCTGTCTGAAAATGTTAGTCATATGGAAAGGGTGAGATTCTAAAGAATCCCAGTAGTAACAACTTTTTCACACCACATGCAATCACATAATATGTAAACAAATCATCTCATATCAGCAACACAAATCACACTCCACCCTCATCCCCTTTTACCACCAGGAAGGCACACCGTCCTAACACGAACCGTTGTTAACAACTCAGGGACTATTGGCGTGGCAGTGCATACGAATAGCCTTACGGCTCACATATAGCCTTTCGGCTTTCACAAATGGCCCGTCAGCCTTCACAAATAGCCTTTCGGCCCACATAATCACATATACACACCCTAACCTCATCCCTTTTTACCGCCGGGAAGGCACACAGCCCTTACCCGAACCGTTGTTAGCAACTCAGGGACTATTGGTATAGCGGTGCTTCCACAATTTTCACAAACATGCAGCATACGAAAACCCATTTCATCTCAATGACATTGAACACATACAATGTATCACATAAGATATAAAGAAAGAGTCACTACCTGTATCTTTCCTGACTGGCTCCGGCACCTTGGCCTCACGAGGGCGACAGATGTCAAATCCTATATCAATTAGGGACAACCAATCAATCTCTTTTCCAAATATATATCTCAATAATACTCTAAGTTGGTTATCATTTAGGACTCTTTAGGTGACTATTAGAGGCCTAAACATATGCCTAAAGGGTTGGAAGACACTACCCAAAAGACCCCTTACTCGAAGGCAAAACTCTGATTTTTGACAGTTTCACTCAAGCACAGATGCTCTCACTCGAGCACAAGTACGGACATCACTCGAGCACAAAAGAGTGAGAGACAACGAGTGAGCACCCGAGAGCACACAAAGCTCTCCAGGATCAGCATCACTCGAGCACAACCATATGCACTCGAGCACACCCCCATTCCCGCGAGTGAGAAGGCACACTCGTGCACCTTACCCGCGAGTGACCACCCGAGAGCACCACCCACACCTGAGGCACAAGCTCACTCGAGCATGACCCCCAGTGCTCGGGTGAGACGGCTATGCTCGTGAGTGTCAGAGCACACTCTTGGCATCAACCAGCGAGTGAAGACCCGAAAGAAACCCTCCACTCTGGACTCGCACCATCACTCGAGCAGACCCAAGTTCACTCAAGCATGTTCTTCCCTCACTCGAGCACAAAGCGATGCACTCGAGCATTATTCATAAAACCCAGACGAACTCGAAGCAGAACAGGGAAAAACTCACGCATCACTCGAGCACATTCTTCCTCTGCTCGAGTGATGTGTATCAGAGACCCAAAAACGCAGAAAAACCAGAAAACGCCAGATGGTCAAAATCATGCCCAATGGTTCCCAAACTCTTCCCAATGCTCATACCCTCTAAGTACTAACTAGGGAACACCTTGGCAACTCCAAAAACACCCCAAAAACCACTTTAACCACAACCAAACACTAAGGTCTCTATGATACACAATATCTAAATTTCATTCTACTTAATTCCAACATTCCAAATCATATTCAATACTCAAATAACTCCACAATAACTCATTTCTAACATCAAACACAATGAAGCTCCTAAAATCCACATTTGGTGCAAATTAGGGCAAATTTCCAGATTTTCACAAACTTACCCAAAATCACAAACTTTATATATACAATGCACTAAAGGCCTACCTCTTCACTTTGCTCAATCAAGAATCTTGATTCTCCAACTTCCAAATTCGACTAAATCACAAACCAACACTATTCAAGATTCTGAAATTGCCACAATGAAGCTCTCAATGAGACACATCACATTAGAAGAGATAATTTGAGCAAAGGAGGATCATAACTCACCAAGATTCAAGCTTTTCTTCTTCCTTTCCCTTGCTTGTGCGCCAGAAATGGAGGAAGAAAGAGAGAGAAGATGAGTGAGATGGTGAAATGATGATGATGAAGATGTTTCCTTTTCCCTCCCATACACACAACCGAAAGAGAGAGAGAGAAAAGAGAAAAAAGTGCTACTTTGTCTTCTAGTGCCACATCCCATGGCCACCCTCTTGCCACATATCACAATCTCACACATTCCTTCAATGAGCTCACAAAATCACAACACATAGGATTCCGACCCATCAAACATGAATCTCAACCCTTGATCTTAAATACCACACATCTTTATTCCACAATTCACATTACATAAATTTCCCAAAAGTGTTTAATTTATACTAATTACAATGATTATCAGAGCCATTAGCCCTAATCACAAATCGGGATATTACATTATTTCTTTCTCATACACACAAACTTGGATTTAAGGCTTATAGCATGTGTATAAAAAAAGGTTTATAGCATGAGGGATGAACTATATATATTATTGGGGTAAAACGAATAAAAAACCAATGGTTTTAATCTACGGAATACGAAGTCCAAAAATTGAAGGGCTAAGGCAGATAGAGAAGTTATCTATTGTGCGCATCATCAGGCTTTTTAAGTTGGACCCTTCCCTTAATATTTTAACACTTCTATTGGCCCGCCGTTGTCTATGTTTTCTGTGTATAATTTGGGTCACAAACAACATTTTAACCTATGCGGCTATTCCTAACCCCCTCATGATTTTCATCATTATTAAAAAAATCTATGTTTTCAAATCTAGTTTTTCAATCTTTGGGATTATTGTAATTTCGTATTCCATTCTAGTAACTTAATTATGTGATATTAATATTGTGATTTACTCACATGAATGCCAAATCTAATTTGGTTGAATGCTCTTAGTTTGTAAGCCGCGGGGGGGGGGGGATCCTTATGTTAATTCTAAAATCAGTAGCCTCTAATTGATGCTTTGAATCTGTTTTTGTTATTAGAAATGTGCTAATGTCTTGTGTTGCACACAACTACATATAAGTTATTCTACATAGTTGAAGAAAAGTTTCACCTCAAAAATAGGTTGCGAACAATCTATTAGTTTAGGTGGTAAGTGGCCTTACCTATCTAAAAGGAAGAACATAAGTTCGAATAATGAGAAGTGCTTTGGGTGGGAGAGGTGAAAATTATTTGCGCTAGGGAATTCCTGATCTAATAAAAAAAACAATAGGTTCTGCATGAGCCCTTAAAAAAGTTTAAAAATTAAAATACTTTTAGATAATAAATTTTTGTAATGGGATATTTTTCAGTAATTTTTACTATTTAATATTAATATTAATAGTATATAAGAAAATCCTAATTAAATCGAACTGAAATGTCAAAATCCAAAATGAAGCCTACACTTTCAACAAATTTATCATTAGGCCAAAAGGCCTTATTAAGGATTACCAAATGTTATTAAAAGACCAAAATACCTCTTTATAGTTAAAAAGAAAAATTAAATACAGGTGTAAGCCTTATTTTAGTTTTAATTATTTTCATTGGATTTAATTGGAATTTTTTTTAAGTTTGTTTTATGTTTTTTTTTTTTGACAAAATCAATTACCGTTAAGATGTTAACATCCTTAAGAAACACTGCCATCCTTGTCTTCAAGTAGTTGTGCAGTTCATGGAGGAATGGGACTCAAGGGTCCTTGCAGTAATGAAGAAAGGAAAAGAAGAAGTCACAATAGTTGCAGAGGAGGAGAGCTCACACCCCCCCTCCTTTTAATTTGGATCTTAGTATTTTAATTATGATTTTCCCTTAACTACATATGCACATTTACAGTTGGCATTCGGTATCACATGGGTTATGAACTTATGAGATACTCAAAAGTCAATCTCAAGTCAAAGGCATATTGAGCAAATAAATGCTTCCTTTGGTCTTTAACATAAGACCCAATTTTTTTTTTTTTTGGAGAGATTAATGAAATTAAATAAATTACTTAATCATAACATATGTTGTATATCATAAGATTATATATTAGTTTATGAGTTATGCAAATTAGTTCGGAGAAAAACGATAAATACAAATACTTTAAAATAGTTAATTTAATTTCTTTAACCTCTCTAAAACAAATTAAATGGATCTTATATTAAAGACTGAAGAAAAAGAAAGTAAACACTTTGAGCCCAAAAACAAAGCATTGAATTGCAGTATGCCGAGAAGGAAATGCAGGGAAGGGTGGTGAAAGATAAAACTATTTATTTTTTATTCTAGGATTTTTTTTTAAAAAATGTTTTACGGGAAAGATTGGACTGGAGGAGAATATATCGTGGGACAAATCTAGTTAAATCCAACTGAAATATGAAAATATAAAATTAGACCTACACTTTTAACATATAATTAATTATACTTAGAGGGCTAACCAGAAATTTCTGAATATTGTTAAAAGATTAAAATAGGAAAAAACATGGTGAGCTCTCTTTTTTTCCTTCCTCTGCAACTATTGTGGCTTCTTCTTTTCCTTTCTCCATTACTACAAGCACCCTCAACGGGCTTGACTATTGGCTGGCAGTGTTTCCTAAAGTAATGGTGTTTTTTATTTTTTACCAGAACTAAAGTAATGGTGTTGACATCTTAATGTTAAATTATTTTATAAAAAAACAAAAACATAAAACAAAGTAAAAATTTCCAATTAAATCCAATGGAAATTATTAAAACTAAAATAAGGCTTACACCTCTATTTAATTTTTCTATTTAACTATAAAGGGATATTTTGATCTTTTATGACATTCAAAAATTCAGAATTAGGCCTTTTGCCCTGATTAGAAATTTTTTGAAAGTGTAGGCTTCATTTTGAATTTTGATATTTCAGTTGGATTTGATTAGCATTTTCCCATATAACATTAATATTAATATTAAATAATAAAAATTATTGAAAAATCTCCTATTACAAAATTTATTATCTAAAAGTATTTTAATTTTTAAATTAATTTAGGGGGTTCATGCACAACCAATTGTTTTTTTTTATCAGATCAAGGATTATCCTTTTTAAGATTTAGAGCTTAAAGGATTTTCATCTCTCCTATTAAGTGCACTTCTTAGAATTCAAACTTATTTTCTCCTCCTTAAGTAGGTAAGGTCATTTACCACCTAAACCTATAGCTTGTTGATATGCCCAACCTATTTTTAAGGTGCAACTTTTCTAATAACAATAGGAGATTCAAAGCATCAATCAAACACTACTCATTTTAGAATTAACATAAGATTTTTTTCCTTTGGTTTAAAAACTAGGAGCATTCAACCAAGTTAGATTTGGCATGCATGTGAGTAAATCAGAGTATTAAGTTAACAGAATGGAATACGAAGTTACAATAATCTCAAAGATTGAATAACTCGATTGAAATACATTAATTTTTTAATAATAATGAAAATCATGAGGGGATTAGGAATGGCCGCATAGGTAAAATGGAAAAGCCTGAAGAAGCCCACAATAAATAGGTTCTCCATCTGCCGGTTGATCCAAACCATTGATTGGTTTTTTATTTGTTTTAGCCCAATAATATATAGTTCATCTGTCATGCTATAGGCCTCTTTTTTTTTTGGTCCACATGCTATAAGCCTTAAACCTAATAAAAGAGAATATGAGTGTGAACACCCTATTTTGTCCCGACCTCACTCAAAAATTAAAAAAAGAAGTAATAAAACAAAAATAAAAGAAATTCCTCTTATTGATGATAATTGGTGTCTAAATTGGCAATCATCATGAAAGGGAAAATAAAAAAAATACATAAAAAACGAAAATAAAAAAACCCTCCCACTGATGATGATCAATATCCAAACTGGCAATCATTATTAAAATAAAAAAAAACAAAAACGAAAATTAAAAAAAAATCCTCTCATTGATGATGATTAGTGTCTAAATTGACATTGTCATTCATTAAGGGAAAATAAAAAATATTAAAAAGGATCTCCCATTCATAGGTTTAAATTAGGAAGTTGCTTGTGGGGAAAATATAATAAATAAAAAACGAAATTACAAAATAAATAAAAAATTCTCATTTATGTTGATAGGTTTAAATTATGAAACTACTTGTGGGGAGAATAATAAAAAAAGTTAAAAAAATAAATCTCCATTGATGGTGATTAGGTCAAGTTAGAAAGTTTTATTAATATAAAATATAAAAAAATTAAAAAAAAATTAAAAAAGAAATCTCCGTTGATGGTGATTGACTCTAGTTAGGTAGTTTTTAACATAAAATATAAAAAAAATCAAAAATGAAAATTCAAAAAAGAATGAGCATTTATGAAGAAAATCCTACCTTGAGACTATAAATAGGAGTGCAAGGGTTAAAGCAAGACAAAAAAATTAGGAGAGCAAAGACACAAAATTTTTGGGAGAAAAAGGGAGGCAATGTAGAGAATTAATTTTATTTTTCTGATTTCATTACTTATACATAATTCTCATGAGGAAGGGTAGCTATGGAGAAAGCCATTTCATCTTTGTTTAGAAGGAGATCTTTGCCAAGCCAATGAACATCTCTACATAGAGATGGAGGCATTCTTATTGAAATATTGGAAAAATCTCCACAAGTATATTGCCTCTTGTTGCTCCTTACTTATATTATTTTGTTCCTTTCTCCATGGAGGTTCTAATAATATGTTGCCTTCTTGTGTGTATGACTTGCAAGGATAAAATGTATGCAAAGTCTCTCATCTTTAGCTTTCCATTCTTTTAACTTGTGTTTCCCCCCCTTCTTTTCTCTCTATCCCTTTCTTAGGTTCTCTTTTAAAAAAGAAAAGAAAAAAAAAAATATTTTAACATATTTGTATAAATGAAAATAAAATGGAAAAACTCTCTTTCATGAAAAAAATAAAAAAATTGCTTTGATAAATAAAAAACATAAACCAAATAAAAAAATCATTTTTCCCAATAAATTAAATGTACTTTTCCCTTAAAAAATAAAAACAAAGTGACATGCATTTTTATCCCCGAACTACATGGGCTTTGATCCCTCGAAAGGGTATGTAGGACCTAGGTTTTCATCTTAGGTCAAGTTCAACTTTGTAAATAAATATATTTTTGGGAAAATGACGGAAAAGTGATCATAAAATTGGGAAATGACAGATGAGTGATTTCACAAATTTAGAAGTTGGGAATTCCTTATCACGTTTTGATATTTTCTAATCATCTTTTGATAAAAAAACCCATGTCATTTCCCAATTTTGAGATCACTTTTCTGTCATTCTCCCTATATTTTTTTCTTATTTTTTTGTAAATAAATGTTCCTTTTTACTTCTTCTTTAGTTTTCATTTCTTTTATTTTTGTAAATATTCTTTTTTTTTATTTGGGTAATTATCATAAGATTAAATGCTATAATATTTTTAAATAACTAACTTAGGGTAACCATTCTTATGAATGGGTGTTGTGGGATGCCTAACACTTTCCCCATACACAATCGACTCCCGAACCTAAATGATTTTTGTAGATTGGTTTTTATTTAAGAAAAATGTTTCTAAAATTATCATTTTACAAAATTTTGGTGGCGGTTCCTTGTTTTCCAAATTTTGGGCACTACAATGAGTATATTTTGTGAAAGAAAAATTTTATCCTGATAATTAAATTTAAGGAGAGAAGTAATTAAAATTGCTTAAATAAGTACAAGTGCACTTATCACCTACAATAATCCTTGAAAAAATAGAAAAATGTTATCCTAATTTCAATAGGATGATAGAAATTAAAACAAAAACCAGCTATCAATATAAATTAAGATACCAAAATGGCTCTGGCCATTATGAAAATTGTTAGCATTATAAGATGGATAACTTGATAAGTACAAGCTTAAACTAATCACAAGAAAAACACCATCAACCTTGTATCCTACAATATAAACAAGTATAATTGACTGTGTTCATCTTCAACCACAGCTTGATGGATAGATCTTCAGTGATCTTAATAATATGGGATAACATTGTTACATTACAAAAATTTTCAAAATAAATTTGTACTTCAACCCCAAAGAAAGTAATGAACTCACAACGCTAAAACTGAAAAAGAGGGACGTGGGTTGGTGAAGATTATAAAGAAGAAAAAGAATCGTTGAGAGAAATAAGTTTTGCCAGTGTTACCGCCAATAGACTTGGTGAAAAGACGTTCGTACTATTACTTGGTCTATCAAACATTTTTTAAAAAGTTATTTATTAATGTTTTTGGGCAAATGACAATATATATTTATTCTGCATTTTAGAAGTCTGCCGCCTCACATAGTAATATCATTTAATTTGCATCAAATTTATTTTCTAAAATACCACATTCCTTCTATGTTTTTTAAGTAAGTCATAAAAAATGTGATTTACAACATAAAAATATTTTATTTGATTTTAAATTCCTTTTTTAAAAGTCTACGATATGTTGTTTAGTACGAGGGATTTGGAGAAAAAGAAAGAGAAAATTTTATGGGTTAACTTTAAAATAAAAATTAAAGAAATAAGGTACCTAAGAAGGATTAAAGAAGTAAGGTTAAAAAATTTTAATTAATTTTTCATACTCCTTAATCTTACATCTTATCTTTATAAAAACTTATAACCCAATTTCTTTCAATTTTCAAATTCAATTTATAAACTTTTATTTTTCATCCCCTCCCCCTTATACCAAACAGCCCCTAAAACCATATTTGATTACTATTAATTTTTTTATTTTCAAAATTAAGAAATCTTGCTGAAGATTTGGTAACAAGTCACTCTTTTTTTTTTCTCTGGCATTAAATTTTAACAATTGAAATAAAAAATATTGATAAATAAATACTTATAAATTACCTTATAATTTAATTATGTTCCTTTCATTTTTTTAATAAATTTATAAGTTAATGGATACTTATTACAATTTGAATTAAAGATAATAATATTATAATTATAATATAAAATATAAATAAGTATGTTTAACCCAATACGATTATCTTTCCATTTGTTAATAACACCCCTAAATATGATTTTGATAAACAATATGTAGACAATTTATTTTAGCAGAAGCCAACGAGTGTTAGCTCACATGGCACCAACCCACCTCCTTATATTGAGGAGGTTGGGGATCGATCTCTACAAAGGAAAGTGTGTGTGGTGTTTGTGTGAAAGAGTAGTCCCTGGCGTGTAAAAAAAAAAAAAAAAATATATATATATATATATATATATATATATATATATATATATATTTATATTACCAGAAACCACTTGTTTAAAAAATCAGCAGGCAAACAAAAATTAGGATAAACTAAATTTGATTGTGATTGAATCAAAATTAATTCAAGCTCTAACCCTAACCATCTGGGTGTTTGGAAAGGGATCTTCATGCATGCTAATCAACTAAAATATTCATTTCTCTCCTACAGGGGCCATTATGGCATTAATAGAAGTGAATTTCATTTTCATATATAGCTAGAGGCTCAGAGTGCAGTAAAGTAAGGTAGAGATTCACAAACATGAGAAAGGGAATATGATGAGATCGATGGTTTTGATTTTGGTCAGCGAGAAGTAACTAACATCCTGCAACAAGATGGTACAAATTAATAAATGATGAAGACAGATTTTCTGCCATTTGTTTTGGTGAGCTTTGAATATGTTTCTTAGCCATCAATATCAATATTGTAAGATATTTTAATATATTATAACTGCTATTAATTATTATTAATTAAGATAATTAATTAAAATATCTTGAATGTGGTCAATAAATCAAATTTAGGCTCGATTTAATATTAGAGTAATTGGTTATTAATGTGATATTTCTGATGGTGAGATATATACCATTGAGATCATCGTCACTTGAAACGAGAGTGTGAAAAAACCTAGACTGTTCATTTGAGGTTTCCTGACTAATGACAGCTCTTAACCTAGTTGCTATCATTGTGTCTCATAGTCAGTCAGAAAGAGACCTGACAATTGTTTTTTATCTTCATTTCTTTTGTAATTTTCTTTCATCAGGATCTATGAGTTTGGTCTCTGATCAAAACTTAATAATAGTAAGAGATAATTCTTATGAATCTTTTATTATTGGTATGAGAAAATTCATATACTATAATTTATGATTTTTTTATATATTTCTGAATTTTATCCCACAAATATCATATACACAACTTTTATGATTCTCTTGAGATTTTGTTTTTGTTTGTGTGATTGTCTGGTATAATTCTCGCAGCTTTAATTTATTCACCTCTAGGCTCTAGGCTCTAGGCCTTCAGCTTTATGATAATCTTTTTGCTCCACCAAACCCATAGTATTGGTATTTACTCTCTTACCTCACTCTCTCCTGCTTTCCTTCTTTGACCATCTCGTTCAAATTCAACTAAAATCCGTGTGTGTAAGGTTTTGAACAGATTCTTTGTGTGTTTGGATTAGTTTTTTTTAATAGCTTCTGGAAAAAAAGTGAAGAATAGCTTTTAGATAATAGATTATGAGCAGAATAGATTATGAAAAAAAAGTGATTTTGATAAAGTAAGAGTGTTTGGATGTTATGGTCAGAATAGTTTTTTTCATGGTCAAATTACTAAAAAGGACATTAGTTTTTGTGATAATTACATGTAAGGGATAAATTTATATTATATGCATTATTAAACATTAAATGTTTAATAAATACAAAAAAATTCGAAATAAATTTTTAAAAAATTATAATTATAAAATTAGTCAAATATACAATATCAAAAAATATATAAAATTATTTTATATATATTTTTATTAGTCTATTATATGGTTTAATATAGTAATAATTTCTACACAAGCTCAAAAAAATAGATTCTTACCAAACCAAGGTTTGGGCCTTCCAAACCATAGTTTCAATTAGAAAATGGATTCTGAAAAAATATTAAGTGTTTGGATGCTTTTTTTCCAAACCATGGTTTATGTATGATATAAGGATGAAAGGCATTCAAAAAAGCTTAGAAAGAGAAAACAGTGATTAAGGAAGAAGCAAAAGTGAGGCTGGGTTTCAATTTTGAATCATAATCTTCCATTAGTAACAAAGCATGCAAAAGAACAGCCCGATCTCAGAACATCAAAAAGAAGAGACAGAGGTTTCCTTATTCGTGAACGATTTTCTAATCAATGTCTCTGACATGAGACATGAGAGAGAAAGAATCGACACGACATGAAGAAAGAATGAGATTGAGACACGTCTAGTACAACACAAGAAAACAAATCCAAATTAAAATGGCAAAATCTGTATCTGCCCTTGATCAACGGCTCATATTAATCATCATAGTGAGCTACTTCTCTTTACATAAACCCCCTACCACTCCTCATCCCCAAGTCATTTCTCTATGTTTATAAGAATGGCAGAAAGTGAACCTTCTTGTTATATATCACTGAAGATTGCTTTGCTCCACCAAAACGCTGTAAACTAAACTAGCTACGCCTTCACTTTCATCATCTCATGTGGTTCCTGATCGTAGATTCAAACCATGGTATTTCTCTTCTGCTTTTCTCTCATATCATTAATTACAGCAATAATATCACCTTTTTTGTCCTGTTTTTCTTCATTTTTGTCCCTGGTCCAAATGTTTTGCAATCATTAATTTTTCTTCCATTTTGTTGTCTCCTATGAACCAGAGAGGTGGGATTTTTCCTGAACGAAATGGTTTGTTAGTTTCTGTGAGGTCGTTTTGGCGGGCGTGTTCTTCATTTCTCTCGGTGCATTTACTGTTTCATTCCATTTCTTCTTCTTATTCTTTTTTTCTCTGCTTCACTCAGATTCCAGAGATCCATGAGACTACGCATTTACAGAATCCAGGTTTCTCAAATACACACCTACTACTTCATTTCTTTATTCTTAAGTTTCCAGCGTTGGTTTTTCGCCGTTTTTTGTCTTCTTCTTCTGAGTGGCTTTATGTTGGATGCTATAAAACGCTAAGTTGTTTATTTAAAACCAGATCCTGCTTCTCGATCCTTTTTAAGCCATCTTTGCTTCTGGGTTCTGCAGTTTTGCCCTTTTTTTGGTAACATGTTCACCTAAAACTCTTCATCTGTCTCTCTTTTTCATCCCACTGGGTTTTAATACCTGTTTAGCATTTCTTTCTCAACTAAAGCTAACTACTTTATTTAGTATACTGGACACTATATGTGTGTGTCTGTGTGTGTGTGTTTATATGTTTTCTTTTGATGTAAAACATAATATTTTTTGCTCATTGATAAATTATGATGTTATGATTAAGGGAAAATCTGACAGGGGCGTGGGCCTGAACGTTTCTGATTGATATTAATTACTTCTTTCAGTGGCTATTTTCAACAAAAAGATGAAAGTTAATTTATTACCTTGTAGTAGATCTACTGCTTTGTGGTTTTCTTATTTCATTTTAGTTTTTTTAATGGAGTCTTTACTATTTTTGTGATTTCAAAATGAAGGCATCTTTTCACCTATTGTTCTTACTGGTGCGGGTAGCAACATTAGCTCTGGTGCGTCAATATTTTTGTAATTTTGTCTTTATTTACACTTTACTATAATTGTTTGGTAAAGGTGTATCCAGTAATCTGATCTATTTTTGAAGATGTAATTAGTACCTTAAAATATTGATTGTATCTTAAAATATCTAAGGGTGCAATACTTTAGAATACTGATTGCACATTTAAAAATAATTTGGGGTGCTGGATGTACCTTTATTCTAATTGTTTTCTCAATAAAAAAACACAAGTAATAATAGTCAAATTCGGGAAACACCATTTTAAATTGTTTAGTTGAAGTGTTGTTCTAACCAAAATGTTTTAGCACGTGTGTTCTTTATTTCTCTCCCAACGTTATTGTTAGCTACAAAAAATGGGGATCGGATCCCCTTTTCCCTTCTGGTTCGCTCCCGTTCTTTTTTCTCAAAATATACTGTTTTGGTGCAAAATACATAAACTCCTTACTGTTTTTTTTTTTTGAAAACAACGCTGATGATTATGAAGTATTTTTCAGTACCAATCAGTTCCTTAAAATATTTTTTCAAGATTCTAAAAAATTAGTTTAGGATACTGGATAATACTGAAAAAATATTACAGAATATAGATTAGTACTTAAAAATTACTTCATGATGGTCAATATTGTTATTGTTTTTCAAAAAAAAAAGTGAGGAGTTTATATATATTTTACACCAAAACAATGTATTTTGTGAGAAAATAACGAGAATGAACCGGAAGGAAAAAGGGGAAGGATTCAAACCCCTTCTCTCTTATTAATCTCTCTCTCTCACGCACACTTTTGTTCAATTGCAACCGACTAACTTTTCGCATTGGCATTTTGCTTGTCTTATCAGATATGCACGGTTTGATTCCGGCTGTGATTTCCTTGGTTAAATATTCAGGTATCATTAGTGGATTTGTTCTTTTGTTTAATATTTTCATGAACTTTTCTCTCATATCTCTAGGTTTAATATTTTGTCAATTTTCGCCGCTAGTAAACATCCTGCTGATTTCCCCCAATCATCATCCTCTTGCTTCCTCTCCTTCATGTCATTGTGCTGTGAGCAAACATGCATATCGTAGAAAATCTGCCTTCGTCATTTATAATCTCTACCTACTCCTTGCGCTTGCAGGGTAATTTCTTCTCCCAGCTCACCAAAATCAAAAGCAGACCCTTGATTGCCATAAAAAGGAAAATATATAAACATAAAGAAATAAAAAAAAAAAACAAGATACATGAAAAAGGTTTGAACTTTTTGAGGCGTGGCTTAAATTTTGACTCTAAAAAAGATATTGGCAGATCGTACCATCCCCTGTTACCTTATTTATTGATTCTTTGCTTCGCTGAGTCGCTTTTCATTAATTGATAATTGGTTCATTAATTTGAAAAAAAAGATGGGGTTAACTCGATTTTTGGTCTCTCATGTTGGTTCTAATTTTAGTTTTAATCCCTCAAATTTTAAATTAGAGGTTTTAGGGCTCTCAAGTTTCATTCTTCTTAAAACATTAGTCCCTGCAGTTAAATAAAAACTTAAACTATTTTGGCCATTAAGGCACCAAAACATCTTATTGGAAATTTGAGGGACTAAGCGTTTGTTTGGTTCAACAGAGAGGAAGGGAGGGGAGGGATTTTAATATTACCTTATTTGAAATTATAAGAAGGGAAGGAAGAGGAGGGATTTTAATGTTACCTTATTTGGTTTATAAGGGGAGATGAGGGAAAATATTTTTACATGGACAAATTTACCCTTATTTTATTTAAGTTGTTTTTGTAAAACTTGTAGAAAGTTTAAATCGTGTAAACATGTTGTATATATTTTTCAAATATATATTTATATTATATAGATATATATGTAAGTACATAAAACTTAAAATTTAACTAAAAAAGAAGCAAGGGAAACGCTAGTGTGGTGAAAAAGGGTAGTGTGGGAATACGAAAAACCTTTATGGGCGAAAAGGTCACATCAAAGTAAGTAAAATCCCTCTCCTCCTTCTCATTTCCCTCCCCTCAAATCAAACAGACCCTAAAACAAAAATGAGTGCAAATGTAGTGTGCTGAAAATTATATTAACCTTAAAAAATTAAAAAAGGTAATCCTAGAATAGGTCAGAAAAGCAATAATAGATTTTAATGAGGTATATTTAATATTTTTTCCATTCAATCGTAGTATTCTCAATTTCTCACCCACTTAAAGGTAGGTCCAATTTTATTCTTAAAGTTTTCACGTGAGAGCAATATTGCTTCTACAGTTGTGATGTAAGAGCAATGTTGACCAAATATGTTCATGTGTCATCTTCATCTGGAACAATATTGCTCTTGAAGTTTTGTAATAGTAGCAATTTGAAAAGCCAACAGACACCCGCACTGTTTTATAAAGTAAGGAAAGACTCGTTTTATAGAAAATGGGTGGCGCCGTTTGTTCTTCATAAATGCAATAGCCATTTATGATTGGTACCCACTTCTCTGTTCTCTCAATCAATCTCTCATTTATGATTTTCTTTCTGGCAGGAAGTAAAGAGCGTCTGAAAATGTTTTGGGAACTCATGAATAATAATAAAAAGTTGCAGCTCCATCTAGTCCATTTAAGAATAGCTCTCTCCCCAGTTTAAGAACTGAACCCAGATCTCTTCTCTCAATCCATCTCTCACTCCCAGTTCAAGACAACATGTTTGGTTTTGCTCTCCCTCTTCACTCCGTCTCTCTTGTGGGAATATAATATACTTGCTATTCATTGTTTCTACTCCTTTGTCACGTCAATTCCTGCTACACCTTTGCTTGTGTGGGTGTCATGATTCTCAATTCTCAAGCGGCAAGTTCTTTGATTTTTCAAATACCCGCAAGCTCTTTGCTTATATCATGTGCGTTATTTGTTTTGATCCCTCTCTTAAAGTTAAAACCCAATCCACGCTTCTTCTATCCTCTCCTACCCTCACTTTTCTTATTACATCTACCATGTCTTCTAGTCCCGTCCCACTTCGACTCTTGTATTTTGTTTGCTTTTGCCTTGAAAATGAAGTTCTGTTTCATTCTGTGGCTACTCTATTTTGGTATTTTGTTTCTAGTTTTTGTCCACTGCATGCATGAACTATAAATCTTGTTCTCCTTTGTTTTAGATATCTGATTTTCTTTTGGGTAATCAACATAGCTGGAAGATCTTGTCAGTGTTTATTTGCCAATATTATTTTTATCACATTTTGTTATAATTTATGCCTAACTATAATCTCTGAAGCTTATATTTTAACACAAGTTGTAGTAATTAATCAAATTTGGGAAACCCCATTTTAAAATTTTAGTTGAAATCATTGTTTTGGCTAAATTTTTGTGTCATTTTTAACTAATTACAGAGTAATGATAATTGAAGAAAGATACATTATATAATAAGGTGCCAAAGTTTAAGAAAGATCGTACTAGCTGTTTAAGCTATAAGTTGGATGAAAACTGCACTAGCTACATTTTATAAACATTTAAGACAGGCTATCTACTTCAACTTTTCATCTTAAGAATATTTTTTGGTTGAAGATGGCCATTCAAACTTGGAGGATATTTTGTGATTTTCATTTAATCATTACATAGAACATATTGAAAACCTTGACAATTTCGGAGGGCTAGGCTTCACAACTATACAGATGTCTGCACCAAAAGTGTCTAGATGAGCGAATTTGTTATGAATTCACAAGAAATTGACATTATAAAGCTGTGCCTGTATTCTCATAATGGTATCCATTTTCATCTTGATGTGAATGATGATATATACAGACACATAATGTTCAACCAGTTCAGTTACACATTAGATCTCTTTGTGACAGAGAGAAGAGACATTTCCTTGTAGATCAGAATAATCACCCCACCCGGCTTTATTTTTAGGAAGTCAATGAAGTAAGTTCTTTTTTATTACGAAAAATTAATTTTCATGACATTGTAGGTTCTCCAAATTTTTTTATTGATGGCTCTGACTTGCTTTGCAACGATGAGCTTCCTCCTCGTATCTTATATAAACTAATGCTTGATTCCAACAAAAGTATCAAAACTTCAATATTTAAATAGAAGCTAAACATCGGAGAATAAAGACAATAAATTAGAGCTAGAACACCGCCATGGATATCAAACACATCATCATAAAATGCTAACTAAAATTATAGTGTGTAAATATTTTTATTAATTTTTTAGTCTTGATTTTCATTTTTTTTGTTTGGTTACATAGGGGAATGGTGGAAGGTATATTTAACCTAGATGAAGTAGGGGTGATATAGGACAACATTAACCCCTGGAACATTGTCATAGTAAAATACCCCCTTGTAACATTGTTAAGAGATATATAACTTAGAATGTAATTTTGACTGATCCCGACAGTTGGTCGGGGTAGAAACGTAGTATTTCCATATTTTCTTTCATTTTTTATTATCTATCTATACTAACAATATGATATTCTTTATTAATAGATTTATCAGAGGATGCAAGAGATTTTTATTGGTCTACCCCTAACAAGTAATGGTAGAAATTGAGCACACTTGATCAATTGATGTATATTAATACTGCCTGTATCACTACAAAAAAAACGTGATTTAGTAGCGGTTAAAAATGGGTATTCGTAGCGGTTCTAACCGCTACAAACTAGGTTAGTAGCGGTTACGAAAACCGCTACGAAATCGTACGTTGCAAGCGGTTTTGTAGCGGTTCTACAAAACCGCTACTCAATCAAAACTAACCGCTACAACCTTTGTAGCGGTTCATAGTAACCGCTACAACACCAAGAGATATTTGTAGCGGTTATATAACCGCTACAAATAAAAAAAATTTTATTAAAAAAGAAATTTTTTTTTGTAGCGGTTTAATAACCGCTACAAATATATAAAAATGAAAATTTGTTAAAAATGACATTTTTTATTTGTAGCGGTTAAGAAACCGCTACTAAATTTGAATTTCATGAACTTCGTAGCTGTTTCTAAAACCGCTACTAATTTCATGAAATTCAAATTTACCGCCAAAAAATTTAAATTTAGCTTTGAAAAGGCGCGTTATTTAGTAGCGGTTTAATAACCGCTACAAATATTTAAAAATTTTTTAAAAAATATACGTTGATTTTTTTCTTTTTTTTAAATATTATATTAAATAGTTTAATTTATTATTATTTTATCTATTTCAATTAGTTTATTATTTAATAGTTTAACTTATTAATAAATTAAAAAGAAAAAAATGTAATTGAATATGATTAGTATAAAATTTATATTAATAATATTATTAAGGATAGTTAGGTAATAAGGAATTATTATGTTTTATAATATAATGTAATTGTATATGAAAAATAGATGAAAATGAGATAGAGTTATGATATATCTAAAAAAAAAAATGGTTAGAATAAATTTTATAGAAAGAAAAGAAATATTCTAAAAGATATTGAAAATCTTGTTACCATATTTGATCGTATTATTCAGCTCCTCTACTCATACGAAAGAAGTTGTAAATGAGAGGAAATGAAAGAAGGGTAAGGTGAAAAGAAATTGGGGAGTGTTTGAAATGAGTTGTGATAAGGGTATTTATAGGGTTTCACGTATAATTTGTAGCGGTTAATATAGCGGTTAATGTAGCGGTTACTAATTAGTAGCGGTTATTTATATTTTTGTAGCGGTTTAATTATTTGTAGCGGTTAATGTAGCGGTTTTTATTTAGTAGCGGTTATTTATATTTTTGTAGCGGTTTAATAACCGCTACAAATATTATATTAATTTTTTTTTTTTGCATTTTATTTTAACACAAATTTTTTGCATTTTTTGTGAAGAAAAATTTTTTGCACTTGAATTCTACAAATATTATTTTAATTTTTTTAAAATATTTTTTTACATTTTATTTTAACACAAATTTTTTGCATTTTTTGTAAAGACAAATTTTTTACACTTGAATTTGATCACTCATCGTCGCCATCCCTACAGAAATTTTGTAGAAAAATTATTGTTATTGATGTATTATTAAATTTAACAAATTTAATTGAAATGACGTGGACTTAAAAAAACTCACCGCAGTAGAGGTAAATTGTCATCGCCTTGAGGGAAGTAGTTTTCAAAATCAGCTGGCTGAAATGGCTCACTCTCGTAGGCGATGTTATCGCCTTCACCCATGTCGTAAAGGTCTCTTGGCTTTAAATGAACGACCATGTGCCAATCCCTATGCCGCTCGTCCTCGACATAATAAACCTGATGTGCCTCTGAAGCTAGAATATACGGCTCATCATCTTGAGAAATACCAGTATGAATCGTGCGTGAGAAATTGACTGATGTGATCCCTAGGTCGTCAGTTGTCAGTCCCCGAGAAGTAGTGGTATTTGCCCACAAACACTTGAACAGCGTCACCGTGAAACGACCTTGATAATTAAGCTCGACCACATCAAGAAGCTTGCCATAGTAAGGGACGCCTCCGAACTGCATGTTGGCGTCACTGCTGCTCGCATAACTCCTTGTCCCAAATGTGCCATAAACACCCGAATTCTGTGTTTGCAATCCTTGATCCCGTGAAACCGTGCAAAACTTAAAACCATTGACATTGTATGCTGTAAACCGTTTTGCATGATCAAGAGGGCCGATTGCGAGAGCTCTGAAATCTGGTGAGTGTGGGTTGTGGTCATTTAGTATTCTGCGCGCAAACCAGCCCGGGAATTCTCTGTGGACCCTCCTATCAACTTCCGAGGATGTCTGTGTACGGATCCTGAGCTGACGCTTGACATGACTTCTGAATTCCCTGCAATTAATAATGGAAAGGCGTTAGTGAAATGAAAGTGAGAAATGTTACGAAAGATATAGATCGATTAACATACATATGAGTGTACAATTCTTACCGTATGAAAGGCTCAACTTGAGTGCAATTAATCAAGACATGTCTATGTGCTTGGAACTTCTCAGTTGCCGTTAGTTTGAAGTTCTCAGTTGCTCCAACTGGTTTACCAACACGAGGGATAAATTCTCCTGATGTCGGCGCAGGTTCAGGACAATCGTCAACACGAGGGGGGCGGTTGAAAGCCGTCTCAAGATCATCAAAGTACCTTGAGCAAAAATAAAGCACCTCATCCCCTATATAGCCTTCAGCTATAGAACCTTCTGGCCACGCCTTATTCCTCACGTAAGATTTTAATTTCCCAAGGAACCGACGAAGTACATAAGAGAAATTTGATATAAAATGATGAAAAGGACGACTAGGAAACATTAAATACGGACAATAAATGAAAGCACATATTTAAAATGAGTACCTCTCAATCGGATACATCCAACGATATTGTACTGGTCCAGCGAGCTTTGTTTCATGAACGAGGTGGACCGTGAGGTGAACCATCACAGTAAAAAAGGACGGAGGAAAGATCATCTCCAAGTGACAAAGCGTAAGAATGATTTTCGACTGCAGCTGATCGAGCTCCTCAACGATCAAAACCTTAGAACACAACTTCCGAAAGAAAGAACAAAGTTCCACCAAAACGATGGAAACATCGGGAGGAAGTGTATTCTTTATAGCCAGAGGGAGTAACTGCTGCATAAGAACATGTGAGTCGTGACTCTTCAGGCCAGCAACCTTCCGAGCCTGCAAGTCGACACATCGAGAAATGTTGCTTGAATACCCATCAGGAACTTTTATTTTCTTCAACGTCGCGAGGAACACATCCTTGTTCGGTTTTGTGAGGGTAAACTTTGCCGGTGTAAATCTGTCATGCTCATCTGGCCAAGCGTCTTCACGAACTCCCATGTCGCGTAAATCTTTCCTCGCTTGAAGGTGATCTTTTGTCTTGCCGGGTTCGTTGAGCAGCGTATACAGCACATTGTCGCAAACATTCTTTTCAATGTGCATTACATCAAGACTGTGGCGAAGTAAATTAGATCTCCAATACGGAAGCGTGAAGAAGATACTTATCTTCTTCCACTGCTGAGGCGCCGAAGTCCTGCGCGTCTTTTGGCGAGTTTGTGCTGAATCGTCGCTTTTTCCAAACTCGACGTCAACATGCTCAAGCTGCTGTAAGATATCTGTACCGGACAAAGTCTGAGGTGGTCCTCTTTTCTCTGGTTTCCCATTGAAGCGATTCCGTTGCAATCTGAACTTATGTGTTCCATCGAGAAACCTCCGATGCCCCATAAAGCACCACTTTCGGCTGTGGGGAAGGCGCAGTGCGTCAGAGTCGAAATTGCAAGCCGGACACGCCGACCCAGTGTGCACATTCCAACCAGATAATGTGCCAAGGCCAGGAAAGTCACTGATCGTCCACATCAAGGCTGCACGCATGTTGAACAAAGTCTTGCGAGCGTCGTACGTCTCCAAGCCGACATTCCACAGGTCAAGCAATTCCGCAATAAGCGGTTGGAGATACACATCGATGTCATTGCCCGGTGCCTTTTTGCCTGGAATGATCATAGACATAATGAAAGAGCTTTGTTTCATACACATCCAGGGGGTAAGTTGTAGGGAACTAAGACTACCGGCCAAATGCTGTAACTTGTGCTAAGATTCCCGAAAGGATTGAAACCGTCGGTCGCCAACGCAAGCCGGACATTTCTGGGGTCAGTCGCAAAATCTGGAAAGTCGTTGTCAAACGTTTTCCAAGCAGCTGCATCCCGCGGATGTCTTAATTTACCGTCTTCGTTTTTATCAACGGCATGCCACCTCATGTGCTCAGCAGTTTTAGACAACATAAATAATCTTTGTAGACGAGGTTTCAAAGGGAAATACCTGAGAATCTTTGCGGGTTTCTTCTTCTGCTTTTTCCCCTTCCGAATTGTCTTGTACCTCGATGTGTGACATCTCTTGCACGTCTCCCTGCTGGAATTGTCTCCCCAATACAGCATACAATCATTTGGGCACGCATCAATCTTTTGATAATTCAACCCCAACCTGTTGATGATCTTCTTGGCCTCGTAGAACGTTGTGGGAATCTCGGCGTCGGGGAATGCATCTTGTAATAAGTCGAGCAACATCGACATTCCCTTATCCGTGATCCCACACAAGCACTTGATATGATACAATTTGATCAAGAAAGATAATTTAGAATATTTGCGACAACCTTGATATAAAAGACGATCTGCCTCATCCATCAAGCTGAAAAAATCCCGAGCTGCTTCATTCCCCATAAAAGCCGGCTCAGAGCCGTGCACTTCTTCGTTGAAGTTGTCGCCTTGAAATCCAAACGCATCACGCGCAGCATCATTCACAGGATCATCTTCATCTACTTGAACGCCTACTTGAGAACTTCGAGGAAGAGCCTCGTCATATCTAATGCCGGCCTTCTCACCATGAACTGCCCAGAACGTATAGTCCTCAGGGAAAGGCTTCACAAGCAAATGTTCCTTCACAACATTTCGTGGATGCCACTTCTTGAATTTGCATTTCCGACACGGACAGACGATCTTGCCGTTACAGCTGGCGTGAGTGAATGCGAAATCTAAGAAACTGTTTAATCCGTACAAATATTCAGGAGAATTGCGCGGCAACCTTATCCAAGATTTATCCATAGCTACAAGTGAGAGAGAAGAAAGTATAGAGAAGAAGATGAGTGAGAAGATAATGAAGAATGCCTAGAACCTTATATTCTGAAAAGCCAACGTTTATAACTTTGTAGCGGTTATTAAACCGCTACACCAACCGCTACAGATATTCCAACGTTTATAATTTTGTAGCGGTTATATATATAAAACCGCTACTAATATTCAAGCCGTTAATTGGTGGGAAATTCAAAATGTACTTGTTGAGTATTAGTAGCGGTTTTATATAGATAACCGCTACTAATGTTCAACGAATTAGTAGCGGTTATATATATAAAACCGCTACTAATATTAAAGCCGTTGGACATTAAATATAAAAATAATTTTCTAATTTGTAGCGGTTATACATAAGATAACCGCTACAAATGTGCACAAAGGCGGCAAATTTGAAAATTCAAATCATTTGAGTGTTTGTAGCGGTTATTAGTAAATAACCGCTACAAACATATATATTTGTAGCGGTTTCCCTTTGAAAACCGCTACAAATATATAAGTAAATTTGTAGCGGTTATTTACTAATAACCGCTACAAATATATACATTTGTAGCGGTTTGAACTTAAAACCGCTACAAATATATATATAATTTTTTTTAAATTTAGATTTAAATTATTTATAAATTATTTCAATGCGATATAATAATATAAATATTATTATATAAAACACAATAAGAAAATTCTGAAATAAAATCTCATAAATATATACAAATGTTTAAAAGAAAAGAAAATGTCCTAAACTAAGAAGCTGGGGGCTGATCCTCTGGTGCTCCCTCAGGTGGGGCTCCCTCAGATGCCGCTGGATCGGGCCGCTGCGTAGACTGAACCGCACCATCCTCATCAGCAGGAGGAGGAGCTGTAGGAGGAGGAGTAGTGCTCGGGACGACGTAGCGAGGGACAGGGGGGACCGCTGGATGCTGCTCGTCCGGGAACAGCCGATTCCATGCTCCCTCGAGCATAGTGTTCGCGATCTCACGTCACTGCGTCTGCTGCGCGTACATAGTGTCTGCGTGGATCTGCAGCAGCAGCTGCTGCTGCACCTGCATCTGCTGCATCTGCTGCTGCTGCTGCACCATCTGCTGCATCTGCTGCTGCGTCTGCTCTAAATCTGACCGCAGCTGGTCAATCGACTCGTCCCTCCGATGTCTGACCCCTCTAGAACTGCCAGCCTCAGAGGCGGCGCTCCTGCCGTAGATCATGCTGGGTCTGGCGCCTATCCCCATCCCCCGCACTCGTCCGGGGTGCTCAGGCTGAGCCATACCCGCCTTCAGAGGAGCCGTCGGGTCCACTGACCCCTGTGACTCCTCAGGCTGGGTCTGTCGCAGCTCAGCCTGCGACTGCTGCATCCGCTCCTGCCATTTTATGAAATAATTAATAATTACCATTTTTCATTATTAACTTTGTTTTATAAAAAAATATAATTCAAAATTACTTACAATGGCCGCTTCTGCCTGCTGAGAGGTCGCAGTCCCGTCACGGTGTCTGTGTGTGATGGCGTACAGCTCCGCATAGTCCATCTGACGGTTCTCCTGCTGAGCCCTCGTCTCCTGAAACAATTACAAAATAATTAGTATTATGAAATAATCAACTAAAAGTAAGTGAAGCACTTGAAAAGTTACCAGCTCGCTGTAGGTCACAGCAAAGGTCTTCGATCCTGCTGTGTGGTGGATCGTCTGCTGCGCCCGGATCGCGGCGTTCCTCCGAGCAAGCTCCTGGAAAAAAAAATTAAATGTATTATAATTTAAAATTAAATACAAAATAAATTGCTATTATAATTTAATATTTAAAAATTAAAAAATTATATATAAAAAATATAATAAATACATTACCTGCGCCTCAGGGCTCCTCCTGAACTGGACAAAATGTGCCCAGTCGTTCGGCGGCACGCCGTCCGGGACGCTCTCCTGCAGCTGCTCCAGAGGCATCGTCCCGTCCCCATCCACACTGTGGAAGAGACGGTTCCTCCTGTTCCTCCAGGCGTCGCCCATCTTCACGAGGGCGTACCTCTTCCGGTTGGCCCGGACGGCAAACCGCAGCTGAAAAAAAGACATTTAAATATCAATAATTATAAAAACCATAATTTAAAAAAATAATTAAATAGAATTAATTACAAAAGATATTAATTAAATAGTTTTAATTACCTGAACCACCTCCTCCCAAGCCTGGTCCTTCGGCCCCTTCGGAATGTGCCTCCACGTCGGGAAGTGAAGGGGGAACCGCATCCAATTCGAGCCCAGGTCGCTCAGGAAGCGGTTGAGCAGGTGACCCCCATTGTGGATCGGCTGGTCAGTGCCCTCGTTCCACGGCACTACAACTCGCAGGGACCGGTCCATGCTGTTCAGACCGGTCACATCCAGCCTCCTCGTCGTCACGTTCCCCTGCTCATCTGCACAGTTGACCGCACGTTAGATAAATTATAATTCAAAGTTAAAAAGTTAAAAAATTTAAAAATTAAATAATTTACCTTCGACCTGCACCTCAAACCCAGTGGACCGCGAAGACGACCCTCATGGGTTGTTCTGCTCCCGAGCCTCTTCCTCATCGAGGAACTGCTCCATCTCCCTGAACCCACTAATCGGGATCTCGAACTCCTCCTCGTTGAGGAAGTCCTCAACGCTAATCTCTGGCACCTCCACCTCAGGCACCTCAGCTGCGGTCGTCGCCTGTGGGATCATCTGCGGTTCCTGTGGGGGGATGGGCTGAGATGCCTCGGTAGCCCTGCCTGCGCGCTGCCCCCTCCTCCCTCTGCCCCCTGCCCGGCTGCTGCCACCCCGTAAAGTCGGTCTGGGGGGCACAGGGGCCTTCCCCTTATCCTGTCCTGAAGCCATATCAACTGTACAAATTAAAAAAAAAATTAGTCCATTATTATACAAAAATATAATAAAAATACAAATATAAATAAAAATACGTGTTATATACGTACCTCAAGTGTAAATACTGCGGAATACTGACCAAAAACTCCTATAGACTCGTCTGAAAGCTCAAATATCGAATAAACAACTCAGAGAAACCTCAGGAAACAAAATGAGCAAAATGAGAAATGGAAGAGGCGAGGGGTTTAAATAGGCCGGATATTAGTAGCGGTTATTCAAAATAACCACTACTCTAACCGCTACAAATAATTAAATTTGTAGCGGTTCTACAATAACCGCTACAAATCTTCACAACGTTTGAAATTCTGTAGCGGTTATTGCCCAGAACCGCTACAAATTTGGAGTCTCTTGAAATTCTGTAGCGGTTTTGGGCAAGAACCGCTACAAAATTCTGACCTTTGGTATTTTGTAGCGGTTTATGTGCATTAACCGCTACAAAATAACTGCTACAAGTTTTGGCGAGAATTTCGCGCCAAATTTGTAGCGGTTTTTTGTAGGAAACCGCTACAAATATTCTTGCCGCTACAAATTTGTAGCGGTTTAGGTAAAAACCGCTACAAATACTATAATTTGTAGCGGTTTAATATAACCGCTACAAGTTCACCGCTACGAAATACCTTTTTTTTTTGTAGTGTATAATGGGATTTTCTTTTATTGGAAAACATCCTTATAGGGCCAAACTAAATTGTGATTATTTAGTTAATATTATAAGGCAAAATATGATTCATGAAAATGATCTATCTCAATGTTATGAGCTCTCCTAATAGGAAGTTATAGAAATTGATTACACCCGATCGATTGTTATACTTAACATTGCTAGTATGATGAGGTTTTCTTTTATTGAGAAACACAATTAGGTTCGACCACATAAGGATGTTTTTTAATAACAGAAAACCCTATTATGCATGCAGAGTTAAATATATCAATTGATCTTGTGGGATCAATTTTTGCTATTACTTGTTAGGGAGCTCATAACATGGAGATATATCTTTTTTATCAACCATATTTTGGCTTATAATATTAACCAAACGATCACAATTTGGTTCGGCCTCATAAAATGTTTCCCAATATAAGAAAACCCCATTATATAGGCAGCATTGAATACATCAATTGATGGGGTGTGATCAATTTCTGTCATTACTTATTCCAGGGCAGACCAATAAAAATCTCTTGTATCCCCTGATAAATTTATTAATAAAGAATATCACATTGTTAATATAAATAGATAATAACAAACAAAAAACATTATTGAAATACTTACCGATGCGGTGAGTAAGAGATGTCTCTCCCCTAACCAACTGTCAAGATTGGTCAAAACTACATATCTTACTTCTATATCTCTCATTAGCATTATGAGCACAGCGGTTTTTCACTATGACAACATTCTAGGGGTTAATATTGTCCTGTATCACCCCTACTTGATGTAGGTTAAGTATGTCTTTCACCAATCCCCTAGGTATCCAATCAATAAAAAAATTCATAAAAATGTTTGCACTATAATTTTAGTTTGCCTATTATAACGATGTGTCTGATATCCAGGGCATGTGTTTGATCTCTAATTTATTATGTATGTTTTCCCTTGTTTAGCTTCATTTTAAATATTGAAGTTTTGATACTTTTGTTATAATTAAGCATTAGTTCATATAAGGGAGGACGAGGAAGCTCATCTTGGTGAAGCAAGTTAGGGGCATCAATAAGGAAATTGAGTGAAACTACAAGGTCCTGGGGATTAATTTTTCCTAATAAATGAACTTCATCAACTTCTTGAAAAGCTTTGTTGGATTATTCTTCTGATCCACAAGCAAATGTCTTTTGTCTGTTATGAATCAATCTAATGTGCAACTAAAGTTCTCATATGTTATGTGTCCATATCTATTATCATCCATAGCAAGAAGAAAGAGGTCACATTATTAGAATGCTGTTAAATCTTCAAATTGTCAATTTCTTCTGAATTGATGACAAATTCATTGATCTTAACGCTTTTTGGTGCAAGACATCCACAAGGTAAAGCTTGTCCCTTTGAATGTTGTGAAGGTTATCAACATATTCCTCATAAATAGTTAAGTGAAAATTATAAATAATCATCCAAGTTTGCATGGCCATCTTCAACTTGAAAATAATCTTAAGACGAAAAGTTGAAGCAAATAGCCTATCTTAAATATTTAGAAAAATTAGCTAGTGCCTTTTTCACCCATTTTATAGCTCAAGCAATTAGTGTGATCTTTGTTAAACATTGGTGCCATATCATATGGCATGATTATTATATTTTTCAAAAACTAAAAACAAAATACTAAAACAAAGTAGCCTTCGGTTCAAACTTCTTTAAATATTTTGATCAGCTTGTATAAGGCTAGTAGCTCTTTGCAAGAACAAAACTTTTTGCCTAGCCTCCCAAAAGAGGGGGTGTCACATTGCATGCATTGCCTTCAAGCTCAAAGTTATAAAAATATAGTTCCTTAGTCAATAAAAACTTCTATTCAAATGAAAAATCATTTAATAAATGAAAATCAAATGAAAAAAAATTGCGTACCTTCTATTTATCATGCGAAAAAATCAGCATTATAAAGCTCTCTCGTTCTATATTAAAGGAAATTTTTGAGAACTGTATGATATGATTGGGTGATAATATGGTGGGACAGTTATCAACCATTTCACAATAAAATTGAGCTATATTCACAGAATTATTGCACAACATGTTTTTAAAATCTTGTGAGAATAGAAACCAGCAGAGAGGACTTCTGCGCGCGGGAAACAAAAATCCAGCATCTAAATATCTATAGCAACTTGTAAATTTTACCAAACATGTTTAATAGCATATTGCTCACGACCCGCGCTATAAACAGGTTCTCTCTTGTGCGCTTATTTTATAAATTTGTTTTCAAAAACTAATGAACAGAATTATTTGAAGAACATAAAGACAGAAAATGGAATAAAAAAACCTTTAAATATATATATATATATATATATATATATATATATATTGTTCCTTGCTATTGATTATGGTTACAGAAACGCTGAGATGGAATGAGAGATTCACTAGAAGCTATAAAACTCATTAAGGATGGGGTAGACATAGAGACAGAGTCCTCATTGAAGAAACTAAGAATGCTGCAAAGGGAATGACACGTGAGAGGTTAGCGTGCTGTTTCTTTCTTTTTGCTATCAACAAAGGGGGGAAATAAATAAAGAAGAAGTCTGATTTGGAAACCTGAGTTTAAAAGTGTTGTTCAAGCAAGAAGACTAAACTTCTCCCCAGCAGCAAAGAAGTGAAACTCAAGGAGAAAAGGGAGACTGAACGAGAGAAGTGAGCATGAAGGAATTATGAATTTGATTGAGAGAACAAACAAGTGAAGTGGAGGAAGGAGGAGGCTCTGTTAAGGAAAAATGAGGGAACTGAAACATTTATAATCTGCCTCCAAGGCTCCAACATTTTCATTCTTGTCTTTATCATGGATGCAGAGAGAGAGAATGATTATTGCAAGGTTCAAAAGCAAAACACACACCATTGTACAATAGACTCTGATATAAAAATCACAATGAATAATACCCAGCGGTCACAACTACTCTCAATTACATAAGGCACTTAGTACACACAAACATATCACAGAAAAGGAAATAGGAAGTGACCAAAGCTTCAAAAGCATTGAAGAGTATCTGCAAAAGTGAGAAAAATCGCCATCGTTATTATACGCACCATGAATCATCATCTTTCAATTCTCACTCTCTGACTCAATTTCTTAAACTCATTACATGTAATTAATTGTGTACGACTACCTAGGGATATATTAAGAAGGTAATTTTGTTTGAATGGACTTGAGATATTATGGGAATGGGATTCTAGCATAATCATCCTCTTATATACTTAAGCACATGGCAGAACCAGTATGAATTAAATACTCATCTTTATTATTCTCTCTTATACTCTCACTCCCTGTAATCAAGGATATATTCTTAAAAAAAAGTTAGTAATTTTTGACATAAACACATTTATTTTACTCCACATTGATCTTCTACTACTGCATTAAAATATAACAGATGGCACCACCTTTGTTTTATAAATAAGTCTCTTCTTTCTTTTGTTTTCAGTGTCAGAACAGAACTTATAAAGCAGTGTTTGTGTGGGCCTTTCAGTGTTTGGTCACTTTAGCTTTTATGTATTTCAAACATAAGAGCATCAAGCAACCAGTAATGAGATGTCATTTTCATTTATTTATTGCTAAGGAAAATAATTCATTACTCATTTCTTTTTGTTTTCAACATTTATGACTCATGTCGACACTTTCTTTAGTGTATGTTTGCTTAGCTTGTATAAGATGTAACTAACCAATTTGATTAGATTAAGAAAATTATTTAAGTTAATTAATATAACAGTTTTTCAAAATACTCTATCATCTTCCTTAGTTCCTCATTCTCTGTTCTAGTTTATTATTTTTATGGGATATCAATTAGGTAATTTGAAAAACAATTGATAAATAACTGAAATAAATCCTACATTGTTGGTATACAATCCATAAGGGTTTGTTTGGTATGTGGGATTTGGAGGGCAAGGGAATAGTTTGTAAGTTAAATTTAAAAAAATTAGAAACGTATTGTAACCGACTACTCCCTTATGGACTTACTGCGGTATTGAGAGCATCTGGCCAACCCAGACCTTCCCCGGTAATGCAGGAACTGTCCCCTCTTCTAGAGGATTTAATACGACTCACAAAGCCCTCGAACACACGACTTGAGGATAAGTCGAGGCTTAAGAGAGACTTGGTAGCCACTTACGCCGCTTGGGGAGGCGTATTAAATCTTCTAGAGGAGGGACAGTTCTTGCCATTACCGGGGTAGGTTCGGGTTGGTTAGACGCTCTCAATACCAGGGTAGGTTCAGGAGGGAGTAGTCCGTTACAAGTAGGATTACAAAATTTTAATAAAGAGAAAATGTTAGAAAAAGATAGTGAGAAAAACTAATAAAAAACTTTTAACTGACTTCTCTAATTTTTTAAGGTTCAACTCAAAATGTTTTATCCCACAAAAACCTTCCTAATTAATATGCCCACAGCTCTTCCTTAGAAATTTCTAAGGCAAAAATTCCTTTTAACCAATGTGACATAGATGCTAGTGGGTATGTCACATTAACATAGGTTAGTTGACCTTTTGGATTTGCAAGGCAGCACAACATTGCCCCGTTTTTGCATTTATGGGGCAAAATTGCTCCTTCGAAAGCTTCCTGGCACCCAATGCCCATTAGTGGAAACTTTCAAGATATTTTTGCCATTTAACCATAATTTTTTTTTCATTATATATCCTCTGTGCTTTTATAAGATATAAATGATTTAAATAATGCACATTAAACAGTTGATTAAAATTGATCACAGTTAATAGATACGTAAAAAAAGTAATTTATCTTTCAAATACATATATTCAACTTTTACAATTCTTCTTCAATTGTATGCAACCTATCTTTATCTATGTGTATAACGAAATACATATGCACAGTGCTAAAGGTATTTTGCCCTTAACTGAATTAGAATTACATCCTCAAAATGAGTTAATTATAGTTTAGGATACTAGATGGATGCTATTAACCCCCTAAAAATTATAAAGTCCAATCTTTCAGCAACACAATCGTATACAGTGTTATTGTTGTTTGAAGAGTTTTGTTTTTACTCCCTTGCTTGACGAGGCCCACTTGAAAGGTGTCACACATAAGACTTGCTTGCATATTGTGTTTAGGGTGGAGCAGCATCAAAGGTCCATACCTTTGCTTGGTTACCTGACGATTCAATATTTTTTTTTTGAGTAGCACCTTATTGGGTGTGGGCCGGGATTGAACCCGGATATTGAGGCACATAGGCCTCATGCCTTACCGACTGCGCCATAGTGCACTAGGAGGCCTGATGATTCAATATTGAGAATGGATATAGAGGATGAGTTAACTTTTTGTGAGTCCTATAAATAAAAGCATAAAAATAGTAACTTGTTGCTTTCGGTTTTTGCAAAATCTTATAAAGAAACATGCCCAAAATTACACCTATGAAGGACCATTCCCAGCTACGTTAACGGGTCTGATGCATGCCTAAAATGTCTATGCTTTCGCAGAAGCAAGCACATTGCTCTTCTTAATTTTGAAAAGAAAAAAAATCAATATTCTATATTTGTACTGAAAAAATGCTTCTTTCCTTTTCTTTTCTTGTCCACTCCCATCCTTTACCCCCTTCAAGACTATTAGATCAAAATCTAATGGTTTATATTTAATATTTTATAAAAATATTATTACAATGGAGAGAAGGATGGGAATGAAATATTAAATGTAGATCATTAGATCTTAATCTAAGAGTCATAAAGGGGATAAAGGATGGGAGCGGACCAAAAAAGAAAAGGAGATTGGCCAAGTCGATATCTATGTGCCCAAAGCCTTTGAAAAGATTATTCAAGACATTAATTCTTCAACTGTGAAGAATATTAATTACGTGGAAGGAATCTTGTTTGTAAGCCACAGGCAAACCCATTTATATTTTTACCACCTAGTCAGTCGTCACATGGAAAGCCTTTCTTTCTTTTTTTCGGCCTTCCACATGGAAAGCCTTTCTATCACTGTACATAGGTGAAAGTGAAGCATAGTGACGCAACATTCATACAGTTAAAAAAGAATTGTACCCGTTGAATGAGTTATATCCACTCAAGGACCTAATTGTTTAGGTATTTTTTGGGTGATAAATTTTGTAATAATGGAAGCTAAGCATAAATTTCATATATATATATATATATATATATTAGACATGCTGCCATGAGAATCTCTATCAGAATATCCTAGACACATATGAATTGTAAGATGTATTTTCAGTTCCTTAATGTTAATATTGTTTGTCTTATTAATGGAAAATTTTGACTCAAAAAATTGAAATGGTGATTCTACAGTTAAATATCAAAAAATCATACTTAATATAATATTTTTATATTTTCAAAGCTGGTTTGTTGATGTCGAAGGTTTAGATCTGATAGGTTTTACTTTAAATATTAAGGCACTCTTCAGTTTTAACATTATTATGTGTTATGTATATGTGTATATATAAAAATCTTTATACTTTTTTTTTTAATGAATGGCATATTTTTTAACCCTTCAGAGCTCTACTGAGCTTTAGTGCTGTGTTCCTATTTGCATGTAAAAAACAATGCATTAGCATATTTTTGTTTTTCTAACCTTATAATTAAGTTTTGCAGGTCTGATATAACGTATGCTAGTATCAGCTTCTTCTTCTGATGAAATATACATCACTTAATATCAAAAATTAAATGGTGTCTTTTTATTGACTTTAGTTTGTTGTTTTGCTGGGTTGAGTTCTGATTCCTAAAGGAAAGAAGATGGCTGAGAAGAATCCCCAAATTTTTATGGATGTCTCTATAGACGGGGTGCATGTTGGAAAGATTATTTTTGAGGTACCTTGTTCTTCTCAATATTTTTTAATTATAATAATTATTTTGACATAGTTTTGTGGATTTTGCAACTCTGAACTTAAAGAGAGAGACTAAAATGTAACTCAATGAATTATTTTGTCTTGCCAGCTATTCAAATGTCTAACTTTTGGAAGTATTCAATTAGCATTGTGTTTGAAGAAGTGTATAATTTACTAATCTGATTGTGTGGAATCTTTGTGCTGGTTTCATGTAGTTTTTGGAAAGCTTCTCAGTGGATTTGATACGTTGGTGTTAGATCTCATGTTTTGATGATAACAAAAGAATGGTTTGAAAAGGAAATAATTATTAAACAAGTTTGATCTAAGCAATTACAGGAATAAGCATCACTTGAAGTAAGCTTGGAAGTAATGAAGAAAGGACAGGGAGATAATGCTGAGAAACTTGATTAACTTCAAGTTTCCTAAGGCATTACTCGAGTATGTACTCGAGTAATGAGACAAAACTTGAAGTAACCAGAGACAACTTCCAGTAACCAGGCAACTTTACTCGAGGAGATACTCGAGTAACCGTGTAAAAGTTTTCAGGATGCCATTGATACTCGAGGAGCTACTCGAGTAACCCTGTTTCTAAAAATGTGCAGCTCTCGGCATTTAGTACTACTGCAACATTACTCGAGGAGCTACTCGAGTAATCATGTGAAAAACTTCCAGTTGCCTTCAGGTTACCAACGATACTCGAGGCGCTACTCGAGTACCTCTGTTTCTGAAAAAATGGAGCTCTCGGCACTTTGTACCACTGCAACAATTTACTCGAGTATGTACTCGAGTAACTCACTAAGGTAAGTGAAAAACTTGAAGTTGGTACCCGAGTATGATAAGTTATTTTGAAGGTAAACCTCAAGTCACTACCCGAGTAAGCCATGTTCAGAAAGTACAGTTACTCGAGGTGATACCCGAGTAACCCATACAAAAATGAATTAATTACTCAAGTAAGTACTCGAATAACATGGTAAGTGCTCTCGGTTTTTTGAAATTCTGCAACATTACTCGAGTAGGTACCCGAGTAACTCATAAAGTTGTGAGTGAATTACTCGAGTAGGTACCCGAGTAATATATAAAGTTGACAGTACATTACTCGAGTGTGTATCCGAGTAAATGATTTTTCAAAAGGTTTAAAATTAAGTTATTCCATGCACTACCCGAGTGTTCTTATTTTTATTCATTGACTTTCAGAATTCCCGAAGATACTCGAGTAGATACTCGAGTAACATTCAAGCAATACTCGAGGAGGTACTCGAGTAAGCTTGCCCAGAAATTCTGAAATCATTCAAACGTTCATAGATTTGTTTCCTATATGATTAACCTTTCATTGTATTAGTATTCTTAGCCTATTTACAGATAAACAATGAAGAAAACACTTCAAGAGATTGAAGTCAAAAGAAACGTTCAAATGCCAACCACCGCCAACGGATATTTTTCAAAAACTTGAAAAGTCAATAGTGGCTGCGCACTCTCCAACGGACGAAAGAAAATGTTCCAACGGTCATCACCAACATATCTATATATATGGGAACATCCAAACAGAGGAACAATAACAAGCACACACACTAACGTATTATCAAGCTTATTGCTCTGTTTTCACATTGAAATCATATTTCTATGCTTCAGTGATCCTTATTCACTCTGTAAGAGAGATATTTCATTCAAACTCAATATTTGTTATTGAGATAACTTAAGGTTGTGGAACCTTGAGTTGGGATTGAATTGCAACTTGTAAGGGGGAGCGAGTGTCCAGGTATAGGAACTTACTTGTACTGAGGTGCCAAGAACCCACTGAATCTTGGAAGTTATAGTGAAACTCTCAGAGAAGATCTGAGGACTGGACGTAGGTCAAAGTGGTTGTGACCGAACCAGTATAACTCCTGGTGCACACTTCGGTGATATTTCTCCTTACTCATTACTGTTTTTAATTCCTCTGCTAAAGTTTTTTTATTTCCGTCGAAATTTTAGTATCACCCAATTCACCCCCCCTCTTGGGTGAAACGCTTGTTCTAACATTTGGTATCAGAGCGTAGGTCTTCTTGTTAAGGTATAACAACCTAAGAAGGATCCAATGGCAAGCATGGGTGAAGGAATTCTTCCCGACGGAGCATCCATCACTAGACCTCCAGGTTTCAGTGGAGAACATTTTTCATTTTGGAAAGCAAAATTCAGAGTGTTCGTGATGGCTACCGAATATGGGCTATGGGATGTAATTGAGAGTGGAAATTATCAACCTACAAAGATTGTAGATTCTCAGAAAATTCCCAAGACACCAGCGGAATATGATGAGAATGACAAGAAACTTATCACTCTTAACAGCAAGGCAATTCTGATGTTACAAAGTGCCTTAAGCCAAAGTGAATACTTCAGAATCTGCACACTTCCAACAGCAAAGGAAATGTGGGAAGCTCTGGAAATAGCTCATGAAGGGACTTCGGGAATAAAGGAGAATCGCATCAACACCTTGGTCACTGAATTCGATCTACTTCGAATGAAATCAGGTGAATCAATTTCTGAATTTGAACTTAGATATACTCATCTTGTTAATCAACTTGCAGCACTTGGGAAATCTTATGATCAACATACCCAAGTACGAAAGATTTTGAATATTCTTTCTAAAGAATGGGAGGCCAAAGTCACTGCGATAGAAGAAGCAAAAGGAGAATCAATGAGATCAGTTGCTTCTCTATTTGGAAGTCTTTCGGAATATGAAAGCAAACTAAAGTTCAAACGGGAACTAGATGACATTGGTGACAAGAAAAAGAAGGGTCTAGCACTAAAAGCAAAAGAAGAAAATCAAGATGAGAATGAAGAGTTCGACGATGACGAAATGGGCCTAATCATAAAACGATTCAGAAAGTTCTACAAGAAAGGACAAGGATTCAAACACTTTCAAAAAGGTGGAACTAGCAACAAAGATCACATCATTTGCTACGAATGTGGAAAACCAGGACATATCAAATCAGAATGTCCAGAACTGAATCAAAAGAACAAAGAAAAGAGAAAAGGCAAATTCTTCAACAAAAAGAAGGCCTTCGTATCCGCTATATGGGGTGATAGCTCTTCTGACGAAGAAAGTGATGAGGAAGAAGTAGCTAATATATGCCTCGTTGCTCAAGAAGAAACAGAAAGAGAGGTAAATGATTCTGAACCTACCTATGATGAATTACTTTCCGAATATAATGCTTTGCATTCTGAATTCATCAAAGTAGTTAAAGAATTGATTGTTTACAAAAAGAAAAACAAAGCTCTTGAAACTGAACTTAAAGAAAAGGATTGTGAAAATTGTTCATCTTTGAAAAAGAAAAACATTGATCTCACAAAAACTCTTGAAAAATTTACACAAGGTAGTGAGATGCTAAATGTTATTTTAAAAGCTCAACGATTTGTAAATGATCGGTCTGGAATTGGATACGATCCAAAATCAGATAAAAGGAAAGGTAGAAAGAAAGCAGGAGGTAAGTCATATTTGAATTATTTCCAGCATTCTGTGCATACATCAAATCCTTTTGCATTTTGTAACTACTGTAATAGAAAAGGCCATTATACTTCTTCATGCATTCATAAGAAGAAAGGAACGATAGGAACCTACAAATGGGTACCTAAAGGTTCATATATTCAGAAAATTATTTGTACTAATCCAAAAGGACCCAAAAAGATGTGGGTACCTAAGACTTAGTCATTCGATTGCAGGAATGTCTCAAAGCATCCAAAAATAACAAGTGGTATATTGATAGTGGATGCTCTAGACATATGACCGGTGATTTCGAAAGTTTTACCAAATTGCAACCTAAAGAAGGTGGAGAGGTAAAATTTGGAGGAAATCAAACCGGAAAGCAGGAATTGGTGAAATCCAAAATGACAAAGGAATACAAGTCAAAGATGTATATTATGTTGAAGGCTTGTGTCATAATTTGCTGAGCGTAAGTCAAAGTGCAGATAAAGACAACTGGGTAATATTTGACTCAGAAGAATGCTTAATTATCAACAAAAATGACTTACAACTTGATAAGAAGAATATCAAGGCTAAGCTCAGAGCAAAAAGGGAAGGTAACTGCTATACTCTAGATATTAGTAGAAATGAATCTGAAAATTGTTTCCTGAGTAATACTGATGAAAGTTGGTTATGGCATAAGAGATTGGCACATGTTAATATGCATCAATTAGGCAAACTACTCAAAAAGGATTTAGTTCTTGGATTGCCCAAAGTGATTTTCAAAAATGATTTGATTTGTGATGCATGTCAAAAGGGTAAACAAACTAAATCATCTTTTAAATTGAAAAATGAGATTTCAACAAATAGACCACTTCAACTATTGCATATGGATTTAGTTGGTCCAGCAAGAGTAAAGAGTCTTGGTGGCAACTTATATTCATTGGTCATTGTTGATGATTTCTCTAGATTTACATGGGTTATCTTTCTATCATCAAAAGATGAAACGTTTGAAGAATTTATTGTCTTTGCTAAGAAAGTGCAAAATGAGAAAGGTATGTCCATTGCAGGTATTAGGACCGACCATGGCGGAGAATTTGAAAATCAAGCATTTGAAGAGTATTGTGACACTAATGGGATTGATCACAATTTCTCTGCTCCAAGGACGCCTCAACAAAATGGAGTTGTAGAACGCAAGAATAGAGTGCTTACAGAAATGGCTAGAGCAATGTTGAACGAAAAGAACGTGTCTCAAGTATTTTGGGCTGATGCCATGTGTACAGCATGCTACATTTCAAATAGAGCCTATATCAGAACAAAACTTGGTAAGACACCATACGAGCTGTACAAAGGAAGAAAGCCAAACATTGCTCATCTACACATCTTCGGCTGTAAGTGTTTCATTCATAATAATGGTAAAGATAACTTAGGAAAATTTGATTCTAAAACTGATGAAGGAATTTTCCTAGGATACTCTAACCGAAGTAAAGCATATAGAGTTTTCAATAAACGAACATGTGTTGTTGAAGAATCAATTCATATTGTATTTGATGAATTTGAATCCTCTGACAAAACCATTGATGATGAACAGGAAATTGTTTTAAATCAAGAAAAATCTATTTCTAAGTCTCTTATTCCAGAGGTTGATGCAACTAAGGAAGAAGAGCAATCCCTAGGTCAACCTAGAGCTTGGAAATACAATAAAAGCCATCCCCTAGATCAAGTCATAGGAGATGTGAATGAAGGGATCAAAACTAGAAATAGAATTTTCAATGAAGTAAGTTTTTCTGCATTCATTTCTGAGATTGAACCTTCTAACATTGATGAAGCCTTATCAGACAATGATTGGGTTATAGCAATGCAAGAAGAACTAAATCAATTTGAGAGAAATCAAGTTTGGGATTTGGTGCCCCGACCCAAAGATCATCCGATCATTGGTACTAAATGGGTATTCAAGAACAAACTTGATGAATCTGCAATTATTGTCAGAAACAAGGCAAGATTGGTGGCCAAAGGCTATAATCAGGAAGAAGGAATTGATTATGAGGAAACGTATGCTCCAGTGGCTAGATTGGAAGCTATACGTGTACTCTTAGCCTTTGCATGCATCAAGGGATTCAAACTCTATCAAATGGATGTAAAGAGTGCTTTTCTAAATGGTTACATCATGGAAGAAGTGTATGTAGAACAACCTCCAGGCTTTGAGGATGTTACTAAACCTGACCATGTTTTCAAACTCAAAAAGGCTTTATACGGTTTAAAACAAGCTCCTAGAGCATGGTATGAAAGGCTCAGTAAGTTTCTCATCGATCAAGGTTTTGTACGAGGAAAAGTTGATACAACACTCTTTATAAAACGAAAACACAATGATATTTTAATTGTTCAAATATATGTTGATGACATTGTTTTCGGTGCTACTAATGAATCTCTATGTAAGGAATTTTCTGAGATAATGCAGGGAGAATTTGAGATGTCAATGATGGGAGAATTGAATTTCTTTCTTGGTTTACAAATCAAACAAAGAAAGAATGGAATCTTCATATCTCAAACAAAGTATTTAAAAGAGCTATTGAAGAAGTATGGAATGGATGAAGCAAATGGGACAGATACGCCTATGAGTTCAACTACATTGCTTGATGCTGATGTCAAAGGTAAAGACTACAACATAACAAAGTATAGAGGAATGATTGGATCATTACTCTACCTCACGGCAAGTAGACCGGACATCCAATTTAGTGTTGGCATATGTGCAAGATATCAATCAGCACCAAAAGAATCACATGCTGAAACAGTCAAACGAATCTTTAGATACCTTGCTGACACACCCGAACTGGGTCTGTGGTATCCCAAAGGAAGAAGTGAATATCTTGTTGCATATTCAGATTCAGATCATGGAGGATACAAAACAGACAGAAAGAGCACCAGTGGACAAGGACAATTTCTTGGGGGATCTCTTGTATCGTGGTTCAGCAAGAAACAAAATACAGTGTCTCTTTCGTCAACGGAAGCCGAATATGTTGCAGTCTCAAGTTGTTGTGCACAAGTGATATGGTTAAAACAACAACTACAAGATCTTGGTATTTATCTCAAGGAAATACCAATCTATTGTGACAATACAAGTACGATAAGCTTGGCAAAGAATCCAGTTCAACACTCTAGAACCAAGCATATCGATGTCAGGCATCACTTCATCAGAGACCATGTACAGAAGAAAGATGTGAAAGTAATATTCATTCCTACTCATCTTCAACTAGCAGATATCTTCACAAAACCCCTTGCAAAAGATCAATTTCTATACATTAGAAGAGAATTGGGAATGGTAAATCCCAATGAGTTATAAGTAATTTCAGCATTTCATAATATTAGATGAAGTCACTTGTTAAAGTTTTGATGATTACTAACTTAAGCATCGGAGTATATAGAAATTTGTTTTGCAGGAAGGTTGAAACTCTGTTTTGTGAAATAAAAACAGAGGTGATCAGAGGACATATTTACTGGAGTACCAACTTGAAGTTTTGGCTATCTGAGAAACATTACCCGAGGAGTAACTTGAAGTAAAGGAGCATGTTACTCGAGTATGTACTCGAGTAATGGACACCAAAACTGGAAGTAACGGATCAAGTTACTTTATTTTCAAACATAACGGCTCAGGAAATGAAAAGTCAGAAGTTAAAAAGATGGTTACCCGAGGAGTGCCTCGAGTAAACTTGAATGTTACTCGAGTAAGGCCTCGAGTAACGTCGGAGTCCAGATTTTCAAATTGATGAAAAATGATTCAAATATGTTCGGAATGGGTTATAAATGATCGAGGGAACATCCATGGATAATTACAATATTATTCATGCCAGGTACGCAATTTAAATGAATTATTTTAGAAATTTTCTGTATGAACACTCGAGTAAGGCCTCGAGTATCCTTGAATATTACTCGAGTACGGCCTCGAGTAAAGTCGGGAGTTAGGTCTTTATCTTGCGCGAACTCGGTCATTTTCACAAAATCACCTCGAGTAAATCACTATACACTCTTTCAAAAACTTTTCCCAATTGTTTCCTTGCCTCATTTCCGTCAAAACCCAACTGATTTCAAGTCCAAAAACTTCCTATTTTGTTCGAAATCCTTCTGCCCTAAACTCGCGTCAGTTACTCTGTTCTTCTGTGATTTTTGATTTTCTGTGTTTCAAGATGGTTAGAACCAAAAATCTCAACTTCACTGATTCCTCTGATTCACAACAAAACCCCGATCCTCTTCCTCCTCCTCCTCCAACAAAGAGAAGGAAGTTAGTTCCAAGATCAAAAGCCAAAGTCTCTCTTAAACCTCAATCACCACCGAAAGCAAAAGGGGTTGTAATCAATGAGCCTATTGTCACTAGGGCTCAATCCAAGAAGAGTACCTCTACCGGAAGAGGGAAGAGTACCAAATCTCCCTCACCTCCTCACTCTGATTCCTCTACCCCTTCTTTCACTCCTAAGCCACTCAAAAAGCCAAAATATGACAAGAAAGTGGCAAGTGCTATGGCTGGGATCATTGACCAAATGGAGAAGGGTCAATCTTCTAAGAAGTCCAAGATTCCGGAAGCAGAGATCACTTCCCCACCAAAGGAATACAATGTGAGCAAATTGGTGGAGTCTCTGAAGTACTCAACTCAATTTTCCAGAAGGAAAGTGTGCAAAACACACTATGTTGATCTGAAGTTGCTTCAAGAGGTAGTGAAGTATGACCTAAGCTCTTATCTAGAACCCTTTATGCCCTGGCTTTCTATTAGGTTACCATTTTGTACTAAAGTAATTACCCATTTCTATTGCAACCTAGAAGTTATAAGTAAGCCTAACCGAACCTCAGTAGAGGAAGAAATGACCACATTTGTAAGAGGTCAAGAGATCTTAATTTCACCTTCCAGAATTAACTTGTGGTTAGGGATAGAGAACCCCCCTGATGATATCTATTCAGAGCTTGAGCCAAACCAAATTTTCACAATTCTCAAACCCGGTGAGATAGTTGGCCCTCTAAATTTCAAGCCCAGTGATATGTGTGATCATCATAGGGTCCTTTGGTACATATACTCTAGGTCCCTAGTAAACAAAGCCAACAATTATACCCACTTCTCTGATAGGGACTTTAGGTGGTTTGCTTCACTGCTTCTTAAGGAACAAAAGGATCTGGGAGAGTATATCTTCTCAGAGATGAAGAGGTACAAGGTGGAAGGGAAGCCTACTACACCAATGCCATATCCACAGATTGTGTCACTGATCTTGAAAGAAAACAAGATATGGTACTTGGATAGTAAGGAGCCGATTGAAAGGTTGACCCCAGTGGGGAGAAATCAAATTGGGAAGTTGAAAATTGACATCCCTCTCAAAGGCCCTCTGGAGTCTGGATCTATGAAGAAGCGGAAGGCTACTGAGGCTGAAACCAGTAGGATGGATGACACTCAGTCATCGGCTCCAGCTGGTACCACATCATCACCATCCTTCCTCAATGCCACTCTCCAGCACTTTATGGAGAATATGCTCAGAGGCTTCCATGTGGACATAGCCAATACAAACGCTGAGTTAATCACCAATACGAACTTCAAAATGGGAGAGCTGGTTGAGAAAATCGACAAAAGGCATGAGGAAATGGTTGAAAGGATGGATAGAAGGCATGAGGAGTTACTAGCAGAGCAACGTGCCCAGGGAGAGACTTTGAGATTAATTCTGGCACGGTTGGATTCTTTGGGCCCTGGACCTTCTGTTGGTCCTTCCTCATCTGCACCACCACCACCTCCAGAGAACCCTCCTATTATTGATCCCATTCCTGAGGCTGAACCATCTACCCCTCTGGGTTCTGATCCACTTGAGCCCCAAGGCAAAGAAATTCTATTCACAGTGGATGATCCTGAAACCCATGAAACCACTCACATTACCATTGATGATTCACCTCCCAAGCCTCAACCAGAAACTGATCCTAAACCAACTCCATCACCTGCTCCCACAGAGGAAATCTCTTCTTCCACATCCTCCTCTGAACATCTTACTCCCTCGGCTGAGACCACCCCTGAGAATCAGACCACTCCAGGAGGAGATACATCTTCTATGGTTGTCTTCCAATCCACTCCTCCAGGGGATGACATCCAAGTGCCTCCAGTTCATTTACCTGACCCTGTCCCATCTAGCTCTTTTGACTCTTTGAGCTCAGATGGTTCTCCGGTCCTTCCAGTGACACCCATTTCCGTCGTCAAGCCACCTAGCCCTCCTCTTGATTGATGAAGCCAAAAAGGGGGAGAAGAGATGAGAGTGATTTTGTGGATATGTCCTAGTTTATTTTGGGATAATTGGGTGTATATGGGTTTTAGGGAGCATTTCATTATGAACTTTATCTTGTAATTTGAAATTTTAAAGTTTAATGCAAGTATATTTAAGTTATGATGTTAAAGTTTGAACTAATGAAGTTTTTGTGAATGTAAGGTGAACTGAGATATATTTTTTTTGAAAAGCTATCCAAAATCACCAAGTTTTGTCATCATCAAAAAGGGGGAGAATGTTAGATCTCATGTTTTGATGATAACAAAAGAATGGTTTGAAAAGGAAATAATTATTAAACAAGTTTGATCTAAGCAATTACAGGAATAAGCATCACTTGAAGTAAGCTTGGAAGTAATGAAGAAAGGACAGGGAGATAATGCTGAGAAACTTGATTAACTTCAAGTTTCCTAAGGCATTACTCGAGTATGTACTCGAGTAATGAGACAAAACTTGAAGTAACCAGAGACAACTTCCAGTAACCAGGCAACTTTACTCGAGGAGATACTCGAGTAACCGTGTAAAAGTTTTCAGGATGCCATTGATACTCGAGGAGCTACTCGAGTAACCCTGTTTCTAAAAATGTGCAGCTCTCGGCATTTAGTACTACTGCAACATTACTCGAGGAGCTACTCGAGTAATCATGTGAAAAACTTCCAGTTGCCTTCAGGTTACCAACGATACTCGAGGCGCTACTCGAGTACCTCTGTTTCTGAAAAAATGGAGCTCTCGGCACTTTGTACCACTGCAACAATTTACTCGAGTATGTACTCGAGTAACTCACTAAGGTAAGTGAAAAACTTGAAGTTGGTACCCGAGTATGATAAGTTATTTTGAAGGTAAACCTCAAGTCACTACCCGAGTAAGCCATGTTCAGAAAGTACAGTTACTCGAGGTGATACCCGAGTAACCCATACAAAAATGAATTAATTACTCAAGTAAGTACTCGAATAACATGGTAAGTGCTCTCGGTTTTTTGAAATTCTGCAACATTACTCGAGTAGGTACCCGAGTAACTCATAAAGTTGTGAGTGAATTACTCGAGTAGGTACCCGAGTAATATATAAAGTTGACAGTACATTACTCAAGTGTGTATCCGAGTAAATGATTTTTCAAAAGGTTTAAAATTAAGTTATTCCATGCACTACCTGAGTGTTCTTATTTTTATTCATTGACTTTCAGAATTCCCGAAGATACTCGAGTAGATACTCGAGTAACATTCAAGCAATACTCGAGGAGGTACTCGAGTAAGCTTGCCCAGAAATTCTGAAATCATTCAAACGTTCATAGATTTGTTTCCTATATGATTAACCTTTCATTGTATTAGTATTCTTAGCCTATTTACAGATAAACAATGAAGAAAACACTTCAAGAGATTGAAGTCAAAAGAAACGTTCAAATGCCAACCACCGCCAACGGATATTTTTCAAAAACTTGAAAAGTCAATAGTGGCTGCGCACTCTCCAACGGACGAAAGAAAATGTTCCAACGGTCATCACCAACATATCTATATATATGGGAACATCCAAACAGAGGAACAATAACAAGCACACACACTAACGTATTATCAAGCTTATTGCTCTGTTTTCACATTGAAATCATATTTCTATGCTTCAGTGATCCTTATTCACTCTGTAAGAGAGATATTTCATTCAAACTCAATATTTGTTATTGAGATAACTTAAGGTTGTGGAACCTTGAGTTGGGATTGAATTGCAACTTGTAAGGGGGAGCGAGTGTCCAGGTATAGGAACTTGCTTGTACTGAGGTGCCAAGAACCCACTGAATCTTGGAAGTTATAGTGAAACTCTCAGAGAAGATCTGAGGACTGGACGTAGGTCAAAGTGGTTGTGACCGAACCAGTATAACTCCTGGTGCACACTTCGGTGATATTTCTCCTTACTCATTACTGTTTTTAATTCCTCTGCTAAAGTTTTTTTATTTCCGTCGAAATTTTAGTATCACCCAATTCACCCCCCTCTTGGGTGAAACGCTTGTTCTAACAGTTGGATCAAATTAGAAATGCGCCTTTTGCGGCACGAGTTCAAGTGAGTGATTGTGGTGCGTATAATGGAGATGAGGGTGAAAGTTCGAGTCATTCATATATAGGAAGAGAGCTAGGAAGTGTTCATGCTATTCCCTCTCATATATAGACGCTTACTTGTATTCACTTTAGTAGGCCTGAGACTGGGATATTGTTCTTGCTGGGAGGTCCAAGCTCTTTTCAGATATTCAAGTTGAGTGACCTGACTTCTCCTTATATTCTTACATCTACATCTTATAAACTTGATGCTGATCAACCTTTTTTTTACAACTCACTCCATGATTTATTCTAGCATGTGTGTATTTTCTCTACTTAAACTTCATCCATCAAACGGAACAAAAGACCACTCTTTTATTGAAAGAGTTCTTTCTTTAATTTGCTTTGATGAAGACGAGTTATTTTCCACCACGATTTCTGGCTCGTTTATTTGCTTTGATGAAGACGAGTTATTTTCCACCACGATTTCTTTGATTAACTGTCTCAGGTATCGTTAGTTCTTTTATTTAGAAAAAGTATACATTAATTTTTTTATCTTTTCATCTAATTTGTTGATATTAAGAGTTTAAAATTAACACATTTCTGTTATGTTTTGTTTTACATATTTTTTAATACAAATTTTAATTTAAGGATTAATATTAGCACAGTCTCAATTTGAATTTGTTGAATCAGCATACTTTTTTAATAGGACTAACTAAAAATATGCTTTAAAAACTTAATGGATTAAATTGAAGCCCGTTTGGTTCAACCCCATTACATGCCTGCAATGGTAATCATGATTGCATTACCAAGATAAAAGTGTTTGGTTGCTCTTTAGCATGGTAATAGGGTTTACCATGGTAATGATGATTACCAAAAAATTGGCAATCCTCATTCATACCTCCCCCTATGAATTTCCATTGCATGGTTTAAAATTCCAATTTACCCTTGAGTTTCCCGTGTCTTTCCCATATCTTTGTTTCACTTATCTCATTTCATTTGCCACAACTGCTACCGCCACTACCTACTCCTCCTCTACTTTTGCAGCCGCCATTGGCATCATTGCCATCACCACCGTTACCTCCTCCTCCACCCCCGCCGCCGCCCACTACCACCACCACTACCTCTTCCATCGCCGCCGGCGCCGCCACTACCTCCTCCTTCGCCGCCGTCCCCCTCTACCACACACTACCTCCTCCACCACCGCCTCCACTAACCCGTTGCCGCTGCCACTACCTCCTCTGCAGCCGGCCACCACCCCCACCGTTGCTGCCGCCACTACCTCTTCCTCCTCCATCTCTGTCGCCACCGACTCTTAACTATTTTTTCTACAAAGATTATTTTAAGGGTAAAATAGACTTTGTGCAATATATTAATTTTAAATAATTTTTAAAATATTAACTCATGGAACCTTGCTTAAAAATCAAACCAAACACTACCCCTATAATTAATATTGCAATGCATTATCATTGCATTGCATTGCACTGCACTATATGTAATATCTCAAATTTTGGAATCAGAGGCTTGGGAATAAGCCTGAATTAAGTGGACAGCTAAGCCCCAATTTAGAAGGTGCCCCAAATCTATTCCCTAATGTTTCGTATGTATTTGTAGTATTAAAGAAGTAAGAGGTAGGTGGCGGTAGGTAGTGTTTGAACGTTGCATTTGACTTTCCTTATTTGGTAAGATTTCCTCATTGTTTGTATGTGAATATGCTAAGAATACTAATACAATGAAGGGTTAATCATATAGAAAACAAATCAATGAACGTTGGAATGATTTCTGAATTTCTGGACTTGCATACTCGAGTAGTTACTCGGGTATTCATTAAGTTTACTCGAGTACTTACTCGAGTATCATCGGGAGAGTAATGATAGCAACTTAATGAATGAACATCACACAACTCAAGTAATGCATGAAGTAAACAAAATTTATAAACCTTGAAAATACCTGTTTACTCGGGTGCTTACTCGGGTATGGTACACTTTACTTCATAAGTTATTCGAGTAGCAACTCGAGTAATCTTTCAAATAAACTTTAGGTTACTCGATGCTTCACTTCAGTAATGTTGACAGGATTTCAGGGCTGAGAGCACTTCAAGTTTGCTTACCCTGTTACTCGAGTACTTACTCGAGTAAACATAAATTTTTTGCATAGCTTACTCGGGTAGATATTTGAAGTTTTCTTCTAAATAACTCTGCATACTTGAGAAGTGCCTCGAGTGAAGTGTGGTAAAAGCATTTCATGTTACTCAAGTATTACCTTCAGGTTTTGCTTACCACAGTGAGTTACTCGAGTAACTCCTCGAGTAACATTGGCAGGATTGAAAATGCCGAGAGCAACATATTTCTTGAGGCAGGTGACTCGAGTACATACTCGAGTATCGTTGGCTGGCCGAGAGTAACTGGAAGTCTTTTACATGGTTAGTCGAGTACTTACTCGAGTAACATTGGTAGGCCGAGAGCAACTCCAAGTGATTTACCTGGTTACTCGAGTAGCTACTCGAGTAACGTTGGCAAGCCGAGAGCAACTGGAAGTTATTTACCTTATTACTCGAGTGCTTACTCGAGTAATGTTGGCAGGTTACTTGAAGTTTGACTCTGATTACTTCAAGTTTCTGTCTCATTACTCGAGTACTTACTCAAGTAACTCTCTAGAAAACTTGCCAGTGATGAAGTTTCTCAGCTTTTTCTTTTGGCCTTTCTTCATTACTCCAATGCTTACTTCAAGTGATGATTTACCCTGTTATGACTTTGTTCAAACTTATTTGTTTATCAAATCTTTTTCATACCATCCTTTGTTATCATCAAAACATGAGAGATCTAACAGTGGTTTCATGCAGAGGAATGTAAATAGTCAAGATGGAATTTGTCCCTCACATTAGTAGAGAAATATTACTAGGCCGATGAATGAGTCTGAAAAATGTATAGCCATACTTTGATAGAAAGGAGTTTCCATGTCTATAGTCAAAGTACTCAGGGATCGAGAAAGTAATGGTCAGGAATAGGAGGATGACATTTTCCATGCCTCATCCTTGACTAAAATATCATGTGACAAAAAGAATGTGGTATGGTTGTATGATAGGTGGCATCGGTTTATCGATCTTCATATGAATTAGGTAGTCGTAATGTCTTGTTAGAGGCTGTTTACGACTTGTGGGTTAATATAATCATTGGCCCACAACCAACTTCTTATGGGCTTACAGGGTTGGACACAAAAATAGCCCAATACGAGCTATAATGTCTAAATTCATTGACTCTACGATATGTCTAGATTTAATGACTGTAACGGTTAATCTAGGGTGTATAAATATATATATATATATATATATTCAAAAAGAAAATTTATAATATTATATATACATATATGTATTTTCAAAATACACACACATGTATATATATTATAAATGATAATATTATTATATTGTATTAGTTTTAAATTTAGTTTTATATGATAAATTAAATTTAATAGCTAACATGATAAAGTTATACTCCCTCTACTCCTTTTTATAAGCAACTTTTTTCCTTATTACACAAAACGAACTGGTGGTTAAGGTTAGTTAAAAACAATAAATATGTCAAAAATATCACGTTTCTTCCAAATATGCCCCTATTTATGAAAAGAGTAAAAGAAAGATAATGAGTAACAAATCTGAGTATAAAATATGAGAGAGAATGTGTAATAAATGAGTAAATGAAAGAGAATTAGTGATGAGTGAGAGATGATTAATATAAAGATGTGTATTTAATAGGGATAGAAAAGGAAAAAGTAATTTAAATTTTGAGACATAAGGAAAAAATTGTTTATAAAAAGGACGAACTCTAAGAGAAAGAAAATTACTTATAAAAACTATTGGACATATTTAAATTCGAGATATTACTCTAAGTAATATCTCGAATTTAATTTATAAAAATAAATTAAATATATTTCTATTAGTTCTTTATTTAGATTAAATAAATACATTAAATTAAAACTATTGGACATATTTAATTAAATCATATTTATTTAATTTGCTTATCAAAAGACAATTAAATGTTAATTGATATGATATGGATTTTAAAATTAATTAAGTTTAATTTTAAAAATCTAATATCCATAATAAAATAGGAGCCCTAACTAGTTATTTAAAAAGGGTGAGCTATGATTTTCTACGGGTGATGAAAGATAGATAAAGAAATGTGAGAAAAGAAAACTCTAGAGAAGGACTTTGGTGGCGCTACCACGCTGTTCGTATTGGATTTTTATTTGTGTGGATACCGGTAGAAGAAACTAATCCGAGTTGTTAGCTCCTTGAGATCGAAAAAAAAAATTGAACCATAAGAAAGGTACAATTCTCTACTATTTGATTTAAATGCCGTTGACAAATCTGCAGTTGGGATTGAAAAATTTTTTAATTTTAATTTTTTGACATGCCTATCAATAGAGTTGGGAATCAGGGCCGGCCCAGCCCTACAGGGCCGGCCCTTGACGGGCCAGGGCCTAACAGGGCCGGTCCTAAAGGGCTCGGGGTCAGGAAAATTGCATTTTTTCAAAGCCCGGCCCGAGAGCATCAGGGCCAGGGCCGGCCCCCAGGGCCCGGAAGTCCTTTTCACAATATTTAACTATTTTTCTTATGTATTTTCCCCAAAGAGATATAATTAGTAAATAACAACGATTAAAGTTCTAATTTAATACATAAATGTTGTCAACATTAAGATTTAAATAACACATCTCTTGCAACAAACAAACACAGTTACTAATGTATAATCAAAGGTAAAATCATATCCATAAATAACTCACACAAAAGCCAAAGTATAAAAAGGCAAGAAGCTAAATACTCTAACATCTAAGCAACATGAGTATGACGACTATCATTTTCACCTTTTTGGCTACTATCATCAATTTCAAGGACATTTGATTGTATTTCACTTTGAGTATTAAGTTCAAGTAGCCAAATAATCACAACCTCCATCAAAAATCATACTCCATCAGGGAAAACAGTATATAATATGATTTTATTCTAAATAGGCAGAACAATATACTCAAAAATCACAATATGATTCAATTAGACAAAACAATATACTCAAAAATCATACTCTATACAATATGAGGACAGAGTGACATATAGATCGATAAGACAATTAAAAAATGTAACATGGTTCCCTTTCCAAGCAAAAAAAAAAAAAGATAAACGGGCTTAAAGGGCCGGCCTTTTTAAGCCCGAGGCCCTACAGGGCCGGCCCTTCTAGGCCCGACTTCCTTTTCATGCTACAATTTACAAGCCCGGCCCTTAAAGGGCCAGGGCCTAAAAGGGCCGGCCCGACGGGCTCGGCCCGTTTTCCCGGCTCTACCTATCAATCCCAACAATTTTAAATATCAAAATCATCTAAAAGTTTAAAACCTTACCTGAAATAGTGTTAGAGATAGATAGAATCGCGCCACTGTCTGAACTTGCTAAATGAAAAAGTGATGAATTAAAGTGGTGGGTTTTTTTAATCATATTTTATCCAAACCTTTTTTTCTAAATAATTACTTGTAAAATTTATTTTTTTATAAATAATTATTTTTAATTATAATTATATCTTAAAAATAAAAATAAAAATTAAAGTACAAATTTAATAATGATGTTTTCATAAAAGTGCTCCCATCATAATAAAATTTTAAGTATAAAATTACACATAAACTTTTAAAATGCGGGCAAAACAACAACACTTTTTTAATTGAGATGAAACTTGCGTGACTTTATATATTTCTCGGCCCACAAAGTCCAGAAAAAAATTTCTCTTTCCTTTCCACGTCATCCCTCTCTCTCATCCTCTCATCCTTCCCCTCTCTCCCCCCCTCTGGCCGTTCCTCTACTTATCTGACGTTGGAGCTCATCGGACTTAGCCTCCTCTGACGAAGCTTGCGGCAGTAACCTTTTCTTCTGCAATCGTTTCCCTTTCCCTTTCTTCAACACCTCGGATGTCGTCGTTCATCATTTTCCTAATGAAACTGCTTCTTTTTCTTCTATTGACCCCTTTTCCTCTTCTTTCTTCTCCTTTTCTCCTCCAAGCACCCACCTAGAAAATCTCAGCCTTTATCAATAGCATCTTGAAATACAGTTTGGGAATTTCTCTACTTTAGATGATGGGTTCAAAGTAGTGAAGAGTGAAGAACAATTGCAAATGGATGGTGATTACAACAGTGGTAATCTGAACTTTGTTCCCCACAAAAACTGTTACAATAACGCTTCTGAAAATGTATGCAAGTCCATGAGTTCTGCTGAAAACAATCAACAAAGAAGAGTGTGCAGTATAGGAGGCTTTACGTCAGAGGGAGAGAAGAAAGGGAGGTTGAGAGGATGAGAGAGAGAGATGACGTGGATAGGAGGGAGAAATTTTCCCTGACTTTGTGGGCCCACAAATAATAAAGTAGCGGAAGTTTTAAGTTTGTTGTTTTTACCCACATTTTAAACATTTATGTGTAATTTTACCCAACAAAATTTAATTATGCTGGTGGCACCTTTAGAAAAACATTTTTATTAAATTTACACCTGAACTTTAAAAATAAAGATGTTGCAAAAACCATCGTATTTCTCTTCTCTTCTACTTTTCTCAGAGGTCAACACACCAAGAAAATTACCTTTTCTATGTTTTCTTCATTTTTTCCACAGAAATCAATCCTCTTCCTTACCTATGTTTTTTTTCCCAAAGAGGGTTGGTTCTTCATTTAAAAAACAACTTGATAAAGGAACCAGAACTAAACATTTAAAACCAACTGTCTAAATTCTAAACAAGTCATAGACCGATACCAATTAAAAATGCAGAACCCAAAAATTAAAATAATTTTATATCTTAGTCACATTTGCTACAAATCTTTCTTATCCCTTTATTTTTATTTCTTTTTCATTTTTTTAATTTAGCAAAAAAATGATGGTTATGCATTATGAAAGTATAATTTTTATTGTTTTCATATTGCATTATCATCATTTTTTTTACTAAAATTAAGAAAATGAGGGAAAAAAAGGCATAACACATATTTCTAGCAAATGTAGCCATGCCAATAAAATAATTTAATCTTTTGGTTGTATCTTTTTATAACTCTTTTAGAATTTAGATATCTATAGTTGTATATATCAAAACAAAATTGGATTTGGATCTGGCCTGGATAGTGTGAGTGATGGGTCATAGACTACGTTTTGGGCTTTCCTTTTGCTCGTGCTTTGATGCTGCCTTAAGCGTATTTCTTTGTGGGGTTGCATTACCACACAGAAATGCTTATTTTTTAAATACAGTACCATTTCTTTAAATACAGTATCATATGGTCCATATCTTTAATCAAGGAAACAATTTGTTTTAGTGTTGTCTGCAATTATGTGGAACCAAATATGTGCTCTAATTTTTTTTTCAGCTGACAACAATAATATTTATATGCTGATTTGCCCTTGGTGGGCAATTCAAACCATGCCCTTATTGGGCAATAAGTGCTCTAATTTTATATCTACAATGTATCATGTAATTTTTGTAGCATCATTATATGCCATAATTCATTCACTTCTATTTTAAATCTTTGTACACGCCCATCTTTAAAATTAATATCCATGAAACCTTAATGAATATCAAAGAAACTCATATCTTCATTGAATATAATATAATATCTAGTGTAATAATGCAAAAAACACTTCCTTATTTGCTTTAAAATTTTCACATTATTAAATAAGGGAGTATTTTTTGCATTATTACACTAGATATTATATCATATTCAATCAAAATATGAGTTTCTTTAATATTCATTCAACAAGTTTTCATGGATATTAATTTTAAAGATGGTTGTATTTCAAGATTTAAAATCCACATTCAATAAACAACCTTTTCAATCAGATTTTAATTTAACCTGTTGAATATGATATTCAATCTATAATTGAGTTCATTTTAATTATGGGACTCGTGGTCCATGGTAATGCTGTAATCAATCATTGCTGTAATCAAGAATAAAGAGTTCTCACAGTTGAAGACATAATGCAATAGTAATCAATAATACAGTTTTTTACTTGCATTTCTTTCCAGTTCCAAGTTAATTTTGTTGGGGGTATGCTACTGTAATCATAAAGTTTTTTGGTCCTTTGTAAATTATTAATCATCATCAAATGCCATTTAGATAGTTGAGGTTCCAGCTGTCCACTATAAGTTTTCTTTTTGTTTTTTCTATGATATTTGGCAGTGTGCCAGGTTCCTCGAACTATGTAGTCTGAACCGCTTCCAATGTTGCTATGATGTGGATGATGTAATCGCAATCTTTTGTGCAGATGTGTGGTATTTGTCTGAAGCTAATGTTATATGACTTGTTTTATGTATGTGTTTGTGGTTTTCCAATTTGTTAAATATAAAACCGTTGGTTTATGAGCTCACTTCTGTGTAAAACTTCTTTTGTACAGATCCCTATTTTCTTGGATTTCTGACGCACATCCATTCTATCAGGATATTATTGCAAGCGTTCTGAAAAGTTTGGGTATCTACTCACCCGAGTAGGTCAATTTTGGCTGTTGTGATTGCATCATTTCATTGAGTACGTAATACATTTTGGATTGTAGGTTCAGGTAGATACATTGTGTAAATAACTTATCTAGTATGTTATGGTTTGACTTTGTTGGTATGTTACCATTATTTATTTGATTTATATTTTTTGATCCCTTGTCAAATGATTTAGTCATGTTTATGTAACAAGCGGTGCACAACACAGTTAACAGTCACACTTATGGCTGCATAAGGTGTATTTTTCACCTGACTAAGCCCTATGCCTTTGTAGGTGATGGCAGGTTAACTTTTTCAAATGTCCAGTGTGCTAACATCTGTCTTAGGTTAAAGTGAGTGGCTTATCATGTTGGCAGTGTTTTGATTAATGGTTTAACGTGGTAAAAGCTAGGTACATGCCCTTTAGTCCAGTCCCTCAGTGCATTATTAGCTAGGGTAAACTTCTTAAGTGTAACTTGATTGGTTACTCAAATGAAATTTAAACCATGTTGGAGGGTCTTGATCTTTTATCTTTTTCACATGATAGTTGGAAAACCGAATTTGACTCCAAGTTATAATGTTTTGATTATATGGAATTTGGTATTCCGAGGGCCTTAGAATTTACTGCAAATGTTTATGTCAAACAAACACATCACTATGATGCCATATACCACTGTGAAAAGAAAACATTTGGTCACCATATCATTCTTCTTAATGTAGGTTTTGTAATTACATTTTAATCACCCATCAAATACACTTATATGTCATCATGCATCACAATCACATTTATGTCAACAATGCTTGACCAAACTGCTTGATCTAGCCATTAAACTATACATAATAAGTTTTGTAGCCATTAAACTATGCACTTATAGATTTAGAAACCAGAATTCAAAAATTATAGATCATCTCCAGAATTATGGATCTATAAACCCTGCCTGGCACATGTAAAGCTTTGCAGCTGGGTGACTGTCGATTGTCTCTTTGTATATCTGTCACGCAGCTCTGAAGTTTGAGGCAACAATGGACAAGGAGATATTTTGCAGTATGAAGCTCGTTAATTCCTTATATGGGATGCAGTTTTCCTTATTAAATGTTATGATTTGCAGCTTATTTTGTCTGTTGATGAGATTGTCCCTTGTGTAAGTAGATTTGGCTTTAGATTCAGGTTAGTGTGGTTAGATTAAGCGTGATTAGTCGTCTTTGGTTAAGTGTTGCATGTGTGAAATCCAATGTTGGGAACACTAATGACATGACAGTCTCAAAGGAAGGAGGAAGATTGTTTAAAGATCTTTGGCAGAAGTTTTCTAAATTTTGGGGGTCAAATTGGCTGTCAATGAAGTTTTTCTTGACTATAGCTCATCCTTTGGATGAGAAATTTGTGTTTAAAATCTGTTGGGTCTTATGCTTCACTATTGATTATTGCTATATTCTTGTACTTCAATTGCATGTGTCGAACCATTGAAGTTTATATTTCATTGGTGGAACCAATGATGCATGCTTATTTTATGCAGTTTATTGTAGAGAATGCTTTTCTTATTTTTGGGGAGGGACAGTTCTTGAGTTCTTGTGAAATTTGAATTTAAATTTAACCGCCTAAGAAAAAGCACAAGCTGCGAAAGAGAAAAAGTAGGAGCACGAAGCCCAAACAAATTGAACTAAAATGTGGGGCCATATGTGAGCCGTTACTTTTCATATGAACAAAGAAATAAGAGAGAAGTCACAAGTGGAAGTGGTTTGGCTCAGCTCTATACTGATACAGATTTGTAATAGCAAGTAGATTATGTGGAACCAAATATCTGCCTTAATTTTATATCTACAATGTATCATGTAAATTTTTAAGCTTATATTCCATAATTCCTTCAATTCTCCTTTAGATTATTAATTATTGAGGCCTCTGATTTTAGCGTGCTTTCGCAGGACGCAAATCCTCAATATGCGGCAAAGTAGGGTGCTCTACTTGTTGAGCTCAACAAGCACAGGTTAGATTAGTCGTCCTAGTCATTAAGTAATGAATCTGCTATAATTTCTTCATTAGTTTATTAATTTTTGTGCATATGACCCATTTAGTTCCTTATAATCATCAACTTCCTCTTTGCTTAAAGTCCCGAGTCTGTAGAAAAAACTAGCCTAGATCCACTAGAAGATCCGCGAAGTAATTAATCAGAATGAACACCAAGATGCTTGAATTATATAGCAACTCCAGAAATTGAAGCTTATGCATTAAACATCAATAATTTTAAGGTGCATTCTTTTATTAAAAGAACCACCGCTTTTAACGTGTCACTTAACTAGGCTAATGAAAGCCATAGTATAGATCAAACCAAAGACAATAACCCAGCAACCAACCAATCATCACTATACTTATATGAGATATTGGACAAGTATCAGAAATTCACAATTTGATGATGATGATGAACTTGACCCTAATTCCTAAAATGAATTTACAAGCTTGAGCCAATTGTTGGGATTGGCAGGCACAACAAAAATATAAATTGCAAAAGTTCACCAATTTCAATTGCGGATCTATCAACGGCGTTTAAATTAAATTAGAAAGAATCGTACCTTTTATGTGTTCTGGGTTTTCGATCTCTAGGAGTCAACACCTCAGATTTGCCCCCTCTATTGGTATCAACACGAATGCGACTATAACATGGATTGCATGCTAGCGCCTCCAATGTCTTCCTAGGGTTTCCTTGCGGCTCCTTTTTCTCATATGTACAAGGGTTATCTTGCCCTATCGTTTTTATAACTCATAAGGGCTAAATCGGATCTTCAAAATTAATCCTAATTCATTTTGAAATCAATTAACACTTAATTATTTTGATGAGCTAATTAAATAAATTTGGTTTAATTAAATCTGTCTAACATTTTTAATTTAACCTATTTATTTAATACAAATAAAGAGCTAATGGAAATAGATTTAATTTATCTTTATAAATTAAATCCGAGATATTATATCTTTATCATGTTAGTTATTAAATTTTAATTTATCTGATAAAACTAAATTTAAAACTAACACAATATAATAATATTATCATATAATGTGTGTGTGTGTGTGTGTGTGTGTGTGTTTCAAAAATACATATACATTTATATATATATATATATATATATAATATTATTATTAGGTTTCTTTTCATGAATTTTATATCATATACATATATATAAATATAAAATTTGTCTACCCTAGATTAAACATTGTATTCATTGAATCTTAGACACATCTTAGATTCAATAAATCTGGACATTATAGCTCGTGTAGGGTATTCTTGTGTGTGACCCCATAGACCCATACGGAGTTGGCAGTGGGCCAATAACTGTGCTAACCCACAAGTCGCAAGTGGCCTCTAGCCAGACATTATGACTACCCAATTCATAGGAGGATCATTAACACACTGCAACATGTCATACAACCATGTCATATCCCTTTTGTCACATGATAGTTCGGCCAAGGATGAGGCATGGATAATGTCAACCTCATGTTCCTAACCATTACTTTCCGATTCCTGAGTAGTCTGACAATTGAAATGGAAACTCCTTTCCATCCTAATATGCCCATACATTTCTCAGACTCACTCATTGAGGGGTCCAGTAATATCTCTCTACTAATGTGAGGGACAAATTCTATCTTGACCATTTATATTCCTCTGCATGAAAACGACCAAGCTCAATTGTAGCCTTTATTATCACCCGGTCAATAGTGACTTTTGACTATGTCAAAGCTTAGCAACTCTTATGTAGGAATCTATGATGATCTCAGGTTGAAGGGCATAGTGAGGTGGTTATATATAAAATAAGCTTACGACTTGATCCATGTAGCTTTCTTATTGCGGGTCGATCTAGCACCTTGTACTCTTACAAGTGCCTAAGACTTTGATTCGTATATCCATAACTTATCAAAGTCATACTGGTCTTACTTCTTCTTTGCTCCCGTATGGATGACCAACCAGGGACATTTAATACAATCTTTATAATTTATCTAAAGACACAATTATCACAGTGAATATGCGAATAATATAATAGTAAAATGGAGAAATTCATTAAATAATAATATTCAAAGTACAATGATTGATCCCTATGACATAATTTCCAACAGCAACCACCATTAACCCATCCTTCTAGGACATTAAAACTAACATGTTTTGGTGCTAGGGTGCTTTTTCAGCACCATTTAGTGACATAATTAATGTTAAAATGGGTAGGGCCCCCAAATAGAATTTAAAGTTTTAAAAGTTTTTGCTCAGGTAACTCAGTTAACCTTTTAATTCATTCTGAAATATATAGATTACTGATTTAATTTAATGAGAAAAGTAATTTAAATTTAAATAAATTAAATAGGTATAAAATATTACAGATTAGTGATCATTCATTTAAATTAATATATTCAAAATTCAAAATATACAGATATTTAAATATAAAATATGCACTCATTACATACATACTCCCAAATGTGAAAATTGAACCGGTACCCCCACATGTGCCTTCCTTATCTTATTCAGTGTTTCAAATGCAATATTTCATATATTTTATAACGAAGCTGAGGTTTGATATGAATGCACCATCCACAACCTTTGAACTTGCATTGTTTACCCCCCAACGTGCCTGACAGGCTGACACAACAGTCATTCAAAGGGAGTATTATAAAAACTTTAGAAATTCATGCACATGTATTGACATGTGTTATCAATTAAGTTTAAAAAAATTTATAATTCATACATGAAGATGTTGAGTCCAAGTCTCGTAGTGAGAACATAAATTCCTGATCAAACGAAGTAGTTTTGAAACATCATCTATGTCGTCCACAACTTTAGCACCTTGTTCAACAGTATCTCATTCTTTATTACGCCAACTTGTATACACTTGAGAATCTTTTCCTATTTGTTGTCCAAATTTATTCTACGTGGTTGTTGGTTTTGTATAAGGTCATTAGCTCCGTGCAAGAACAAATAATTTTCCTTACCTTCCAAAAGATGTGGTGGGACATTGCTTCATTTATTGTCAGTCTGAAAATTATAAATATATAATTCTTTAGTGAATAAAGATTAAATACAAAATAACAAATTCATTTAATGAATGAAAATCAAATCTCGCTAAAAAGGAAAATTGTGCACATATGAAGCAAACAAATGAAATTACTCATCTCAAACGAATGAATTGATAGCTCACTCTTATTATGCATCTTATTTCTTTGAATATTATCCAAACGAAAATTATCTTCATTTTCCCCGAGCTAAATCGGTTAACAACATTAATTAGGAAGTTTCTATAGTATAAATAAATATTAAAAGAAAAGAAAATTATTATTAAAATAATACTTCCTAATGTTACTGCGTGGTTCAAGCATCGTCCTTATCTTAGTAAGACACCTTGATTTCTCAAAGTTGCAGATTTTTGCAACATATTTCACCTTACTATTAATTTCATAGGTTTTGACAACTAAGATATTCCATGGCATAGATTACCATAAATTACTTCGTATTTATGGATATCAAATACATCCTTCACTGTATCCCTTAAAAAAAAAACCAAGCTTTATAGTGATCAAGGGTATCCTACAAAAATGTTATTGAAGTTAGTGAGGTATGTATGACAAATTCTATTGTTATTTAACTCATTAACCTTTGACGGACTATCTTGACCAGTTCAACAACCAATCCGTTTTTTAGTACCTTGGTCAAAACATGCATGGTGTCCTCCTTTATGAACGATGCACATCCCTGCCTTTCCTTCAGCACTTCTTGTGCACCCTTCCATCTTACAAACTAGCAAAATTTAAAATATTTTAATATGTATAAGCTTTGTGCTAAGAAAAACTAACCCTTTTAACGTTAGTAGATTAATGGAAAATGTTCTCCAACAGTTTCCACGACTATTAATAGAAGTTATTAAGGCCCTAGGCTCGGATCTGTCGTGCTATTAAGACAATAATTATGCAGCCTATTTTAAAACTCCTGTGAAATGAAGGTAATAATCTCATGATATATTCCATTTGAAAGTGATAAATGGTCTTTTTAGAAGAACTTATAAATCAGCGAGTTTACTCATTTTACTATTTATCATTTAAACGTTACAAGGGTTGGTTGTGTTTGGCACAAAGCCCATACATATTAAAACGTTTTGAATTTTGCTAAGTTGTAAGATGGAAAGGTGCACAAGAAGTGGTGAAGGGTAGACAGGGTTGTGCATCTTTCATGGAGAAGGAAAAGCACCATGCATGTTTTGACCAAAGTACTAAAAACCAGATCAGTTGTTGAACCGGCCAAGACAGTAGGTCAGTGGGTTAGACTAGGGGTTGACTCAAAGGCCATACCAGTGATAATTTAAAAAATTATGATAATAATTAAATAAAATGTATAAAGATGTTATATTTAATTATAAAAATATTTTTTAAAAAATTTAAAAATACCTCATTAAACAATTCATATATGTCATAACAAAGGAATTGTATTTTAGTATTTTCACCTCCCTCATCATATTTTTTTTTTTTTATTCCAGACTTACTTCCTTTGTTATCTTTATACATATCTATATATTATAGTGATGGCTTACATGGGGATAAGTAAAGGAAATGACATGTCAGCTGGGGAAAAAAAGGTGATCCAGGTTACCCACCCAATCCAATGGGTTACTCTAGTTACACTACATTTCCCCAAGTTACAATGGGTCACCCCAAGTAGAATTTCTCTCGAGTTGGGTGCTTGATAGGTTCAGGTAGGTGGCAGGTCGCTAGTTTCCAGACCAACCCTACTGGTTCAATATGAGTTTTAAAACCATAGTTTTGACAAGCACATGTGTTGATTGACAGAGTAATATTTGCTGAATAATACCTTGTATTGAATTGATATTCAACATCTGTACATTATACATCATATTACATATTTATAAGCAGTATTGTACTAGACCCAGGCCCATAGAATACCAGGCCCAATTGACAAAATCTCTAACTATTTAAACTAATTTCTACACCCCCCTTCAAGTTGGGGGCTAAATACATCGATAGCTCCTAACTTGCTAAGCATTCTATCCAGTATTTCTTTACCTACAGCCTTAGTCAAGATGTCTGCTTCTTGACTATAAGAATGGACATGTTGTAAGGCAATGAGTTTCTCTAAAACCTTTTCCCTAACAAAATGAAGATCTATCTCAATATGTTTAGTTCTTTCATGAAAAACTGGATTAGCAGCAATATGGAAAGCTGCCTTGCTATCACATAATACATTAATAGGGGTCAAATGCTCATAACCAATTTCTTTAAGCAAACCAATTGCCCATACAACTTTGGATACCGCTAAACCAAGTGCATGATACTCCGCTTCAGCAAAAGACTTTGAGACTATAAGTTGCTTCTTAGTCTTCCATACCACAAGCGAACCTCCAAGCTTTAGAAGATATCCTGTAACTGATCTTCGTGTGGTCTCACATGCTCCCCAATCAGCAACACAAAAACAGTCCAAGGTGGTAGCACCTTTTTTACTGATAAGAACTCCTTTTCCAAGACTCTGCTTCAAGTCATGCAACACATTGAGAGCCACTATCATGTGACACTTCATGGGTTGATGTATAAATTGACTCAAGACCTGCACAGAAAAACATAGATCAGGCCTGGTTGCAGTCAAATATATTAATTTATCTACTAATCTTCGGTATCTTTCTGGATCTCCAAACAGATCCTCTCGCTTGTGCTTCCCTTCTTCATAACCTACTAACTTCAAATTGGTGGCCATGGGTATGGTAAGTGGCTTACACCCACTCATTCCCATTTCTGCAAGTAAATCTAGAACATACTTTCTTTGTGAGAGTATTATACCCTTTATTGACCTAGCAATTTAAATGCCAAGGAAATACTTCATTATTCCTAAATCCTTGATCTTGAAATTGCTATGCAACATATCTTTTACTTCTTGAACTCTCAACTCAAAGCTTCCTGTAATTAGTATATCATCAACATAGACCAAAACTAACACCATATCAATGCCAATTTTCTTAAAAAATAAAGAATAATCATGCTTACTATGCTTAAAACCACCACATACTAGTACAACACATAATTTGTCATTCCATTGTCTAGAAGCCTCTTTAAGACCATAAAGAGATTTGTTGAGTCTACACACCATCCCCCTTTGGCTTTCAAAGCCTTGGGGAATGGACATATACACTTGCCTTTCAAAGCCTTGGGGAATGGACATATGCACTCCTTCATTAAGATCTCATTGCAGAAACGCATTATCAACATCCATTTGAAATAAATTCTAGCCATACATAATAGCCAACTTAAGAATAATTCTAATTATAGTCATCTTAACCACATGTGAAAATGTTTCATGATTATCAATCCCTTCTCTTTATGTATAGCCTTTAGCAAATAAACTAGCTTTATACTTATCTATGGTTCCATCTGATTTATACTTAACCTTATACACCCATTTGCAACCAATAGGCTTTCTTCCTTGAGGTAAAGGTACAATATCCCATGTACTATTGCGCTTTAAGACTGCCATTTCTAAATTCATTGTCTCGATCTATTTATTATCTTTCATAGCTTCATAATAAGAATTAGGCTCAACAACTGAATCTATATTACATAAGAAACAAAGATGTGAGTTAGATATATGTTTATAAGACATGTATTCCTCAATAGGATATAAACAATTAGTCCCATCTTTATGTATGCCCTTCTCTAAGGCAACCAGACCACAAACATGGTATGTGGCCCATATAGGAGGTCTACGTTCCCTTGCTGTCCTATTACCGCTAGTAGGCAAAGGTTGTGAACTTGAAGGGGCAGTAGCTTGATGAGGTTTAGGACCACATCTTTGCTGTCCAGTTTCATATTCTGCACTTCCTCTAGTTGAATCAGACACTATCGGATGCCTATACCCTTTATCCAAAGCCAAATCATCATCAAATAAAAACATTTTTTGAATTTCTGCATGTTGGCTTACCTGATCAGCAGACTTTTTATCATGAAAAGGAAAAGCATCTTCAAGAAATACAACATGTCTACTAACCATAATATCCTGAGTGTGCAAATTAAGCATAATTTAACCCTTTTGATGACTTGGATAACCCATAAAAACATAAGCAATAGCTCTAGATTGAAATTTATCAGAGTTAGTTAAATCAGTAGCATATGTCAAGCAACCAATGATAATAAGCTTGTTTCTTATACACTCTTTCATATGGGGTTTGAAAACCTAAAATCCTAGAAGGTACCCGATTAATAACATATGTGGCCATCTTCACACACTCCTCCCAAAACCTAATAGGTATGTTGGATTGAAGCATGGGACTCCTATATACCTGCATAATTGTCCTATGCTTTCTTTCCATAATCCCATTTTGCTCTGGGGTATATGGGCAAGATGTTTCATGTATGATACCTTTATCAAGGAAATATGATTGCAAATTATTATTGACAAATTTAGTTCCTTTATATCTACTTATGCATTTAACATGAGAAACAAACTGATTAAGGACTTATGCAACAAAATTCATTATATATCGAGCAGTTTCTGATTTATGTCTCATCAAGAATACCCATGTTGCTCTTGAGTAATCATCAACAATTGTAAGAAAAAATTGATGACCTTGATGGGTAGGTGTCCTATATGGACCCTACACATCCATATGAAGTAACTCAAAGCAACAAACAGATTTAATACAACTAGAGGGAAAGGGAAGTTTAGTTTGTTTAGATGGAATGCAAATTTCACAACTTTTATTCATATCAAAGCCTTTATTTCTTACAAAATTCAGGTGCTTGAAAATTGAATGGGGCGCATGACCCAACCTATTATGCAAAATTGATATATCGATGGAGTCATTTTGACCTAAATTCTCCTAGCAATCACATTCACAGCATTTACATCACTATTTGGTTCATTTTGCAGAATATAAAGTCCCTCAACTAATCTACCAGTCGCCTTCATTTTCCCAGCTTGAAGGCCTTGCAAGATGCACTGGTTAGGAAGAAAATTAATCATGCAATGTGCCTCATTTGTAAGTCTTGAAACAGAAATCAGGTTAAACTGTAATTTTGGTGCATACGGAACATTTCTTAATTCTAGGTTATTAGAGATTTTAACATAACCTATATGAGTAACATGCACCCTATCACCATTAGGAATTTTAACTGTCTTAGTAGGCCCTACATATCTATCATAGGAATCTAATAAAGACAAGTCTCCAACTAAATGAGTGGTTGCACCAGAGTCTATTACCCAATTAGTATATGAAAAATGATGACAAGAAGAATTTATAAAACCTGTACCGGTAAATGCATGTACGGTTGAAGTCAGTTCTGTTTCCCCCTTGAGAAATTGCATGAGTTTATCATATTGTTCATGGGTGAATGTTGGGGCTATAATATCATCGTTGTTGGCAACTCCCTCTTTGTCTAATTAGCTTAGGTTTGCTGATTGCTAAGGCATTAGGGGCTTGTTTCCTTTGAAGTCAGCAGGAAATCCCACCAAATGCCATCAATTCTCCTTAATATGTCCCTTCTTATTATAATAAGAGCACTCTGGAAAAGGACTATTTTTTTCCTCTTCCTCTACCACGGCCCCTTCCTCTAGCAAGCATTGCCATTCCCTCAAGTGGGTCTGATTTTACCGTGTTACTGAGATTATGTTGAGCTTCATCCTTTATGATCATATTAAAGGCTTGATTGATAGTACGTAAAGGACTCATCAATAAAATTTGGCTCTTCGCAATGCTATACGAATCATTGAGTCCCAATAGGAACTGTAGCAATTTTTGTTGTTGTATGTGTTGGGAGTAAACTTGAGAAGTAGGGCATTGACAAGATGTAATTGGAAGAAGGATAGATTTTTCTTCCCAAAATTCCTTCATTTTAGAATAGTATTGTGAAACAATGAAACTCCCTTGGCGCATAGAAGTCATTTCCTTATGAAGACTGAAGATTCGTGACCCGGTCACCTTATAAAAACGGTCTTGCAGATTAATCCAGACGAGATGAGCATCTTGATGAAAAATCACACTATTAGCCAGCTCCTTAGAAATTGAATGTAATAGCCATAAGAGCACAATAGCGTTGCACCTCTCCCATTGATCATGGAGTCGACTGTCCTGTTTTTCCTTGGTACATGATCCATTGATAAACCCCAATTTGTGCTTGCCTTTAAGGGCAACTCTCATATACCTGCTCCACACTGTGTAATTTTCAGAGCCAGTGAGAACCTGGGGAATGAGCGAGGCTGCTCAAGTGTCAGAGAGATGGAGGTAGAGTGGGTGGGTGAATGGTATGTTATCACTGGTGAGGTCTTTCTTCTTCTTAGCCATAACAAGTTAAATGCACAAAGTTTACGAATATAAAAGAAAATAAAGGCAAACTCACGGAATGGATGTCTGAAGTAGAATGTGTGATCCATAGCGACCTTGTGAATTGATTTACTCTTCAGAAATTATAATCAAGTGCAAAGGAATCCGTGTACGATCAGAGAAATCCGAATGCAATCAAAAAATAAAAAACGACAAAGATCTAGACGGAGAATGATAAGAAAAATCCATGAACGATCAGAGGATGGAAACAGAAAAGCTATTCTACAGACTGCAATCTTGAAATTTTCGACGAAATTCTTGATTACCGACTGCAGACGGTGAAGACAACGGAAGACGGTGAATGACGATCTTGAGGGAAACTGAACTGTGATCACGGTGTTTTCCGCCGGAGGAGTGGTGGGATTATCAACAATCTTGACGGTGCGATCATGGTGGTTTCGACAGAGGATTGCTGAGAAGATTCTAGAGTTTCATTTCATTAGTAAAATATGCTCTAGGGATTGAACTTCTGGAGACTCATTTCTTTGGTCAATGTCGAATCCCTCTAACCCGTTGGATAAGGCAAAGCTAACTTCTTGGATCATCCACTGGGCTTGGCCCAATGTTTCTTGAAGATCCGCGCGAATCAAGCTTCGAATCTTAGAGGACCACCTTTTGGCTTGGGTTGCCTTCTTGATTTAGGGCCTCTACAATTCGTTAGTAAGGCTTTCTTTCAGAACCTGGACTCTGATGTCATGTTGATTGGCAGAGCAATATTTGCTGAATAATACCTTGTATTGAATTGATAATCATCATCTGTACATTATACATCATATTACCTATTTATAAGCAGTATTGTACTAGACCTGGGCCCATAGAATACTAGGCCCAATTGACAAAATCTCTAACTATTTAAACTAATTTCTACAACATGGTAATGGTGGAGAGCAACAGATAAGGCTAGAACTTGTTATATGAAGGTTGTCTATGCTTCCGATTCTCAGGGTAATTTACTTATAGTTTCATGCGTAGAGCTTCTCTTTTCTTTTCTTTTTGTGTAAAATATTTCAACCTTCTTTATAAGGTATGTTGATGGGTGGTTGTAAAATATTATGCTTGGGTATTCGTGCCCCATAAATATTTAAAATAAGATTTAAGGTGTATTGAGCACCCCGAAATATTTTTCAGGGTGTTGGTATTTTGTGGTGCAATTTTGACTCTGATGTATTTAAGTGGGTACAATTTCACCCCAAATTAATAGACTTAGAAATGACCGTTTTCCTCCTTTATCTTCCTCTCTCACCTTCCCCTCTCCCTCTCTCTCTTCTCCTTCTCCTTCTCCTCCATCTGACATCTCTATTCATATCCATGGGCAGATCTCCTTACTATGAGAAAGGGCACACCAACAAAGTTAAAGTATATGTGAAAAAAATAAAAAATTTCACCTTCTTTAATTTAATAATTCTCCATAAAATGCCACATAAATATGTAAAACAAAATAAAATGAAATTATGAGAGTTTAGATTGAAACCGCTAACAAGGGACGCTGTGGGAACTACGTTCATTCTCCGTAAACTTAAGCCATCCACGTGGCATGCTGTAGAACTTGCTTTGGTTTCTATTTTTATATATGTAGACATGTAGTAGTCATTTTTTTTAACTTTTCTCAATTTGAAATTTAAAATACATCATGTAGGACCCGTTTGGTTCGATCCCATTACACTCTGTGGTGCAGTGCAATGCAATGCAATGGTAATGCAATGCAATATTAATTACAGGGGTAGTGTTTGGCTTGATTTTTAACCAACGTGCAGTGAGTTAATATTTTAACAATTATTTACAATTAATATATTACACAAAGTCTATTTTACCCCTTAATATAATCTTTATAGAAAAAATAGTTAAAAGCCGGCGACAGTAGGGATGGAGGAGGAGGAGGAGGTAGTGGGGGCAGCGGGGAGGAGGTAGTGGGGGTGACGGTGGGCGGCGGGGGTAGAGGAGGTGGTGGTGGTAGGTCGTGGACCAGTGGCGGGATCGGGGGTGGCAATGGAGGAGAGGTGGTGGTGGTGGCGGCGGGGGGCGGGGGTGGAGGAGGTGGTGGTGGTGATGGGTGGTGGGCCAGTGGCAGGGCCGAGGGTGGTGGGGAAGGAGGAGGTGGTGGAAGAGGTGGCGGTGGCGTGGGTGGAGTAGGACGTGGTGGTAGTGGCTATGGGCAGGTGGCGGCGACAGAGTAGGAGGTAGTGGTGGTGGTGGTAGACGGCAGTGGTGGAGAAGGATGTGGTGGTAATGGCTGTGGGTGGGTGGCGGCGATAGAGGAGAAGGTGGTGGTGGCGGCGGTGGCCGACAACGAAGGTGGAAAAGGAGGTGGTGGCAGCGGCAATAGGTGGAGGCTACGGTGGTGGAGGAGGCAGTGGTTGCGGCAGAGGGTAAAGGTGACGACGGTGGAGGAGGAGGACGTTGTGGCAGTGGCAGTTGTGATATGATACGGCAACTGAAATGAGATAAGTAAAACAAAGACAAGGGAAACTAAAAGGTAAATTGGACTTTTTAAACCATGCAATGGGAAGGTAATAAGGATTCATAGGGGGGAGGTATGAATGAGGATTACCAATTTTTTGGTAATCATCATTACCTTGGTAAACCCTATTACCATACTAAAGAGCAACTAAACACTCTTCTTTTGGTAATTCAATCATGATTACCATTGCAAGCATACAATGAGGTTGAACCAAACGGGAGCTAAATTTGATAATTGTTATCGAGGATGTAAATAAAAGATCATCATTCCCTCCTAAGCTCATCCATATGAATACCTACATACTCATTGTAACCCCCTTACTTAACTAGCGTAATTAATATTCAATAATGCATAATAAAATAGGTTAGAGATCGTCGGAAAATTCAAAACTCATTTTAAACTCCCTCTATTAAGTAGGGACTTCACAATATTTTCAAAAGTTCTTTCTAATCCTGGTCTCAAGTTCAAACATCGAATATAATTACCTGTGTAGTTATATTTACATTCATACATATCAAAGTGTATAACAATAATCCCGGCAATCCCTGGGTTCTATTCATTCACTAAAGGGTTATAATTCCCATTTAGGGGATTACACAACTATATTCAACTACTAATTACAACCCAAAAATAATTTATGAGATCCCTATCTAGTCTGATTAACCAACATATCCAAATGCAAATGTCCCTACAGGGTTCTAACAGCTCCGGGTCGTGCGCTTCTCCTTGGAGCCACTTGCCCTGTCTAAAATGTTAGTTAAAGGAAAGAATGAGATTTAAGAGAATCCCAGTAGTAACAAAACATTCATACCACACATAAGCACACAGCATGTAAGGAAATCATCATACAACAACAGCACAAATCACACTCCACCCTGATCCCCTTTTACCGCCGGGAAGGCACACCGTCCTAACTCGAATCGTTGTTAGCGACTCAGGGACTATTGGTGTGTCAGTGCATACAGATAGCCTCATAGCTCATATAGCCATCCAGCTTTCACAAATGGCCCATCGGCCTTCACAAATAGCCTTTCGGCTTTTTACATAATCACACATAGCACACCCCATCCTCATCCCCTTTTACCGCAGGGAAGGCACACCGTCCTAACCCGAACCGTTGTTAGCGACTCAGGGACTATTGGTATGGCGGTGCTTACACATATCCATAAATGTCATAGCATACGAATTCATCACAATCAATGATATAACACACATACAATGCATCACATGTGGTATAAAGAAGAAGTCACTACCTTGTTCCTTCCTGACGTTCACTGGCACAGTAGGCTCACGAGGACAGCATATGTCAAATCCTATAAACCAAATTAAGGACAATAGATCAATCTCTTTTCCAAGTTCTTAATTCCATAACACACTAAGTTGGTATTCATATGAACTCTTTAGGTGGCTATTAAATGCCTAAATATATGCCTAAAGGGTTGGGAGAAACTACCCCGAAGATACCTTTCTTTGAAAAAGAAACACTAATTCTGGGCTGGCTCACTCGAGTGAAAGAAGTCTTACTCAAGTATTGCCCTCACCCGTGCTCGAGTCCCAGCGAGTGTGACACAGAAAGTGTTTGCCTGAGAGCAAACCTTAAAATATCTCTCACACTCACTCGAGCACAGGAAGCTGCACTCGAGTGATAACCTCAAATGCACTCGAGCACCAAAAAGTGAGGCACCACAAGTGACTATCCGAGAGCAATCATACATTCCAAAGTCTTAAACTTACTCCCTCACTTGAGCATAGGGAGCTGCACTCGAGTGATGACCTATAACACTCACGAACACAGAAGTGCACTCGTGGTTTCTGCCTGAAGACTTAACCAAAATACCCAGAATTTCATACTGCACTCGAGTGAGACCCCTCCTCACTCGAGTGAAGCTTATCAGAAGCCAGATCGCAGCAATTATATGATTTTCAGATTTGCCAAAACTGGTTCCAATGGTCCTAAAACTTGAACCAAAGCTCATTCTCACTTATTTTAACACAAGGAACCTCTTGGTAACCACAAAACAGCCTAATTTCAACTCAATCAACACATTCTCAACTCTAGTTCACAAGACCACCATTTGTCAAACTTCCTCATTCAACTTCAAATCAAATTTAATGACATTATAACACATCCTAACATCATTTCCTATTCCATACCATTCCAAACTCTTTCATTATCCAATTCCCATGAAATCAAGGCGAAATTCCAGAATTTCCATAACTAAACCAATGATCAAAACAATTATATCAAAATACAATAAATACTTACCCCTCTAACTTCCAATGATTAGCTTCTTGATTCTTCAACTTTCCAAAGCTCACAATCTCTCAACCACCACCAATGAAAATTCTAAAACCATAGGTTTAAAGCTCTCAACCTCTTGCACAACATTAATAAAGAACATTTGAGCATGTGAAGTCATTTGGAGCACCTACCTCAAGTTTTCTTCTTTCTCTTTCCTTCTTTGTACAACAAAAATGGAGAATGATGAGAGAGAAATGACATGAAAATATGATAATCTCATTCCTTCCCTTTTCCCATACAAACCGACTTGGAGGGAGAGAGGAGAGTGTTTTTCAATCTTTGACCAATCATAGGGCCATCATAATGACACTTGGCAAGATCTCATTCTCCCTACCATGAGTTCATATGAACTCATCCACACAAGATTCTACCTCTTGCTCAACACATCCTAACCATTTATCTCAATTACCAAGGAGTTTCCTCTCCAGTAACTGACCAATCGATCGGTAAATTTATGTTTTGCCCCTGATTGACATGACACATATATCATAATCATCAAACACTTTTTACATCACAATTCATATTATTTACTTCAAAAGTGTTTAATTAACATTAATTACATCACTTTGCAGTTATTAGCCCTTAATCACAATTCAGGATATTACACTCGTCATTCTCTTCGGAGTTGTGAAGTACGTATAGGTGTGCTTGTTCCCAGTGTTGGTTTGAGATAGCGATAACTTTCTTTCCTATTAGCCTTGTCCAGATATCTTTCCTTCATGCTGAGACACTAGAAGGCCAATATCACATGCATCTTTCAATTAATCATTTCAGAATTTGTGACACCCTTATCTTATTTTCACGTATTTCAGAGTATTAGTACACAGTGTAGTAGGCAAACAAGAATATCATAAAAGTACTAATATTATTGATACAATATGCCTGATTATATTATAGGAACTTCCCCATAGGGGTGTACATAATGTTTACATACCTTAAAATGATAAAGGCTCTCAGAAAACTAACATCTTCTCTTGTAATGGTTCGAAACATTCCATTGCCGGTAATTACAATTCTGCCCTCTACGCCGCTGTCTGCTACTGAAAACTTTTTATATTTATGGAAAGGGTGAGATTCAAAGAATCTTAGTAGTAACATATAATCAGATATATATAATGTGAAAATAAATATGCCATGCACCATGTTATATAAGATACTAACTCGTGTTGTGTGCACACCGTCCAAGGCCAAACGACGTGTTTACAACCCTTGCTTAACTCATGTCCATGATCCAATGGCATGTTTAGACCCTGGCTTAACCTCGTGTACTATCGCTAGATCTCATATCATAGCTAGGTCGTATGCCCTAGGCATTGTTATGTTATAAAAGATGGCATACACAAACATACAATAATCACATAGTGCATGAAAGAAAGAGTTACTACCTGAAATTGCCCTTTCCTGCTCTACTTTTCTATTCAATGCCTTTGATCTGGCTCAGGCTAACTGTTTGCTCTTAAAATTGCAAATATATAATAATTGAGTCAAGACCCATTCATGTACTAGTCTAAACTCTTTTAAACTTATTTTTTGGTTATCTATCACGGTTCAAAAATTTTTGTACAATACAATTCTGCACAGTGTAGTTTCATTGTTCCAGAAACTGGCAGATTTTCAGTCGACTTTAGAAATTCATAATTAATTCTAGGAAAATCCCATTTTACTGATTCCAAAGCCTAAATAAAGCTCTTTAAATTTATTTTCATGGAAAAATGCCAAAGTCTAACTACTATGCCCATATTATTTCCAGAAATTCGCCAAACCTGTACTGTTCCAAATTTCCTTTCAGAAACAGGGCACAAATTTGAAAATTCATATCTTTTAATATACTTGTTCAAAAATTACAAACTACCTATCAATTAAAGATCTATATGTCTACTTTAATCTTGTCAAGTTTTATAATTTTTGGACCAGGTTTGACAAACGAAATTCATTCCACAACAACATGCCTCACAGGAGGCAAATCAAACAGCATGCACTTGCAACTTCAATAAATTCCATATTTGTATACAAATCTCCAAAAATCATGAACACCTATATTCCCACACAATTTTCCCTTCTAAATCCAATGGAACCATCAGAATTATAGAATTCCAACTCCTCTTTGAGTGAACAGTAGCTGGACGAATTTCACAATAAAAAGGGAAAATTGGAGTTTCTTGATTTTAACCCCTAAACTACCTTCTTTACACCTCTAATCACATTTTAACCCATTAAACACCAATTGCACATGATTAGGGAAAATTTTGGCAGCATTTCCCTCTAGGGTTTCGTATTTCCAAATTTACAAATCAAGCAAAAACCAAACCAAAACCAACAACAACAACCACAACCATCAAGAATCAACAAGATAATCAAGGTTCTTGATATTACCTTGTGATTACTCCACTTTCTCTCTCTAACCATGGCTGCTCCCTCTCTCTTCTCTCTTGATTTAGCTTTCTACAAACCATATTCATGAAGACTAAGAGGTTAGAAGAGGTTGCAATGAAATTAGAAGGAAAAATCACTTGATTTCAAGCTTACCCACCTTTGATTTTTGCTTGAACCTTAGCTCTTCCTTGTTATTGTCTTCTTGCTCTCTATGTTCTACACCACACACTCTCTCTCTTTTCTCTAATGTTGGCTTGAATATAGCCTAAGGAAGAGGGTAAATGATCCCTTAAAATATCACAACTCCACCTCCTCAAATATTAATATTTTATTGTAATCTATCATGTAGTAATTTGACTAAAGGCATCATCTTTTCCATTTGGCTTTTATGACTTCAAAAAGTCATTATTTATGGCCAAGTGAATACTTTCTCTTTCTCTTCTCTTATTGGATGAAAGTATGAGGCTTTGGAAGAGATAAATGACTCTTCAATTATCTCCTTTCACCTCCTTAAAGTTGGTATTTAATTGTGAATTGCCACATGTTGTTTCTTTTTGACTTTTCTACCTTCTTCTCACTTGGCTTCAATTGCTTCCTCCTTGCTCTCTTTTCATGACGTAAATGAGGCCTTGAAGGAGATAAGAGAGCTTTTAAATTAGCTTCATCCTTCTCTTTGCAATTAATGTGTAATGGCCATTTATCACATGTTTTACTTTATTGACTGTTCAACCTCAATTTGCTTAGCCAAAATTGCTCTAGCTCTTGGCATATTCATCTCAAATATTAATGTTCATTCTTGCTCCCCTTTTTGACCAAAAATGGTGAAATAAATTGAGGAAAATAATTGCCTCTTGCTTTTTATGGCAAATTACCATTTTGCAATGGTTTTTGTACAAGCTGACAAAATTTTTATCAAACTTTGAAAATTCAAAACAAGTTGTACAGATGTCCAATTGGTATAGTTCTAAATTCTATGTGACCCTTATTAAATCTATTTTTAGGGAAAAATATAAACTTTATCCAACTAGAAGCTCATACTTCTTAGAATTTTCATTTTTGGACGCTGTCACAGAAACTTGCCAGTTTCACTGGGCTAACTCAAAAAATTCATAACTCTTTATGTACAGCTCCAAATAACTTATATGACCTATCAAATTAAGGCTTGATAAGTCTAATTTTATTCTGAGAACTTTTATAGGCATTGGACATCATTTTCCTATTTAAAAATGTTAAACAATAAGACTGCTATATATGGAAACGGACTAGCAACAAATTCAAATGTTTACAATTTGTGTTATAAACATACTTATGTTGTGTGCGACCACCAATTGCCTTGTTTTATCATTTCCTGTGCTCTTTAATTCATCATTGTATTCCCTTTAGTAAAAGGAATTTTGGTGAATGAAATTCGGTATGTTACAGAATTCATCTGCCTCTTCACAAATGTATCGTTCAATAATGTAACCTTTTAGCAAGCTCTGGTTTTTCACATACCTTTTTAGGTCCTTTATCTTGTGCTTGACAGGGTACATCCATCTCATATAGATTGGGTCACACAGTTGTTCCTCTCTAACTAAGTGAATAGTTAGGTTCATCATTATGTCAAAAAACGCTGGAGGAAAAAACATCCTCAGCTCACACAAAGTAGTCACAATTCAGGTTTGCAGCCTCAACAATTTCTTGGGGTCAATCACCCTATTCCACAATGACTTAAAGAAGAAATAGAGCTTTGTGATTGTAGTTCACACATTATCAGGTAGAATACCTGGTATTGCTACCAAAATAAAGTTTTCCATCAACACATGGCAATCATGTAATTTTAAACCCTTCAGATTCAAGTCCTTTATTGACAAAAGGTTGCTAATGTTTGATGAGTAACCCTCTGGCACTTTCTTGAAAGCAAGAAACTCACAAAAAAAATTCTTTTTTCATGTTTAGATAGTGTGAAAACCGCAGGGAGAAAGAATGTACAGATCCCCTCTCCTCCAATGCCAATTCCTCCCTTATTCCCATCTCAATCATGTCTAGTCTTGCATTTATGGCATCCTTCATCTTCACAGCAATATGGAGTAATGTTCTAAAAAGACTCTCACACACATTTTTCTTAATAAGCATAACATCAAGAAAATGTCTAACATTAATGCCCCGTTTGGTATGATGGAAGAGTTTTTAATGGAAGTGGAAGTAGAGTTGGAAGTGGAACTAAAAGTGGAATTGGAAGTGGAATTGAGTTTTAAAATATGTTTGGTATGATAATGGAAGTGGAGAATTATTTTAATTTAGTATATGTACTTATAATGTGAAAATACCTAAATACCCTCACCCAAAGAATTTCCATCCACTGTCTTGATCAACCACGACCTGCAACGTTCATCGGGGAAAAAAACACATTCACCGGAAAAAAAATTCTATTGCCGGTCAACTAGAAAATATTCATCCAAACTCAATCATCAATCTGAAACAACATATGAATCTAATCCAAACATAAATTTCAGCCATACACAAACAGAAAGAAAGGGCTTTTTCTAAACAGCCATCACCTGCAAACACCAATGAAGCAAAAGAATCCCGAAATCGTTCCAAAATAAAATCAGAATCAATCTCAAAATCCCACTAAACAAAAGAATCTATCTATGCAAAAAGGGGGGAAATCAGAATCTCACCAATGAAGCAACAGTTGGCTTAATCGCATTCGTTGTAGGAGGGAGCCGACGGTAGATTCGTGTTCGCTGCAGGAGGGAGACAAGGCGGAGTCTCGTAGTTGCCGGAGGGAGACGATGGCTGAGCCGTGTTCGTTGCCTGGGGAGATGATGGCGGAGTCGTCCCTCATCCCCATATCGAAAACCCAGCCCTACGCCTCTTGCAGATCGAAACCCAAATCACAAAAAACAAAGTTACCAATCAGAGAGCTTGGGCATGGTTTGAGACGTCACTGTCGAGGGCTATCGCCGGATATGTGCCTTGACCTCATTTGTTCTCATCTGAGATAAGTTACTGGCGATGGAAGGAAGCAGAAATGGCATGAGGGTAAGGAAGGAAATTGGCGTATGGAAGTAGAGGTGGAAGTAACTTCCATAGGTTGGGCGATGGAAGTCACTTCCATCAATTTTGATGGAAGCCACTTCCATCAAGAACCAGCTTCCAGCGTACCAAACGGTTAAAATGGAGAGCTCCACTGCCACTTCCACTTCCCTCCTTCTATTTCCATGCTACCAAACGTGGCATAAGGGAACTTCAATGTTGCAGATCAAAGAAAATAGACCTTTTCTTCCACCTACTTGTCCTAATATATTTTCCAAATGGCTTCCATAATTTACAGTTTTTAGGTTTCGTTTTGCCAAAAGCCTCCTCACCAGTCAAAGGTTCAGGTGCCATCCTTTCATCTGATTCTCCATTAAAATATTTTCTCATACGACGATATAGATGAACCTTTTGCAACCATCTTTGATGTCCCATAAAGGAATTTTTCATACCATCCTTCAACCTAATTGACTATGTACCCTCTTCACAAATCAGGTATCCAAGTTAGCCTTTAATTTGTTCCTTGTCAAATTACCGTACGCAGAAAAGTCATTGATTGTGACAAACATCATGGCCTTTATATTAAATGTTTCTTTTTGGTAAACATCATATACAGCCTCCCCTATTGTGCAAGGTATAAATCTATGTCATTCGCTAGTTACCTTGGCCCTTAGATTAGAATTGACAATATCATGCACTTTCATTTCATTGAGAGCTATAGAGGGAGGTTATATATAAACAACATGATTAGCCATGTACTGTGGTTATTGCTCTACAACATAATTAACCTAATGTTAGGTAGAGGTTTCTTGTTTCTTCAGTAAATTTAGGTTACTTAAAGTCAAACTTACTCCATTCCGTAAAGTTTGCTGGATGATGAAGCATGCCGTCTTGAATCCTTTCATCCTTATGCTACCTTAAATTTCTTTGCATCAATTACATTGCTATACAAGCATCTAAATCTAGGTATAATTGAAAAATACCATAATGCCTTCTTTGGAATTTTCCTATTCGCTTGGTAGAGTGAGGTAGAACACAAAGGACATTCAGTTAATGATTCATATTCTTTTCTGAATAGAATACAATGATTAGGGCAAGCATGTATCTTTTTAAAATTTAAGCCAGTGGTTTGTGTCACTTGTTTTGCATCATAAGTCTTGGTTAGCATATCAATTATCGATGGTAGCATTCTTCTAAAAAATGCAAGCAATTATGTTAAGCCTAAGTCACTAAACCCATATTTTGCTTTCCAGTTGTATAAGTTCAACATTGTAGATAATAATGTGAACTTAGTACAATTCTCATACAAAGGCTTCTATGCATTGGTCTTCATCCTCTCAAACTTTTCTGGGCATTAATTGAATTCTGATTCAATTGAATCGGCCATATCTTAAAGACGATCGACCTCAAATGTACTTATGTCAAAATTAGGTGATTCACACCTTTCCATATTTTGTCCAACAAGTATAAGTATGATCAATTGCATACATCACTAAGTGCAACTCATAATTGTTTGGATCAACACGCTTCACAACACCACGCTTGATGCAAGGACAAATAACAAAACTACTATCATCAGGATTATTATAAATCACAAACCTTATAAAATCCTTCACCCCATCCCAGTACTCTTTCGATAGACGATTGGCAGGCATCCATTCTTTATTTGCAATCTTCACCTGGAGCATACACGAAAAACCATATTTTTACATACTCTTTACCTAAATCAATATTAACAAATAACATCTTTCATAACAACAAACACTTAAAATCAGTGGCAAAACCCTATGCACATACAAAATCACTCAAAAAACAATCTTTGTAAAGTCTTTACACAAATTAATACTAAAAAATAATAACTCTAGTAATAAGAAACACTTAAAATCAGTGGCAAAATCTTATACGCATACAAAATCACTCAAAAAACAATATTTACATACTCTTTATACAAATCAATACTCATACATAACAACTCTAATATCAATAAATGCTTAAAATCAGTGTTAAAACCTTATACACATACACAATTACTCAAAAAATAATCTTTATCCAAATCAACATCAAAAAAATGAGTTGACAAACCACTAGTAGTAGAAACTCAACTGAACTCTACTTTAGCAAGAAGAGAAGAGCTCAAATGCTGAATCCGTGAACCCTAGAAGAAGAAATTAACCCAGACACCACTTGTAAGAGCACCCCCTGAACCTAGAAACTCCGAAACCCATAAAACGGGGGGAGAAATGTAATACCCTGAATTTTGAGACTCGACGCTAGAGAATAAGCCTGAGATTAGTGGATTGCTAAGCCCCGGTTTAGCAAGATCCCAAATTGTGATTAAGGGTTAATGACTCCAAAAGTGGATGTGGTTAGTGATAAATAACACTTTTGGAGAATATGATGTGATTTGGCACTCGAATATGATTCGTGTGTGTTGTGAGCAGTGCCGAAACCCTGTATTTGAGTTCAATTGTGGATTACCATCCAAATTGACTTAGAATAGAGGGAAGAATTGAATGGGGTATTGTGTTGAAAATGGTGTCATAGTGTGTTTTGATGTCATTGAAATTGGTTTGGAACTTTAGAATGGAAATGTTGCAATGTCAGGTTTTGAAATGTGAATTGTGTTGACATGTTGATATTGTTGTGAAAACATGTCATTGAGATGTGAATTTGATTTATTTGGTGTTTCCAATTGATTCCTTGTGAAAATTTATGTGGGAATGATGTTTGGTATGAAAATGGAACCATTGGAAGCAAAGATGCAAAATCTGAAATTCTGTCCAGTGAAACTCTATTCTGGGCAGTCTTGTCATGTGAAACTCTATTCTGGGCAGTCTTGGCACTCTATTCTATCCAGTCTTAAATTTCACATCCCAAGCTTCAAAATGGATATATAATTTGTGCCATTTCGTTTTGTGAACTGGGAGATATGACTGTCCAAAGTTTGAGGTCGAAAATGGACTCTGTTTTGGGGCAGTGATGAAATTTGTGTAATTATGGAATTTTGTGGTGATTTCTGGTAATGGCTCATATTTTTTCAATTAATAGGACTTAAATACCTTTCATTTGGATTTTGAATCACCTCATTTTGAATTGTATAGAATTAGTTATGATTTTTCAAAGTTTGGGCAGAAAATCTGCCAGAAAATCCGAAAATGGGAATTATGACATCATCTCATTAAAAGATGACATCAGCATGGAATTAAATATCTTCTCATCTTCTTCAGCTCTCATTTTCTGTCGTGATGAACCAGCTGAAACTAGTGAGAGAAAGTTGAGAGCTCTTAGAGAGAGAAAGAGGAGAAATCTCGCAAGGTAAGCCGATTTCTCCGACGATCTAGCCCCTAACGCGTATAACCTTGCTTCTAAGCTTCTCTTTCATGTTCTTTAAGGTATTGGAAGCTCAATTTTCATGGTTTAAAAGGGGCTAGGGCTCAGCCATATTGAGTAAAAGCCAGAGGGAGCTTGAGGTAACTTCCGAAACTTCAATCTTTGATTGTTCTGGCTGCTGTGGTTTATTTAATCGGTGAAATTTCACCGGATTGTCTTTGTTTGTAAATTTGGAAAATGGGTTGGCCTAGGTGTTATGCTGCCCAAATTGATACTAAATGGTATTTCTAAGCCAATGTAATGGTTAATAAAGTGGTTAGGAGTAGAAAGGAACGTGTTTACGGAGCCAAAACCGAAAAACCCCAATTTTTTCTGGGGAATTGAGAATTTTGGCCAAGCCTAGTTTGGAGGGGTTAGAGATGGATTTTCAATGATTTGATTATTCCATTGAGTTCAGGAGCGAAAATTAGGTGGGGTTACAGTTGGTCACTTTTTCGGAAAAGGCCGAAAAAGCATAATTACGAAAACACCCCTGAAACCCTTAAAGTGGGGCTGCCAAGGGTAAATTTGTAAATTGACATTGAATTTGATAATTCTGAGTTTGGAAATGGATTCCTTGGGCAAAAATATGTAAGAATAGCCCATGTCAAAGTTTCAAGAAAAGTACAGCCGGATCGGGTATGGCGGGGCCGGGCCGGGCCGGGTCCCCGGGGGTATTTTAGTAAATTTTCAATATAGCCTCATATAACCCCCAGAAACACTATGGAAGTGTCTAAATAGTACATTTGACATTGTAGGATCGAATGTGAAGCCCCGAGTTGCTGGCACGCAAATCAAGGAGAAAAGACTGGAGGTAGGGGACTTACCTTACTTGCATGTATTTGATATCTTTGCTTGTGTAGTGATGTATGTGATTGCTTTACTTGATTGTGTAGAGCATATTTGAATAAATGAAGATCTGTTTCTGTTTTGTTGTGGCCATAGTTTTGTTACATGAAACATTGAGTATGCAGAAATGTCATTATGGGGCATGCATCTAGATAAAGCTAACATGTCATACACATAGCATCTATCATGCATGCATTATGGTATCTGTTTCCTACTGAGATTCTCTCAAATCTCACCCTCCCCTACCAACAATTCAGACAGGGCAAGTGCCTCGTGGAGGGAGTGGCTAGGAGTCCTTCGAGATGAGATTGTGTAATCCCCATTTGAAGAATTGTAATGGGCAATTGTGCCCTGTGTATCTTTAGCGAAGGTATGTACCCGGGATTGTCCGGATGATTATGTTGTGCACTCTGATATTTATATGAATGTGATTTATCTTCGCGTAGTAATTATATTCGAAATGTGAATATGAGACCATGTTTATAAATGATTTCAAAAAGTATTCGTGAAAACCTCATCATGTGATGGGTTAGTAAATGTTATTTGATTATTATTGGTCTCTATTTCATTTTAATTGCGTATTTCGGATATAATTACGGAGGGGGTTACACATATGGTTGCGCTCATACTTGTCAACCTCCTCAGAGTTGTGTAGCACATATAGATGTGCTTGCTCTAACTAATAGTCTAAGATGGTTACAACTTTCGTACCCATGATCCTTTGCCCATCAGTCATTCTTCCTTCATGTTGAGATACAGGAAGCCCAATATCGCTTGGATGCTTTAAGTATATGGCAGAAAATTTAGCGGCCTTTTCACATATATATCGTTCAACAATGTGACCCTCCGGACAACTCTAAATTTTCACATATATATCCCAATGCTTTAAGTAATATCTTGTAAAAAATGTTGAATTACTCACTGCCATATTTTTGATAGGTTTACTCAAGAGACTACTCAAGTAACAAGTATGATCACTCGAGTAGCCACTCGAGTAATGAAGTCTAGAAATCATGTTTTTAATCGAATAATTATTAATTTATTATCTATATGATTAACTCTTCATTGCACTAGTATTCTAAGTACATTTGCAGAGAAACAATGAAGATATCATACCAGAAGTGAAAAGTCAAATAAAAGTCGAACGTTTACCTACCACTACCTACCGCAAACGGATACTTTTCAAATTCGAAGAATAGTCAACCATTGTTGCGTGACTCTAATAGACATGTTTGAATTTCTTCTAACGGATACGACAAATCATCTATATATATAGAGCATTCAAAGAGCATAAAACAAGAACTGAGAACACACGAACATACATTGATCAACACACTTTTAGTGCTTTATTTTCTTATACTCATTCATTATACTTCAATGATTATATATTTGCTCTGTGAGAGAGGTTTTCATTACAAACTCAATATTTGTTATTGAGACAACTTAAGGTTATGGAACCTTGAGTTGGGGATTTGTTTGCAATGTGTTAGGGGGAGAGAGTGTCCAGGTGAAGGAACTTCCTGTGTACTAAGGTGTCAAGAACCCACTGAATCTTGGAGAATATAGTGAAACTCTCAGAGACGCTCTGAGGACTGGATGTAGGTCAAAGTGGTTGTGGCCGAACCTGTATAACTCCCGGTATACACTTCGGTGATATTTCTCTTTGCTCTCAATTGCTTTAAATATTATGTCAATTTACTTATTCGCAATGAAATTTTCTGGTATCACCCAATTCACCCCCCTCTTGGGTAAAACACTTGCACTAACATTTGGTTTCAGAGCGTAGGCCTTCTTGTTAAGGTTTAACATCCTAAGAAGGATCCAATGGCAAGCATGGGTGAAGGAATTCTTCCTGACGGAGCTTCTATCACAAGACCTCTGGGTTTCAATAGCGAACACTTCTCATTCTGGAAAGCAAAGTTTAGAGTCTTCATAATGGCTACTGAATATAGGCTATGGGATATGATTGAGAGTGGAAACTACAAACCTGAAAATATTGTAGATTCACAGAGAGTTCCTAAGACACCAGCAGAATATGATGAGAGTGACAAGAAACTCATCACATTCAATAGCAAGGAAATTCTAATAATTCAAAGTGCCTTGAGTCAAAATGAGTACTTCAAAATTTGCATACTCTTAACAGCTAAAGAAATATGGGAAGCCTTGGAAATAGCTCATGAAGGAACTTGAGGAATAAAAGAAAATCGAATCAATACTCTGGTTATTGAGTTTGATTTACTTCAAATGAAATCAGGTGAGTCGATAGCTGAATTTGAACTTAGATATACTCACCTTGTTAATCAACTTGCAGCACTTGGAAAAGTCTATGATCAACATACCCAAGTACGAAAGATTCTAAATATTCTTTCTAAAAACTGGGAGGCAAAAGTCACTGCAATTGAAGAAGCAAAAGGTAAATCAATACGATTAGTTGCTTCTCTATTGGGAAGCCTTTCTGAATATGAAAGCAAATTAAAGTTCAAACGAGAACTAGATGATATTGGTGACAAGAAGAGAAGAGGTATAGCACTGAAAGCAAAAGAAGAAGAACAAGATGAAGATGAAGAGCTTGACGATGATGAAATAGGCCTAATCATAAAACGATTCAGAAAGTTTTACAAGAAAGGCCAAGGATTCAAAAATATTCAGAAAGGAGGAACAAGCAATAAAGAACACATCATCTGCTATGAATGTGGAAAGCCAGGACATTTCAATTCAGAATGTCAAGAACTGATTCAGAAGAATAAAGAAAAGAGAAAAGGCAAATTCTACAACAAGAAGAAAGCCTTTGTATCTGCCATATGGGGAGATAGTTCTTCTAACGAAGAAAGCGATGAAGAGGAAGTAGCATATATCTGTCTAGTTGCTCAAGAAGAAACATAAGAAAAGGTAACTGATTCTGATCCTACCTATGATGAATTACTTTCTGAATATAATGCTTTACATTCTGAATTCATCAAAGTAGTTAAAGAACTAGTTTTTTTTAAAAAGAAAAACAAAGCTCTTGAAGTAGAACTTAAAGAGAATTTTGAAAAGGATTGTGAAAACTGTACTTCTTTGAAAAAGAAAAACACTGATCTTACTAAATCTCTTGAAAAATTCACTAAAGGAAGTGAGATTCTAAATGTAATTTTAAAAGCTCAACGATTTATGAATGATCGATCTGGAATTGGATATGATCCAAAAACAGACAGAAGGAAAGGAAGAAAGAAAGCTGGAGGTAAATCATACTTGAATTATTTTAGCATTCTGTGCATACATCAAATCCTTTTGCACACTGTAATTATTGTAATAGAAAAGGTCATTATACATCATCATGCATTCATAGGAAGAAAGGAAATATAGGAACCTACAAATGGGTACCTAAAGATTCATATGTTCCAAAAAAAATTTGTACTAACCCAAAATGATCCAAAAAGATGTGGGTACCTAAAACTTAATTGTATTTGATTGCAGATATATCTTAAAGCATCCAAAACTAACAAGTGGTATATAGGCAGTAGATGCTCTAGACATATGACTGGTGATTTAGAAAGTTTTACCACATTGCAATCTAAGGAAGGTGGAAAGGTAAAATTTGGAGAAAATCAATCTGGAAAGATAGCAGGAATTGGTGAAATAAAAAATGATAAAGGAACACAAGTCAAAGATGCATATTATGTTGAAGGCTTGTGTCATAATTTGCTGAGCGTAAGTCAAAGTGCAGATAAAGGCAACTGGATAATATTTGATTCAGAGGAATGTCTGGTTGTCAACAAGAAAGACTTACAACTTGATAAGAAAAATATCAAGGCAAAGTTCAGAGCAAAAAGGGAAGGTATCAGGACAGATCACGATAGAGAGTTTGAAAATCAAGCCTTTGAAGAACATTGTAATACTAATGGTATTTATCATAATTTCTTTACTCCAAGGACACCTCAACAAAACGGAGTCATGGAACGTAAGAATAGAGTACTCACTGAAATGGCTAGAGCAATGCTGAATGAAAAGAACGTGTCTCAAGTTTTTTAGGCCGATGCAATGAGCACAACATGCTATATTTCAAATAGAGCCTACATTAGAACAAAACTTAGAAAGACACCATACAAGCTATACAAAGGAAGGAAGCCGAACCTTGCTCATTTACACATCTTTAGTTGTAAGTGTTTCATTCATAATAATGGTAAAGATAACTTAGGAAAATTTGATTCTAGAACAGATGAAGGAATTTTCCTAGGATATTCTAACCGAAGTAAAGCATACCAAATTTTCAATAAATGATCATGTGTTGTTGAATAATCAATTTACCTTGTATTTGATGAATTTGAATCCTCTACAAAACCATTGACGATGAGCAGGAAGTTGTTTTAAATCAAGAAAATGGTCAATCTATTTCTAAATCTCTTATTCCAAAAGTTGATCAAACCAAGGAAGAAGATCAATCAGTAGGACAACCTAAAGCCTGGAAATACAATAGAAGTCATCCCCTAGATCAAGTCATAGGAGATGTGAATGAAGGAGTCAAAACTAGAAATAGAATTTTGAATGAAGTTAGTTTTTCTGCATTCATTTCTGAGATTGAACCTTCTAACATCGATGAAGCCCTATCAGACAATGATTAGGTTATAGCAATGCAAGAAGAACTAAACCAATTTGAAAGAAATCAAGTTTAGGATTTGGTACCCCGACCTAAGGATCATCCGATCATTGGCACAAATGGGTATTCAAGAACAAACTTGATGAATCCATAATTATTATCAGAAACAAGGCAAGATTGGTGGCCAAAGGCTATAATCAAGAAGAAGTAATTGATTATGAGGAAACGTATGCTCCAGTGGCTAGATTGGAAGCTATACGAATACTTTTAGCCTTTGAATGCATTAAAGGATTCAAACTCTATCAAATAGATGTAAAGAGTGTATTTTTAAATGGCTACATCATAGAAGAAGTATATGTAGATCAACCTCCAGGTTTCAAAGATGTAACCAAACTTGACCATGTTTTCAAACTCAGAAAGGCTTTGTACGGTTTAAAACAAGCTCCTAGAGCATGGTACGAAAGGCTCAGTAAATTTCTTATTGATCAAAGTTTTGTACAAGGAAAAGTTGATACAATACTTTTTACAAAATAAAAACGTGATGATATATTAATTGTGCAAATATATGTTGATGATATAGTTTTCGGTGCTACGAATGAAATTATGTGCAAAGAATTTTCTAAGATAATGCAGGGGAGTTTGAGATGTCAATGATGGGAGAATTGAATTTCTTTCTCAGTTTGCAAATCAAACAAAGAAAGAATGGAATTTTCATATCTCAAACGAAGTATCTAAAAGAGCTAATGAAGAAGTATGGATTGGATGAAGCAAATGGAATAGACACACACATGAGCTCAACCACATTGCTTGATGCAGATATCAAGGGAAAAGATTACAACATCACAAAATATAGAGGAATGATTGGATCATTACTCTATCTCACTGCAAGTAGGCCTGATATTCAATTCAGTGTGGGCATATGTGCAAGATATCAATCAGCACCAAAAGAGTCACATGTTGAAACTGTCAAACGTATCTTCTGATATCTTACTGACATGGCAAAATTGGGTCTCTGGTATCCCAAAGGAAGAAGTGAATATCTAGTTGTATACTCAGACTCTGATCATGGAGGATACAAGACAGACAGAAAGAGTACTAGTGGATAAGGCCAGTTTCTTAGAGGCTTACTTGTGTCATGGTTTAGCAAGAAACAAACTACAGTGTCTCTTTCATCAACGGAAGCTGAGTATATTGTAGTATCAAGTTGTTGTGCACAAGTAATATGGCTAAAGCAACAACTCCAGGATCTTGGTATTTATTTGAAAGAGATACCAATAACTGTGACAACACTAGCACGATAAGCTTGGCAAAGAATCCTGTTTAATATTTCAGAACCAAGCATATTGATATTAGACATGACTTCATCAGAGATCATGTCCAAAAGAAAGATGTCAAAGTGATATTCATTCCAACTCATCTTCAACTAGCTGATACCTTCACAAAACCTCTTGCAAAAGATCAATTTTTGTATATTAGAAGAGAATTGGGAATGGTAAATCCCAATGAATTGTAAGTTATTTAGTGTTTACAAAATGTTAGATGATGTTATTCATTGATGTTTTGATGATTACTAACTTAAGCATCGGAGTTTCTAGCAATTTGTTTTGCAGGATCATGATATTCTGTTTTGGAGTATGAAAAGCAGAGGTTAGCAGAGGATAACATTACTGGAGGGACAACTTCAAGTAATGAGCATTACTGGAGTGACACCTTGAAGTAATGCATGAATCACTCGAGTAGCCACTTGAGTAATGAACTTGGAAATGTGCTAGTGAAGCATTAATTTCAAATGAAACGGCACAACGGTTGGAAATGAATAGTTAGAAGGTGAAGAGACAGATTACCCGAGGGAGGTCTCGAGTGAACTTCAATGTCACTCGAGTAAGGACTCGAGTGAACCTGGGTGCAGATCTCAAATTTGCTGAGTTTCAGCTCAAATTTGTCCTAAAGAGCCATCAAATAATTGAGGGAATATACATAGGTAATTACAATATTATTCATGCCAGGTACGCGCTTGAATTCACTGTATTTTAAAATTTCTGGTATGATCACTCAAGTAGCTACTCGAGTGAAGCAGATGATCACTCGAGTAAGCCCTCGAGTGATGTCGGGATTTAGGGTTATTTCAGTCGATACTCGGTCATTTCTCACAAAATCACCTCAAGTGATTCTCCTAGTGCTCTCACAAAAACTTTTCACAATCATTTTTCCTCCTCATAACGTCAAAACCTATTGATTTTTGCTTACAAAAACTTCTCATATTTCACTAAATCCTTTGCGCTACATTTACGACTCATGGTCCCTGTTTTTCAGAAATCCTTGTTTCTCTCAAATCAAAATGGTGAGGACTAAATCTCCTAATCTTAGTACTCCTTCTGAGTCCTCTGAACCATATCAACCCTCTGATTCACTTTCCTCTCCTCCTACCAAGAAAAGAAAAATCTCTTATAAACCTAAAGCCAAAGCTAAACTGCAACCTAAGCCTAAGGTGAAAGGGGTTGTGATTAAGGAGCCCATTGCTACAAGAGCTCAATCCAAGAAGAGTTCACCTCCTGGAAGAGGCAAAGCAACAAAAGAGCCATCTCCTCCTTGTTCTGATTCATCCGACACACCCACATTTTCTCCAAAACCTCTAAAAAAGCCAAAGATTGATGAGAAGCTAACCAAAATCATGGTAGGCATGATTGAAGAAGCTTTTCAATCTAAAGAAGCAAAGAAAGGGCAATCTTCAAGGCAACCATAAGAGAAAGAAGAACAAATCACATTTCCTCCAAAAGGATTCAATGTGAGCAAGCTTAAGGAATCTCAAAAGTATCTGAGTCACTTTGTAAGCAGAAATGTGTGCAAGATGCACTACATTGACTATAAGGTTCTTCAAGAGGTATTGAAATTCGACCTGAGTCCCTATCTTGATTCATATATGCACTGGCTATCTGTTAAACTCCTATTTTGCACCAAAGTCGTGAGGCATTTTTACTGTAACCTTGAACCTATAAATGATCCCATTAGGAAGTTTGTGGAAGAAGAAATGACTTCTAAGGTCAGAGGACAGAGAATTATAATATCACCTTCTAGAATTAATACCTGGTTAGGAATAGAGAGGCCTCTTAATGATGATTATCCTAATTATGATTCAAATCAGTTGTTTTCTATCCTAAGACCTGGTGAGATAGTGGGACCCCTCAATTTCAATCCAAGTGATCTGAGTGATTTTCATCGAGTTTTATGGTATATCTATTCTAAAGCCATGGTGAACAAATCCAATAACTTCACTCATTTCATTGAGAAGGACTTCAAAAAATTTGCCTCATTGATCCTTAAAAAATTAAAAGACTTGGGAGAATATATCTTTGCTGAGATCAAGAGATATAGGTATGAAGGAAAACCTACTACTCTAATGCCTTATCCTCAACTTATTTCCTTGTTCCTCAAGAAGAATAGGATTTGGTACTTGGAAAGTAAGGAGCCGATTGAGAGGATAGCACCAGTTGGAAGAAATCAAATTGGAAAATTGAACATTGAGATTCCTCTGAAGACTCCTCTAGAAGCAAGTCCCAATAAGAAGAATAAGACTAACATAGCAACTAGTCGAATGGATGACACACAGTCTTCTACTCTAGCCAACACATCTTCTCCATCTTTCTTTGGTGCCGTAATGCAAACATTCATGGAGAACATTTTGAAGAGTTTTCATATCGACATTGCGAATACCAATGCGGAGTTGGTAACTTATATGAATGAGAAGATGGGACAACTTGTGGAGAGGATGGATAAGAGGCATGAAGAGTTGTTAGCTGAACATCGTGCCTAGGGTGAGCTTTTGAGATCCATTGTTGCCAGACTTGATGCTATGGCATTTGGCTCCCCTATTCCTGGTCTTTCTGTTATTCCTGAGCCCATACCTGTCTCCGAACCTAGACCCTCTGAGATTGGACCCAGTAATGTCTTATTCTCTATGCCTAACCCTGACACATCCGAGCCAATCCATATTAGCACTGATGATCCACCTCAGCCTGTTCAGCCAGAGCCTATATCTACTCCCATTACCTTACCTACACACACTGAGGAGGTACTTGAGTCTTCATTGGTTGCTACAGAAGAAGTAGAAATTACTTCCTTGGTTCCTTACCCATCATCTCCGGTGAATCCTCCAGAGGATCTTCAGACACCCCCAGTGAACCTTCCTGACCCTGAACCTTCATCTTCAGATCCTTCAAGTTCAGATGGTTCATATGAATCATTGGCATTTCTGGTCACTCCTATCTCAGTAGCCAAGCCACCTACTCCTCCTCATGATTGATTCCACATTTGTGATGAAGACAAAAAGGGGGAGAAGAACCTGAGTGATTTTGTGATGAATGGTTGAGTTAATGTATTGGGATATGGGTGTACGGGACTTTAGGCCGTTTTTAACTTTAATTCTAAGTTTGATTATGTATTGAATTCTTGTTTATTCAATTTATTCCTTTATGCCATTAAATTTAAATTTCATTGAAATTATATTGTATTGTGGGACTAATGAGTTTTTGATTGTGTATGCAAGGTGAATAAGTAAATAAGAACAAAAACTTTGAAAAGATCTCTAATAAGCTACTTCAAAAGAGTTTTCAAGTTTAATTGAACAAAAGATTTCATATGAAAAGAATTTAAGAAGCATATGTTTGAAAACTCAATTTCAAAAAATTTGTTCAAAATCACCAAGTTTTGTCATCATCAAAAAGGGGGAGAATGTTAGATCCCATATGTTTTGATGATAACAAAGATTGGACCAATGATATAAGAGGATATGATAACAAATGAATTTGAACAAAGTAAATAAATGGCAAAGAATTACTTGAAGCAATCACTGGAGTAATGAAGAAGATTTGAGAGAAAGAGCAAAGGAAAAACCTCAATGGCAGTCTTTGTCTATGTTTACTCAAGTGACTACTCGAGTAAGGAACACTGTTACTCGAGTGGGCACTCAAGTAAAGTTGAAAGAAAATGTTTTTGGAGGAACTACCAAAATTTGAAAGAAGTTACTCAAGTAGCTACTCGAGTAACACATGAGAAAAGGTATTACTCAAGTAACCAGGTCAAAAATCTTCCAGTTGCTCTCGGCCAAGAAATGAAACACTTTACTGGAGTAGCCACTCGAGTAACCATGTGAGGAAAAGGTATTACTCGAGGGAGCACTCCAGTAATATGTGGACTTATTTGATCCATTACTCGAGGGATCACTCGAATAATCAGGTAAACAAAGAACAAGTACTCTCGGCCAAGAATTTGATGCAATTACTCGAGTGAGTAATCGAGTAATCTGTAAAGTTATTTGGAATTCACTTGAGGGGTCACTCAAGTAAGATGAGAAGAAAAGACATGCCGCTCGAGAACTACTCAAGTAATAGGCTTACTGGAGGTAACACCCGAGTAATGTGTGAAGATAAGACATGGCCACTCGAGTAATCAGGTATTTCCAAAGTTTGTTATGTATTTTACTTCATGTCTTACCCGAGTAATATCTTGTGAAAAATTTTGATTTACTCGAGTAACCTGAAGGAGTCCTCGTCGCCTTTGCCTGTTTGCTCCAACCTCGATCCACCTACCCTGTCTAAAATGTTGGTAGGGGAGGGTGAGATTCGAGAGAATCTCAGTAGGAAACAAATACCTATATGCATGTATGATATGTGTTTAATGCATGACATGCTTGCAATACATAACTCATGTTCACACAATGACATATTTGCGTGCTCAATGTTTCAACAACATACTCATGGCCATAGCATAACTAGAAACAGAGCTACAATCATTCATACATGTTTCACATAATCCAGCAAAGCAATACATGCATATATCAATACACAAACACAACATCAAGCATGCAAGAGAGATAAGTTCCCTACACTTTTCTTTCCACGTATGCTCCAGCTCCGCTTACTCGCGATCCAAACGAATACTGAACCCTATAAACCAAATCAAGGATATCGGGTCAATCTCAATTCCAAATCCTTACTTTTATATCACTTAAAGTTGGTTATCATTCACACCCTTTAGGTGGCTAAAATAAGCTCAATGAAAACCTAAAGGATTGGGACGTACTAGGTTGGAAATCACATTTCAAAATCTCAAAATGCTGAAAATGGGGGTTGGCTGCAGCAAGAATCCTCCAGCTGCAGCCAGAACACGCACAGAAGGTTTTTGGCTGCAGCCAACAATTTCTGGCTGCGGCCAAAACGTGCACAGAAACTTTTGCGCTGCAGCCAAGATTTTCTGCTGCAGCCAAGGCAACTTAGGAAATTCATAACTAATTCCAAAAAAATCGAAATAAGGTAATCCCAAAGCCAAATGAAATATAATTAAGTCCTCTTCATAGGAAAAATATTGTCCAATGCTGGAAATCACCATACAAATACAGAATTACACACATTTCATCACTGCCCCAAAACAGAATCCATTTTCGACCTCAAACTTTGGACAGCTATAACTCCCAGTTCCCAAACCGAAATGGCACAAATTATATGTCCATTTTGAAGCTTGGGATGTGAACTTTAAGACTGGAAAGTTTCATAATTTTCTGACATCATTTGTTCAGTAAAAACGTCCACACAAGCAGACTCTCCAGAACAAAACTTCAAAAGACAGAATTCCAAATTTGCACAATTGGCTTCGAATGGTCCAATTTTCATATCAAACATCATTATCACACAAAATTTCACAAGGAATCCATTGGAAACACCAAAACAACCAATTTCACATTACTTTGACATGTTTTAACCATAATCACAACATGTCTTCACTCAACCATAACACAATTCACAACATTGTAACTCTTCATTCCAAGTTCTCAAATCAATTCCAATGGCCATATCACACAACAAAATACCAATTTCACCACAATACACAAGGCAATTCCTCAAATCCAAAATCACATGAAAATCAGGGAAAAATTCAAAATTTACAAAGCTTAACCAATGATCACAAAACTTAAGTCAAAATGTTTCAAATACTCACCTCTTCCCCTTTCCCAAATCAATTTCTTGATTCTCCATCTTTCCACTTTTCCTCAAGCCATCAAACACCTTCACTCAAGAATCTAAAACCATAGCAATGAAGCTCTCATCACTATGAACAATATTAAAGAAGGGTGTTTTAGCAATAGAGGAACACATAGAGCACTTACCATGAGCTTTCTCCTTTCTCTTTCCTTCCTTGCTTGGCGAAAATGGAGTATGAGAAGAGAGAGAGAGATGAAGATGAAGAATAGAATCATATTTTTGGCCCCTCACAAGCATAACAACCGACCTAATAGAGAGAGGGAAGAGGAAAAAGCAAGCTTTGAACATTTGACTTGATCCAAGGGTCCAAAAAGTGCCATGTGTCATGATCTTGATCCATCTCCAATGAACTCACATGAACTCACACACATGGAATTCCACCCTTTGATCTATTACAAAATTCAATCTCAACCATTGATCTTGAAGTTACCAATGAGTTTTCTCTTCGGTAACTGACCAATTGGTCGGTAACTTTACCGTTTTGCCCCTGATTATGGTAATTCTCACTGAATTACCATCAAACACATCATATCTTTCCTTTTAACCATAATAGGCACCCTCCCCATATTTTAAGTCAATTTAGAGGTTAATCCATAATTGAACTTAAATACAGGGTTTCAGTGTTGCTCACAACGCATACAAATCACATCGGGTGCCAAATCACACCATAATCTCCAAAAGGGTTTATTCATCACTAACCACATCCACTTTTGGAGTCATTATCTCTTAATCACAATTTGGGATTTTGCTAAACCAGGGCTTAGCAGTCCACTAATCTCAGGCTTATTCTCTAGCATCAAGTCTCAAAATTCAGGGTATTACATTGGACGTAGGTTAAAGTGGTTGTGGCCGAACCCGTATAACTCCCGGTGTACACTTCGGTGATATTTCTCTTTGCTCTCAACTGCTTTAAATATTCTGTCAATTTACTTATACGCAACGAAATTTTCTAGTATCACCCAATTCACCCCCCCTTTTGGGTGAAACGCTTGCACTAACAGGAGAAATTTCACCAAAGTATACACTTGAGTTTATACTAGTTTAGTCTTAACCTTTTGACCTACATCTAGCCCTCAAAGCGCCTCTGAGATTTTCACTATACTTCCAAGATTCTATGGGTTTTTAGCACCACAGTATAAGAGAGTTTCTCAATAAGACATCACTCCCCCTTACACTTCGTAAGCCGATACCCTCACTTAAGGTCCTACTACCTTGATATTTTCTTTACAAAAGTAATGAATGAATAAGTTTATAAAATATCTCCCATAGAGTAAATAAATGAATACTGAAAAACAATAGGAATATCAGAGAATATCAAAACGAAATAGAGCACTTAATGCACAGAATTGATTTTATCGTTTGTTAGTTGCTCCATCTTGAATGCTTCTGTATTTATAGGCAAGATGAATTTAATGACCGTTTGAGAGCATTCAAATCTGTCTATTAAAGAGTAAATGTAGCGGTTGGTGAAAAAAGTATTTCCATTGGTTATCTCTGCTATGCATTTAATGCTTCTAACATGATTTTGCTTTTCTTGATTTTGAAGTTAATCCAGAGATTAAGCACTTGAATAAGAAGTTAGGGTGTTAATCATGATGAATAAAATAGGTATTAAGATTATTGAGATGCTGATAAAAAGTCTAATGAACACTTACTCGAGTAAGATCTAGAATAACTCGATTGGTCCTTTATCACTCAAGTGCTTACTCTATCACTCGAGTGTTTAAGTGATCTTGTGCTGGAAATTACTAGTGAGTGATATGGTAGTGATGTTTACAAAAATGAATATCACTTGAGTGCATATTTATTATTCACTTGAGTGATCTTCCATATGTTCTATAAAAGCTAAGCTCAATCACCACCAAGTAACCTAAAGTAATTCATATAACTCAAGTGCTTAAGTGATCACTTAAGTATCTTCATTTAGATTTTTTCAGCACTTTCAAATTACTTGCAAGTGCCCTGTAAGTGATCATGGATCACTCGAGTGATTTCCTTAATCACTCAAGTGATCTTCATTAGAAGATTACATCACTTCAGGATCACTTGTGACTAACTCGCAAGTGATTGACACAACTTAAGTGATCTTGTCTTTGTTGCATAGGAGAAGAAGAATATCATTCGAGTGCACAATTCTATCACTCGAGTGATTTGTTTCATCATAGCACTTACAGGTGACTTATAAGTGATGCCAATCACTCGAGTGCTTACCATATCACTCGAATGATTGTCTCTAAACTCTTTACTTGATATGAACATCATCAAGTGACTTACTGAATTTTAAAGGTGAACCATCATCACTCGAGTGTATTCACTATCACTCGAGTGATTCTCTTTGATTAATCTTGGTTGTTACTTAGCCATTACTCGAGTGCTAAGACCATCAATCAAGTGATTCTCCTTAGGAAGAGAAGATCACCATAGAGTTTCACTTTTATGTTTTCAAATCACTTGAAGTGGGAAATCATCACCCAAGTGACTCGCTAATTCAAGTTTTTCCATAAACACTCACATCACTCGAGTGACTGGAATCATCAAGTCAATTTTGTGTCTTCGTTCTTGTTTGTCAAAATAAAGTTAGATATCAAGGTTTGTTATCATCAAAACATTATGAGAGCTAATACAAGAAAATGTCTCACATCCAGGGTCCTCCAATAAGGCAAGTCAAAGAAAATGGACCTCTTCTTTAACCCGCTTGTCCTAACATCCCTTGTAAAAGTTTGCTAAATAGATATTTTATATTATTCACCTTGTGATATACCTGTTCACCAGTCAAAGGTTGAGGTGCCCTACCCTCTTCTAATTCCTATTGAAATATTTTTTTAAATGCTAATAAGGATACTACCGAAGTAGCCATCTTTGATGTCCTATGTAGGAATTCTTCATCCCATGCTTTAATCTAATTAAAAGTGTACCCTCTTCATAAATTGGACATCTAAGTTGGTCTTTAATGTTGTGTCCTGACAAATTACCATATATAGTAAAGTCATTGATAGTACCAAAGAGCATAACTCTCAAGTTGAACGTTTTTCCTTGTGAGCATCATACATTATGATCCCATCATCCCACAAGTCCTTCAAGTTTTTAATTAGTGCAGCCAGGTAGACATATATGTCATTCTCAGGTTGGTTGGGCCCCAAGGTTAGCATGAACAACATGGAGTACTTGAGCTTCATGTAGAGCCATGGAGAAAGCTTATATATAAACAATATTACCTGCTATGTGTTGTGGGTACTGCTTTGCATCCTAAACAAGTTAATGCCATTAGTAGCCAATGCAAGGCGTAAGTTCCTATAATCTTTAGCAAATTCGAGGTGTTTCATATCAAAATTCTTCCATTCTAGAGATTAGCTAGATGTCGAAGCATTCATCATCTTTCCTTTCATCTGCATGCTACCTCAAATTTTTTGCATCATTAGGATTGCTATACAAGCATATAAATCTTAGTATAATGGGGAAATACCATAACACCTTATCTAGTCTCTTCTCATTCTGTTGGTAGCGTAGCTCCTCATACATGGGACAATATGTTAGCATTGTATATTCATTCCTGAACAAGATAAAATTGTTGGGGCAAGCATATATCTTATCGTAGCTAAGGTCAATGGAGTGCAACATCTTCTTTATGGCATATGTTTTGGGTGAAAGCATGTTTTTGGTTGGTAGCCTTTTATTCAAAGCCTTGAGCAATTATGTGAAGCGCATATCAGATCACTTATTTCTCACCTTCAAGTTTTACAACATCAATACAATGCTCAATAAGGTAAACTTAGTGTACCCCTTATACATTGGCTTCATCGAGTCAAACTTTAAAGTTTCCATCATTTTAGGACAATCCCGGAAGTCCTCTTTTAATGCCTTGGCCATATCATTGAGATGGTTAGTGTCAAATGCACTTGTGTCGAAATCAAGTGATACACAACTTTCCGTATGTTCATCTACCCCACTGATTGTCTCCCTAAGCCTTGTCCAACATGTATAAGTAGGATCGATTCCATGAATCACTAAGTACAACATACAAGTTTCTCAATCACACCAATGTACATTGTACACTTTACACAGGGGCAAAGAATAAAATCGTTGTTTGGGGGATTATATGGAAATGCAAACTCAAGGAAATCTATTGTCCCATCCTAATAGTCTCTTGTTAGTCGATTGGCATACATCCACTTCTTTTTCAAAGACCCCATTTAGCAGAAACCATTTAGAAACAAAATTACCAATCATAACCCAATAATCATTTGCCCAGAATAAATTCACAAAAATGTACAATGAAATAAAAAATATAGACCTTATGTCAACCTGGCCAAAAGTTGAAGAAAGAAAAATCTGAGGTTGAACAGACGCCTTTCACAGAGTTAAAAGATTTAGATCTTTTGATTGAGTGTGAAAGTTTTCAAATGTCAAACTGATTAGATGTTTTACAAACAAAACCCCGTTATAGATTTTAAAGTCTTACATAATGATTAGTTGATAAGAACTGCTAATAGTTTTATTTTTATAATGGTTATATTCAAGTAACCATGAGGTATGTTATTAACAAATCTACAATGTTTAAGATCTTACATAACGGTTAGTTGGTAAGAATCGCTAATTATATTTTTAACTTTATAACTATTATTTTAATTAATTTACCGAGAGGTATGTTTATCATGGTTCTTTCATAACAACTGTAAGGTATGTTATTATTATTTTTGTGTATATATCTATGTTTGAGTCATTACATTAATATATTTTTATATATAAACATAAAAACAAAAATAAATAAAACATACCTATTATCCTCAGAGGAGTGATCTAAATCATATGAAAAGATGAGTACGAGTAATATAGAAGAGGCAACGGTAGTGATTAAAGGCCGGAGGCAGACAAAGAAAAGCAGGTGGAGGAGTTGGTTGGGAAGGAGGAGCTCGAGGAGGGCTTAGAGGTTTGGTGGGAAGAAGAAGGGAAGCATGTGAGGGTGAAGGAAGAGGAAGCAAAGCAGGCAAAGGAGGAGCAGGTTGGTAAGGAGGAAGAAGAGAAGCAAGTGGAGGAACAGATTAGGAGGGAGGAATATCCAGCATTTCTTCAGAAGCAGCATGAGAAGGAGTATGATATGGAGGTTCAGAAGGATGAATCTCTAACATTTCTTTAACACGTCACTTGACCATGATAATGAGGAGAACAGAGGAAGAGGGTGAAGAAAAAAAATATGAAAATAGTGAGTTTAAATCACTGGAAGTTAAGCGTACAATGGAAGTTAAAAAGGAATCAATCTGGGCAATTATATATGATTCTTTTCCTGCATTTCATGATGGTTCTTTTTATAAGCATCATTATTTATCTATAAATTCATGATGGTTATTTTACAAGAATAGTTAACAAACTATTATTTATTATATTTCATAATGGTTGTTTTCTAATAACTGTGAGAAGTGTTCTAATTTTTTTACAATAGTACATTAAAAAAAAAAGAATAGTGGCGAGTTCATTAGGCTACTCATGACCAGAGGAGTGGCCAGGATCATAACCAATCCTATACTCATCAAGTATGAGATTGGCCTTCATGTTCATACTTGAGAGGTTTAAAGAAAGCCTCCTCATGGCATGGTCAGTGTGTTCTGCATGCCACAACATTGCCTCAAATTGTGGAAGTATAGGAGGAGGAGGCGGAGGTGGAGGAGGAGGAGGTGGAGGCAGAGACGGTGGCGGCTGATGTTGGGGCCGAGAGGTGGAAGATAGGGAGGAGGAGAAGGAGGAGGTGGAGGATAGGGAAGAGGAGAAGGAGGTTGGGGAGGAAGAAGAAGAATCACAAGAAATATTATAATTGATGTCGTTGGCATCGAGGACAAGATTCAACTTGTTGTTTCTAGTGTGCAACTGAGTGGGGAGCATTGCAAGGTTTTGCTCTATGCATGCCACCCTGACATAGAAATGGTCAATAACTTTCGTCAATGACAGCTGTAGTGGAGGAAATGGAGGACAAACTGATAGAGTTCTAATACGTCTCACCATAATGTGGCTCAAGAGGAGAGAAAAGGGGAGCTTGAAAGACAATTCTGAAAAAAAAATGAAATGAATGGAGGAGATTAAATAGACATGACGGTTGAAGAGTACATTTATTAGAGTGGATGGCTTCAGATTTTGAAGAAACACGTTGGGAAGTTTACTTTGGAAGCTGGAGAAACTTTGACACATTTAAGACCGGATGTAAAGAAACAATGGTCTCTATAAGGATGTTTAAACTGGATATACTAGCGTTCGGTTTAAACAGAATTTCAATTTTGAAATTTTATACTATTTAATACTTATCAAGACCGCATTAAAATATAATTGGTCTAGAAAATACTATTTAGATTGCATGTTAGCATGACTGGTCATAAGTTGTATTAATATTTATAAAAATGCCATCGGTAATAGTTTTAAACTGTCTCTGTATATAGAGGTTTATGTATGTGGTGATCTTATAGGCCTTTTTTCTAGTAGTGTTAAGGTCAATAATCAATTAGTATTACTTTTTGCTACGGATTTTGTTGTCTAATGACATGAAAGATGTCTTTCATATAAGTGGGATGTCGCAGCCTAATAGGTTCAATCTCGCTTGTAAGCTTAGGAATGTATGCCCTTTAATTAAAAAACTAGTATTAAGTTTAAAAAATGAAAAATGGAGACAAGAGTACACACTACTATAGAAAAGGATTTTCATCATGGTTATTGTCGACCATACATCATGGTTCCAAACCATTATATATGGAGGCGCTATATATGTTTGGCACAAATACTTAACGGTTCCAAACCGTAATGTATTAGGGACATACTTAACGTTTTTTTGTCTTAATAACCGTAATGTATTGAGGGCATACTTAATGTTGTTATTTAGTTTTACTATTAATATTTAATATATAAGGTGCAACATAATCATTGATAATAACAAGCTAATAGTATTATATAAAAAATATATTTATTGTATTTAAAATTCAATACATTATAGATACACATCATACAATTCAAAAGACATTAATCACTTAAACACTCTCACAATATTACCTTATAATATTTTTTAATTCTAAAAGAAAATCTTTTAATAAAAGATTCCACAGTATTTTCCAATGCCTTTGTTGTAAATTGTCTATAGATCACGTATACTCCCAAAGTTCCTGTCACGTATCTTTTAACTACAAAAGGATAATATACATATGAATATAAGAATATATATAGTAAAAATAAAAAACAAAATATAAACACTTGAGAAAATCTCAGAATATAAATATGAAAATCAAAATATATAGTAAAAATTGACAAATATAAAAATTTGAGCAAGTCTCATTCAACAAACATGATTTCAATCTACGGTTTGAGATGCTAGAATCAAGGAAATAACCAACATTCAAGTAGATTGTGATTTAACTACACTACAAAAAAAAGGTATTTTGTAGCGGTGCAATTGTAGCGGTTCTATTAAACCGCTACAAATTGTAGTATTTGTAGCGGTTTTCACCTAAACCGCTACAAATTTGTAGCAGCAAGCTACGCGCCAAGTGGCGTGACAGATTAGCCGCGTTTTTTGTAGCTGTTGGGTAGACAAAACCACTAGAAATTTGGCGCAAAATTCCCGCCAAAACTTCTAGCGGTTATTTTGTAGCGGTTAATACACAAAAACCGCTACAATATTCCCGCCACTTGGCGCGACCAACAGTGTAGCGGTTATTTGTATCGGTTACAGCAACCAAACGGCTACAAAATACCAAGGTCAGCAGTTTGTAGCGGTTATAGGGGTATAACCGCTACAGAATTTCAAGAGTCTTGACTTTTGTAGCTGTTCTGTGCAATAACCGCTACAGAATTTCAAACATTATTATTATTTGTAGCGGTTATTGTAGAACCGCTACAAATTTAATTATTTGTAGTAGTTACAGTAGCGGTTAATGGAATAACCGCTACTAATATCTGGCCTATTTAAGCCACTGCCTCCCTTATTTCTCCTTTGCTCATTTTGTTTCCTGGGATTTCTCTGAGTGATTTCTTCAAGATTTGAGCGTTTAGACGTCTGTGTAGGAGTTTTTGCTACAGTATTTCTCAGTATTTGCACTTGAGGTACGTATTTTATTTGTATTTATATTTTTATTATATTTTTGCATAATAATGTGACTAATTTTTTTTTTATTTGTATAGTTGATATGGCTTCAAGAGAGGATAAGGGGAAGGCCTTTGAGGTCCCCAGACCGATTTTACGGGGTGACAGCAGCCGGGCAGGGGGCAGAGGGAGGGGGCAGCGGGGAGGCAGGGCGACCACGGCATCTCAGCCCATCCCCCCACAAGAGTCGGCCCCACCACAGGCACCGCAGACGATCCCACAGGAGACGACCGCACCAGAGGTGCCTGAGGTTGGGGGGCCAGATATTAACGTTGAGGACTTCCTCAACGAGGAGGAGTTCGAGATCTCGATTGGGTTCAGGGAGATGGAGCAGTTCCTCGATGAGGAGGACGCTCGGGAGTAGAACAACCCGCGAGGGTCGTCTTCGCGGTCCACTGGGTTTGAGGTGCAGGTCGAAGGTAAATTAATTTTTTAATTTAATAAATTATTTATTTAAATTAGAAATGTTAACTTTGAATTACAATTTATCTAACGTGCGGTAACTGTGCAGACGAGCAGGGGAACGTTTCGACGAGGAGGCTAGATGTGGCCGGTGTGAACAGCTTGGACCGGAGCCTGCGAGTTATAGTGCCATAGAATGAGAGCACTGACCAGCCCATCCATAATGGGGGTTCACCTGCTCAACCGCTTCCTGAACAACCTGGGCGCGAACTGAATGCAGTTCCCCCTTCACTTCAGGACGGGAAGCACGTTCCGAAGGGGCCGAAGGACCAGGCTTAGGAGGAGGTGGTTCAGGTAATTAAAATTATTTAATTAATATTTTTTGAAATTAATTCTATTTAATTAATATTTTTTAAATTATGTTTTTTGTAATTATTGATATTTAAATAATTTTTTTTTTCAGCTGCGGTTTGCCGTCCGGGCCAACCGGAAGAGGTATGCCCTCGTGAAGATGGGCGACGCCTAGAGGAACAGGAGGAACCGTCTCTTCCACAAGGTGAACAAGGACGGGACGATGCCTCTGGAGCAACTGATCGAGAGTGTCCCGGATGGCGTGCCGCCGAACGACTGGGCAAGTTTCGTCCAGTTCAGGAGGAGCGCTGAGGCGCAGGTAATGTATTTATTAGATTTTTTATATATAATTTTGTAATTGTTAAATATTAAATTATAATTTCAATTTAATTTGTATTTAATTTTAAATTATAATACATTTAATATTTTTTTTCCAGGAGCTTTCTCAGAGGAACACCGAGATCCGTGCGCAGCAGACGATTCACCACACAGCAAGATCGAAGACCTTTGCTATGACCTATAGCGAGCTGGTAACTTTTCAAAATATCACTTACTTTTAGCTGATTATTTCATAATACTAATTGAAGGCGGGTCTGGCTCAGGTTGAGCATCCCGGACGCGTGTGAGGGATGAGGATAGGCGCCAGACCTAGCATGGTCTACGGCAGGAGCGCCGCCTCTGAGGCTAGCAGCTCTAGAGGGGTCAGACGTCCGAGGGATGAGTCTATTGACCAGCTGCGGTTAGATTTGGAGCAGTAGATGGTGCAACAGCAGCAGCAGATGCATCAGATGTAGGTGCAGCAGATGCAGCTGCACGCTGATATGATCTACGCTCAGCAGACGCAGTGGTGTAAAATCGCGAACAACATGCTCGAGGGGGCATGGAGTCTCCTATTCCCAGACAAGTAGCATCCAGCGGTTCCCCTGTCCCTCGCTACGTCGTCCCGAGTCGTCGTCCTCCTCCTCCTCCTCCTACTAATGACGATGGTGCGGTTCACTCTGCACAGCGGCCCGATCTAGCAGCACCTGAGGGAGCCCCACCTGAGGGAGCACCAGATGATTAGCCCCCAGCTACTTAGTTTAGGACATTTTTTTGTTGAAACGCCTGTAAATATATATATGAGTTTGTATTTCAGAACTTTCTTATTGTGTTTAATATAATTATATTTATATTATTAGATCGCGTTGTTGAATTTATGAATTAATTGCAATAATATTATTTATATTTCTAAATTAAAAAAAAATTAAAGCATATATATTTATAGCAGTTTTAACTTAAAGCCGGTACAAATATATATATTTGTAGTGGTTCTTAAATAAAAACCGCTACAACTATATATATAGTTGTAGCGGTTTTTCTTTTGCAACCGCTACAACGATATATATATTAGTAGCGGTTCTACAATTGAAACTGCTACAAACATGTATATCTTTGTATCGGTTTTACAATAAGAACCGCTACAAATACTCATCATTTGAATTTTGAAATATGCCGCATTTGTTAACGGCTTGTAGCGGTTATGTTATGTATAACCGCTACAAATTAAAAATTATTTTTAAATTTGTTGTCCAACGGCTTTAATGTTAGTAGCGGTTATATATATATAACCGCTACAAATACTCAACAAGTAAATTTTGAATTTCCTACCAATGTTAACGGCTTTAATATTAGTAGCGGTTTTATATACATAAACGCTACAAATACTCAACGTGTATATTTTGAATTTCCCACCAATGTGTAACGGCTTGAAATTTAGTAGCGGTTTTATATATATAACCGCTACTAATAGTTTATAACTGTAGCGGTTAGTGTAGCGGTTTTAGAACCGCTACAAAATTATAAACGTTGGAATTTCATAATATAAGGTTCTTGGCATTCGTCATTATCTTCTCACTCATCTTCTTCTCTATACTTTCTTCTCTCTCACTTGTAGCTATGGATAAATCATGGATCAGGTTGCCGCGCAATTCTCCCGAATATTTGTACGGATTAAACAGTTTCTTGGATTTCGCATTCACTCATGTCAGCTGTAACGGCAAGATCGTCTGTCCGTGTCGGAAATGCAAGTTTAAGAAGTGGCATGCACGAAATGTTGTGAAGGAACATTTGCTTGTGAAGCCTTTCCCTGAGGACTATATGTTCTGGGCAGTTCATGGTGAGAAGGCTGGCATTAGATATGACGATGCTCTTCCTCGAAGTTCTCAAGTAGGCGTTCAAGTAGATGAAGATGATCCTGTGAATGATGTTGTGTGTGATGCGTTTGGATTTCAAGGTGACAACTTCAATGAAGAAGTGCACGGCTCTGCGCCAGTTTTTATGGGGAATGAAGCAGCTTGGGATTTTTTCAGCTTGATGGATGAAGCAGATCATCCTTTATATCAAGGTTGTCACAAATATTCTAAATTATCTTTCTTGATCAAATTGTATCATATCAAGTGCTTGTGTGGGATCACAGATAAGGGAATGTCGATGTTGCTCGACTTATTACAAGATGCATTCCCCGACGCTGAGATTCCCACAACGTTCTATGAGGCCAAAAAGATTATCAACAGGTTGGGGTAGAATTATCAAAAGATTGATGCATGCCCAAATGATTGTATGCTGTATGGGGGAGACGATTACAGCAGGAACACGTGTAAGAGATGTCACACATCGAGGTACAAGACAATTCGGAAGGGGAAAAAGCAGAAGAAGAAACCTGCAAAGATTCTCAGGTACTTCCCTTTGAAACCTCATTTACAAAGATTATTTATGTCGTCTAAAACTGCTGAGCAATGAGGTGGCACGCCGTTGATAAAAACGAAGACGGTAAATTAAGACATCCGCGGGATGCAGCTGCTTGGAAAACGTTTGACAAGGACTTTCCAGATTTTGTGACTGACCCCAGAAATGTTCGGCTTGCGTTGGCGACCGACGGTTTCAATCCTTTCAGGAATCTTAGCACAAGTTACTATATTTGGCCAGTAGTCTTAGTTCCCTACAACTTACCCCCTGGATGTGTATGAAACAAAGCTCTTTCAGTATGTCTATGATCATTCCAGGCAAAAAGGCACCGGGCAATAACATCGATGTGTATCTCCAACCGCTTATTGCGGAATTGCTTAACCTGTGGAATGTCGGCTTGGAGACGTACGACGCTTACAGCAAGACTTTGTTCAACATGCGTGCAGCCTTGATGTGGACGATTAGTGACTTTCCTGGCCTTGGCACATTATCTAGTTGGAGTGTGCATACTGGGTCGGCGTGTCCAGCTTACAATTTTGACTCTGACGCATTGCGCCTTCCCCACAGCCGAAAGTGGTGCTTTATGGGGTATCGGAGGTTTCTCGATGGAACGCATAAGTTCAGATTGCAACGGAATCGCTTCAATGGGAAACCAAAAAAAAGAGGACCACCTCAGACTTTGTCCGGTACAGATATCTTACAGCAGCTTGAGCATGTTGACTTCAAGTTTGGAAAAAGCGGCGATTCAGCACAAACTCGCCAAAAGACATGTAGGACTTCGGCGCCTCAGCAGTGGAAGAAGATAAGTATTTTCCTCATGCTTCCATATTGGAGATCTAATTTACTTCGCCATAGTCTTGATATAATGCACATTGAAAAAAAATGTTTGCGACAATGTGCTGTATACGCTGCTTAACGAACCTGGCAAGACAAAAGATCACCTTCAAGCGAGGAAAGATTTACGCGACATGGGAGTTCGTGAAGACGCTTGGCCAGATGAGCATGACAGATTTCCACCGGCAAGTTTACCCTCACAATTTTCATCATTTTATATCAATTTTCTCTTCTGTACTTCGTAGGTTCCTTGTGAAATTAAAATCTTACATGAGGAATAAGGTGTGGCCATAAGGTTCTATAGCTGAAGGCTATATAGAGGATGAGGTGCTATATTTTTGCTCAAGGTACTTTGATGATCTTGAGACGGCTTTCAACCGCCCGTCTCGTGTTGACGATTGTCCTGAACCTGCGCCGACATCAGGAGAATTTATCCCTCGTGTTGGTAAACCAGTTGGAGCAACTGAGAAGTTCCAAGCACATATACATGTCTTGATTAATTGCACTCAAGTTGAACCATTCATACGGTAAGAATTGTACACTCACATGTTATTTGATCTATATCTTTCGTAACATTTCTCACTTTCATTTCACTAATGCCTTTCCATTATTAATTGCAGGGAATTTAGAAGTCATGTTAAGCGTCAACTCAGGATCCGTACACAGACATCCTCAGAAGTTGATAGGAGGGTCCACAGAGAATTCCCGAGCTGGTTTGCGCGCAGAATACTAAATGACCACAACCCACACTCACCAGATTTCAGAACTCTCGCAATCGGCCCTCTTGATCATGCAAAACGGTTTACAGCATACAATGTCAATGGTTTTAAGTTTTGCACGGTTTCACAGGATCAAGGATTGCAAACACAGAATTCGGGTGTTTATGGCACATTTGGGACAAGGAGTTATGCGAGCAGCAGTGACGCCAACATGTATTCGGAGGCGTCCCTTACCATGGCAAGCTTCTTGATGTGGTCGAACTTAATTATCAAGACCGTTTCACTGTGACACTGTTCAAGTGTTTGTGGGCAAATACCACTACTTCTCGGGGACTGACAACTGACGACTTAGGGATCACATCAGTCAATTTCTCACGGCCGATTCATATTGGTATTTCTCAAGATGATGAGCCGTATATTCTAGCTTCAGAGGCACATCAGGTTTATTATGTCGAGGACGAGAGGCATAGGGATTGGCACATGGTCGTTCATTTAAAGCCAAGAGACCTTTACGACATGAGTGAAGGCGATAACATCGCCTACGAGAGTGAGCCATTTCAGCCAGCTGATTTTGAAAACTACTTCCCTGAAGGCGATGACAATTTACCTCTACTGCGGTGAGTTTTTTTAAGTCCACGTCATTTGAATTAAATTTTTTAAATTTAATAATATATCCATAACAATAATTTTTCTACAAAATTTCTGTAGGGATGGCGACGATGAGTGATCAAATTCAAATTATGCTTTTGTCTTTACAAAAAATGCAAAAAAGTTTTTAAAATAAAATGTAAAAATAAAATTTTTTTTAAAAAAATTAAAATAATATTTGTAGCGGTTATTAAACCGCTACAAATAAAAAATTAACCGCTACTAAATGAATAACCGCTACAAAATGGATACATTAACCGCTACAAATAGTACGTGATCACTATAAATATTAAACCGCTACAAAAATACAAATAACCGCTACTAACTAATAACCGCTACAAATAGTACGTCGATCCCTATAAATACCCTTACCACAACTCATTTCAAACACTTCCCAATTTCTTTTCACCTTACCTTTCTTTCATTTTCTTTCATTTACAACTTCTTTCGTATGAGTAGAGGAGCTGAATAATACGATCAAATATGGTAACAAGATTTTTAATTTTTTTTAGAATACTTCTTTCCTTTCTATAAATTTATTCTAACAATTTTTTTTCTAGATATATCATAACTGTATCTCATTTTCATCTATTTTTCATACACAATTACATTATATTAGATAACATAATAATTTCTTATTACCTACCTATCCTTAATAATATTATTAATATAAATTTTATACTAATCCTATTCAATTACATTTTTCCTTTTTATTTATTAATAAGTTAAACTATTGAATAATAAGCTAATTGAAATAGATAAAATAATAACAAAATAAACTATTTAATTTAATATTGAAAAAACAGAAACAAATAATTGTATATTTTTTTAAAAAATTTTAAATATTTGTAGCGGTTATTAAAATGCTACTAAATAACGCGCCTTTTTACAACTCAAATTAAATTTTTTGGCGCTAATTTTGAATTTCATAAAATTAATAGCGGTTTTCATAACCGCTACAAATTTTATGAAATTCAAAATTAGTAGCGGTTTGTTAACCGCTACAAAATTAAAAAAATGTCATTTTTTTTCGCAAACAAAATTTTAATTTTTAATATTTGTAGCGGTTTTTTAACCGCTACAAAATTAAAAAATGTCATTTTTTTTTCGCTCTCAAAATTTCAATTTTTTATATTTGTAGCGGTTATATAACCGCTACAAATATCTTTAAAAAAAAATTCGTCCATGAGGGTGTTGTAGCGGTTAAGTTGAACCGCTACAAAGGATATAGCGGTTATTTTTGATTGAGTAGTGGTTTTATATAACCGCTACAAAACTACTTGTAACATACGGTTTAGTAGCGGTTCTAGTAACCGCTACTAATACCCATTTTTAACCGCTACTAAATCACGTTTTTTTTGTAGTGCTAGTTGCTAAAAATTAGGAGAAAATTTTGTTATTGATTTTTAGTCTATATGAACTAGTGTAGTCAGAATTATTTTCAAACCAATAAAACAACAATAAGAAAATTCAGCACTTTATCTCATCATCTTTTCTATACTCTCTAATTTTCTCATGTATTTTTTTCTCTGTTCTTATCTTCAAAACAATGGCTATCATCAAAAATTGGATATCATTCTTGGTCTGCCATCATAATCTCAATTAGAGACCTTGAGCCTCAACAAGCAAGCACTTGCTATATAAAAAAATAAAATAAAACTAAAAACGTTAATTAAAAAAGTGAAAGCTTACACGAGGAATAATTATGAGAGGAAGGAGCTTCAAAGTGAAGAATCATGGCAGTGGTGGAGGATGAGACCTGCAGCAATAGAGCAAAACTCATGAAAAAAAAGACTATGAGACCTGATGAAGCTCAAAAAACGTTCGAGAAGTAGTTGAAAGGGTTGTGTCAAATATTTTTTTTTCAAAATCTTGTCTCCTTATATTTGATATTTTTTAGAATCTCGCCTTCTAATATTAAAAAATACTTAATAGTTTTCTGTGAGGAACTGTCAAGTCTTGTCAAATAATTTTGTTTTAAAAAATATGGCCTCTTTATATTTGATATTTTTTAGAATCCCGCTTTCTTATATATGACAATTATCATTTTTAATCGTTAATTATTATTAAATAATACATAATGGTTTCTTTATAAAGAATTGACAAGTATTGTCCAATAAAGTTTTTCAAAATCCCACCCTCTTATATTTGATATTTTTCATAATCCTACCTTCCTACATTTGAAGGGTATCATTTTTAACCGTTAACTATTATTAAAGAATACATAATTGTTCTTTGTGAAGAACCGTTAACTATTGTCAAATAAAGTTTTTTAGAATCTCATCTCCTTATATTTGATATTTTTCAAATTCCCACATTCTTACATATGACGATTATCATTTTAACCACTAAGTATTATTAAATAATACATAATGGTTCTTTGTGAAGGACCGGCAAGTATTGCCAGCTAAATTTTCTTTTTCAAAATATCACCTTCCTATATATATTATGGTTATCATTTTTAATATTAATTATTTAGGAATCATATTTTACAGTTAATTATTATAACTATTATGTATTTGTTTTCGCTTATATAAAGTTGGGAAGATAAATCGTTTGAAAATATTACATGATGGTTGTTTTGTAAGAACCATCATGTTTGCAATTAATACATGACGGTTAATAATTACAATCGTTATATTTTTGTTTTCGTGAATTTTGCCTTTCAATACATGACGGTGCGTATATTTAACTATTAATTTTTAATGTTATATATTCTCTTATGAACTCCACCCTAATATACATGACATTTATTCAATGTAACCGTTATTTATTTGACATTATATATGTAAGATTCTGCAGCAGTGACAGCAAATTATGGAGCTTGATTACTAGTAGATTTCGTAGTCACAAGATTGGACATATGACAAAGCCCCAACAACAAAGACGAAAAATATGGCTTTATATGGATAATATGTGGCCACTTTTGTTGAAAATTCGTGGATAATATGCTTTCAATTTCTATTATTGAACTCGTCAGAAATTAAAGATTATCATGCTTCATCTTTGGTAGGCACATACATAAAAGATTAAAGAAATTTTTTTGTCTCTTGAGTAAGCCTTAAGTATGTTTCATCAAATATACATCTCTTCTTCTTTTATTTAATTAAAAATAATTTATTTTGAGTTGATCGTTTTGATCACTGCATGAAATTACATATGGTATAAATTTACCCAAAAGAATTTATGCACTAATTGTAATTAATTATGCTTCTTTTGGCTGAGTCCAACGTCAGAAATCCATTTAGTATATCACAAAAAAGGAGGAGAGATAAGACATTTTTTGTGTTTTTTTTTTTTTGGGAGAAAATAGGATTTATATTGTAGCTTTGATTAAACTATCATTGTATGTTCGTTATAATTGTTGTTTAGGTCCTAGTTAATAAGACTTCCTTTCAACTTTCTGAGTCACTCCTGGATTGCATATCATTCACGTCAAGCGTGCCACTACAGGGAAACATACAAACAAGGTTTCGAACTTTAAATTTAATTTGTACTACATGGCCTTTGCTCCAAGAAAAAATTGTACTCATGGCCTAATAGAATAAAGGGAAATTGCGTTCAGCCCCAAGACTTAATTCCAACCAATCTCAAAAAATTCTGAAACTTTATACAGCCTCTTGATCAAAATGAAATTAAGTTTTGTAAAAAATAATATATTTTTTATTATAATAATATAAAAATATATTTTTTAATTATAATGATATATTATCATATTATTATTATTATTATTATTATTATTATTATTATTATTATTATTATTATTTAAAATTTTATTAACATATTTTATACTTATAATAATTTTTTATTTATGAAAATATTTTTTAAAAATTTAATTTTATTAATAATATATTTTTTAATTATAATAATATTTTATTTCTAAAAAATAATTAAAATATAATTTTTAAAAATTTTATTTCATAATAATATTTTTAATTATACAAATATATTTTTATTTAAATAAATTTCATAATAATTAATAATAATATATTTTTAAGTTAAACGGGATTCTCCCATTTTTTTTATATTAATTTCATTTGTATTTTTAGATGTGTCTGTTGAGTTTATATTTTATAATATAACTTTTAGATATAATAATCCAATAGGACTTCTATAAAAACAAATAAAATGTATATTTTAAAAAAATTGCCCACCTTTTAGACCAAGTATGAAGTTACTGGATCTAAAAAATGGCCATTTTTTTATTATAAATTGATACGTTTTAATATCGGTAGATAAAACAACCGGTCTTAAAAAGTAATTTTTTAGACTGATTGTAAGATCATTCTTAATAAAGACAAACTTTTTAAACCGATCAATATAATGCCTATCCTAAACCCAGTCTAAAAACCAATTTCAACAAGTCTAAAAGGCCTTTTATCTATTAAGAAGTTAACAAGAACATTTTGACCATTTACAATATAAAGGAATTCATAAGACAAATAAGGGTATTTACAAGACAAATAAAGACATCTACAAAACAAATAAAGGGATCCCAAAAAACCCAAGGAGTTAAAAATATTTTGACTATTCACAAGACAATTGATAAGGGCATTCACAAGACAAATCAAAGGATTTAAAAAATAAAGTGAGAGCATCATTATCTTTTTACTCGCAAAACTTAATTTCATTTTAACCCAAAGAGTGTATTAAAGTTTTAGAATCTTTCAGGTGACTGAAATTAAGTCTCTTAATAGGGCCTAAATGAAATTTTCCCTAGAATAAAATTTTGTTATGTTATCAAAATAATAATAAGTAAAACAAAATTAAAGTTTGTCATTGAATTATTGATGATATTGATGATTGACACAAATGTTATTGTGGTGATTAATCATGTCATTTGTTAAGAGAATAAAAATGTGAATAATTAAAAAAAGATACTAACATAGTCTTGATTGTATAATACTCAGCGGTTCTAACTATAAGAGTTAATATAGAAATTTGCTCTGATTCTAAATGTCAGACCTCAATCCACTTCATCTCTAAAATTTATAATTTTTTATAAACTCTCCCTACATATATTTACACAGTTGTAGCTCATTCTATGTGGTTTGAGTTTTGAAGAGTAAGTTGAGCAACATTGTTCGCTAGGGCCTATCGCCATGTCTTCGCTGGGTAGATCTACCTATCGCCATACCTTCATCTGAAATTATTTAATCCCAAGATTGCCTTTTTAATCTCATGGGAATTTGGCGAGGGCCAGGTTTGCATAATCCCATGAAAGTGGAATAATTGAGTGGTGCTAAGAATTGTTGATGGAACATACCAAATATGTCAAATTAAAAATAAAAATCTTTTCTAATTTCAATCCCAATTCTAACTCTCTAAAATACTTTTTACCAAACATGACCCTAGAATCTAAAAGGAAAAGAGCGTAGAATAAAACAAAAAGGCAACATCATGTATTTGTTTATTTTTTTTTTAATAAGAAAATGAACAAACTACGATAGTGACTTTTTTTTTTTTTTTTGATCAAACGATAATGACTAATTATTGCGAAGGATTCATGGACATGGGTACACTCCTGGAGGCGGGTCCCCCGGGCTCAATTGGTCAGTGGCCAAACCAATCCCCTTTTATGTGCCACGTGTACGGCCACAGGTTGATGATGTCAGCATGAAGTGTGATGTGATGATCTCCCACTCTATCAATTTTTTTTCTTCTTTTTCTCAAAATTATTTAAAGATGTTGAAAAGTCTCTCATTATACAATTTATTTTTAAAAAATATTTGAAATTGGTTTAAGAATCGATGTAAAACCTACCTTAAACAACGTAACTCTTCTTCAGTTTGCTTGCAACTTATTTTAATTATGTATAAAATAAAAAAACATGATCCTACAAATAATTAAAGATATGTTATCATCCATTTAAAGATCTTGTTCTTTTAACTATGTTTGCGATAAATTTTACAACAGCAAATTTTTCCAGCAACTTTCCCAATCTAATTCCTCCTCTTGTTTGTTTCCTTAAAAACATGAAAACAAATCATCATTAACTCAATACTTAGCCTCTTCAACACGAGTCTTCGCCATATCACACTTCTTCATTAACTATCCAATCATATGCATTTAATTTTTTCTTTTCAGAATAATTTGGTATCAATATGTGATCAAATCACCAGCAATATATATATATATATATATAATATTTCCTCTCCTTCTAACCCTCCCTTAGCTTTCTATAAATACTATTACTTCCAAACCAGAAACTTGACACCATCATTACGATCTTCATCATCATCATCGATCTCTCTCTCTCTCTCTCTCTCTCTCTATCTCTCGTCTTCTTCTTCAGTCATCTCTCTTCAATGGCAGATAACACGGTGAATCTTCCTCCTGGGTTCAGATTCTGCCCCACTGATGAAGAACTGATAGTCCATTTCCTTCACAGAAAAGCTTCACTCCTACCTTGTCACCCTGATGTCATCCCTGACCTTGACCTCTATCCCTACGATCCATGGGACCTCCAAGGTACATAGATAAATAGCTAGAACTGTTATTCTTTCTCAATTCTTCATCATTCTCACATCTGAACAAAGTTTGTTTTTTTGTTTACTGTTTTTGTAGGGAAGGCTCTAGGGGAGGGAAACCAATGGTATTATTATAGCAGGAGGACTCAGAACAGGGTCACAGTGAATGGGTATTGGAAGGCAATGGGAATGGAAGAAACAGTGATTGCAGCAAACAGCAATAATAAGAGAGTTGGAATGAAGAAATATTTTGTGTTTTATGAAGGAGAATCTCCCAATTCTGGTATCAAAACCAACTGGATAATGCAAGAGTATCGTCTTTCAGATTCTTCTTCTTCTTCCTCCTCCTCTAGAAGAAGATCAAAACCAAAACCAGTGAGTCTGTGTATATATATGTATGTATTATAGTTAAATAACAGTATGCGAGAGTTGTACTGATGCGTTATGTTTTGTTTGGTTGGGAGCAGGATTACAGTAAGTGGGTGATTTGTCGAGTTTATGAGCAAGCTAGTGACGATGATCATAGTGGTGGTGGTGGTGGTGGTGATAATGGAATAGAGCTGTCTTGTTTGGATGAAGTGTTCTTGTCCATGGATGACCTTGAAGAAATAAGCTTACCAATTAGTTAGCACATGCAACAACTGAATCTATATGTGTGTGTGAGTGTCCTCATTCTAGCTAGTGTTCTTTTTGCAAAATTGTTCCATTACAATTTCAAGACGAGCGAGAAAGGGAAAGATTAAATGATCATCATACTGCTTTTCTCTTAACTTGATCATTTCTCTATAATTGTAATTATAGAGATAGACATATATATAATGGTGAATCATGTTTGACTATGAAATACATATATCCATCTGGCATATGAATTTTCTCTCAATACATCTAGTCATACATAATTATATGTGTGTTTAGTCAGTTATCCATGACATTTAATAGCTATATATGTAACTGTTATTATCACTTAAATACATACTTTTGAAAACAAGCTTATTTAGTATCCAACTATTATATTTAGTTTGATTTAATGTCAGAATGGGTGATCCTTCACGGTTAAATCAAATAAAAAAGACTAAATAAATAGAAGAGATTATATGTCGAGGGAAATATTGAAAAGAAGTATGAAAAGATCATTTTTCCAATCTCTTAAAAAAGTACCTTAAACTTTCTCCAATAATTATATATAAACTTTGTAATTTATAATAAAGAACTGTAACAAAATTTATGATTATCTAGCTATGTAGATTATTATATTGACTGAAGGGTAATCTTTTAGGAAAATCATTTTGAGGTGGAAATGTAATTACTAAAAAATCTCGCAACACTAACAGTATGTAATAAGAAGTTCTAGTACATAAAATGACAATATATAGGTCCATGTTGTTAATTTGCTATTTAAACTTTTTAATAATTACATTTCTTTCTTAAAACCTAATAACAATGATTCTTCCTAATCTTTTATAGACGGGGCATTGTAACCCACTGACATTAAACATATCACTCAAAAAAATTTTAAGTCTAAGAGGTCCAGAGTCTCTGTAAGTATGTTAGGCGTGTGAGCTATGAAAAAAATTGTAATTTTTTTTCGATCGATTAAAAGATCATAATATGAAGCTAGCTAGGTAGATGGGATAGGGTTGTGGTAGCCAAATGATCTCAAGAAAGAACCCATGAAGTGGGGCACTACGTGGGATTCAGAGCCAAACAATGTGCTTTTTTGTGTCGTCATGCTTTTGACAGATCCATTTCACTGCCCACACACAATCCCTTGTAAAATTGTATTCTCCTAATTGTTATTTGTTTTGCATGATGAAACATGTAGGCATCATCATATTATATATTAATGCACATTTTAAAAAAATTCTGCCATTTCTTCTGTTTTACACTTTTACTATTAAAAATTACGAAAATGTTTGTTTTATCTCCAAAATATACACTTAGCTTTAATATAATTTTTTTAATTCCGTATAAAGATTCTATACTCTGACTTGCTGAAGTCATGAATAACACCACACATCGCAATTGAAAAAAAAAAAATCAACTAATATTTAAATTGAAATTTGGGTTAAGGGTTAATTTTGTTCCAGAAGTTTTCGCCAATGAGCAATTTTGCCCTGACTGTTATCTCAGTTAATTTTAACCGTTAGTTGACCAAATATACTGAGTTGACACTCCACATATCATACACTTTATTTTTATTAAAGTGCAAATTTGCATGGAAATTTTAAATCTAACATTGCAAAAATATAAAGTAAATGACATATGGACTTCTAGGGCAAATTTATATTTTAACAAAAATAACATGGATGACATGTGGACTGTCAGTTTGACATATTTGGTCAACTAATGGTTAAAATTAAATGAGATAATGGTCAGGGCAAAATTGCTCTCATTTTGAAACTTCCGGGGCAAAATTACCCCTTTAACCCCTTGAAGTTTTAAAATTGGATTAAAATATAATAAACTTTTGCTATACCTTTTTTCCCCTTGACATTTAAATTTTTTTTATAATATTGGCAACTTTGAATCTCTAAAGCATTGTATATATAGCTTAGTAGCATTCCATGAAGCGGATGATATTGACATAAAAATAGACTACTATAAATTAAATAAATAATAAAATCTCTTTTAAAGATTAAATTGAAAAATTTAAGATTACACTGAATCTGCAAAAGCTTACTTTTTTTAATATAATCTTTTAAGAGAGAAGGGGTTTAGTGGAGCCGAGGGAGCATGGGAGGGAATTGAAGCTTTGGAACTGAGAATTATTTCAATAATTTATTTTTGTATTATTATTATTAAGCTTTTTGTCTACTTCGATGATATTTGGTAGTTGTCTTGTGTAACACTGCTAACGAAACATTTATCTTTGCCCTTTTTCTTTTCATAATGTATGAATGCTTCGGGAAGCATCAAGTCATGTGTGATGCAAGCACGCCTATTCAAATTGGGCTATTGTCATGTTTCGAATGAAGCACACTATAGCATGCACCATATATATATATATATATATATATATATATATATATATATATATATATATATATATATATATATATATATATATATATATATATATATATTCTAATTTGCATTATCAATAAAAAAAATATACATCAATTTATTATAGCATTGAAATTTAAAACTCGAACTAGACTAGCCAGTCAGACCGATGAACTGGTCATTTGGTTAATCTGATTAACCAACTAAGCTAGAAAATTAATAAATGACTTGAAATTATTGACCAACTGTAGCGTCACTAGTAGAAAAATGGCTTTTTAGACCGGTTAAAATCGATTTTTTAGACCGGTTTTGGATCCGGTCTTAATACAGCCGGTCTTAAAAGTATGTCATTTTTAAGACCGGTTTTGAAATCGGTCTTAAAAGTCTAACTTTTAAGACCGGTTGTATTAATAACTAGTCTAAAAGTAACAATTTTAAGACCAGTTGTCATGAGCACCGGTCATAAAAGACCTATGGGGGAAGGCGTTTTAGAGAAATTTTTAAGACCGGTTTTTAAAAATAACCGGTCTTAAAATTACTTTTAACACTGGTTATTTTTATAACCGGTCTTAAAAGTGTTATATTTTGTTTTTTTTTAAATGTGTGTGATTAGGTTTTTACCAGAACGCATCCTTGAATTGCTACCTTCAATGCCATACTTGTTAAGTGCCATATGGTGTTCAGTTTGCTTTCACTTACAATGTCCTTTTGCTTTAACTTTCCACTTACCATGTACTTTTGCTTTAACCTTCCACTTACCAATTCCACTTACAATGTTCAGTAGGCATAAATGAATTCAACCATGTCATATATATCATGCAACCAACAAGCTAGTGAATTCATCAAAATATACAAAAATCATCTTAAAACCAACAAACATGTCAAATCATGCAACCAACAATATTTGCACCCAATTAACCACCATGTCAATTCATCAATATACACAAAACAATTCCTCAGTTTTACAAGAACTCACTGTTGTAAAAGTTCATAAATGAATTCAATACAATATTTGTGAATGTGCTCAATATCTTCTTCTGGAAAAGGGTCAGCAAGTTCAAACATCTGAAACACCAAAGCCAGGCAAAACATTAAATTCACTTAAAAAAATAATAGTACAAAATTTTTGAAATATATATATATATACATTTACCTCTTCAGTAAGTTCTGTCGTGCCTAGGATAATAATATTATACATGTGCCTCAAAATATACATCCCACACAAGTTGGACCCCGGTGGTTGCCTACAGGTCTGAAAAATAATATGATATCTTTAAAACAAGTATAAAATTAAAGCATGACTTATTATTGAATACATTCTTAAAACAAACCAATATGTAACTAACCTTTGGCAAGATCCATGTAGGGTATTTTACCTCACGCATAGGCCTACCACAAGCAGTGTGTTGGAATGTCCGCATAGCCCTATATCATCAAAATCACAAAGGTTACTTATTTTACACAAATTCCATAAATTTTGCACACGAAAGGTAATTAATAATGCAATAAAACTTATGAGTTCAAGCTTTTCTTCAATTCACTAGTTGGCTTGCTGAGGTGGAGGGAGCATAAGAGGATGACAGAATAACTCCCTTGCACAAAATAGCCAATTGCCAATGATCACTGAAAAAAGGGAAAACTTTTAAGTAAATATAAAATATTATGTATAGTATGAAATATAAATTTGTCTTACCCATGCAAATATGGAGCCAAGAAACACTCAATTGAGGTTTCACTAAGCCTGTGCGATAAGTATGTGTGTCTGATAGAAGAAGTGGTCCCTTTGTCGTAGAGTTGAACTGGGCATAGGAGTCCAAATTTATCGGTTTTTCCAGAGTCAACCAACCTACGATGCATCAACCTACAATAATTCAAGTAGGGACATTAAATCAAAGTTTAACGGCGTAATTTGTAAAATATTAACTTCCAATTTGAGAAGATACTTACATAAAAAAGAGCTGGATAATCGAAATCATAAACTGTTGTAGAGGAGCTGCCAAGGACATTAAATCATCCTTCTCAAGATAGCAGTGCGCCCTTGACTTGCTAACAGCTGACTTAGTAGCCCAATTTCTTGTTGCAAAGGACGTATCATATGCCATCAGAATCACTTGCTGCATGACATTCAATGGAGGCCGTGAAACATCTTGAGTGGAGGGAGGTGGAGGTGGAGGTGGAGGCGGCGAGGATTCCTCAACTCGATCAGAAACAAGGTTCTTTGGCCACAAGATGAAAGAGTTGATGACATCGCCCACAACCTTGAAGTCATCAACAGGGATAGGGAGAGGTGCATCTGAAATGATCACCTCTTCAACTGCCACTCTGACTTGATCATCCTTTATTTCTTGGTGGTGGACAGTTGATCCCAAGTTGTGCACGCTCCCCCGTGCAACCAATCGTCTCAGAGGATCCTCCACAAACAAGTCACAAGGCTCACCAATTTGGCCACCAGGACCCTTTGATGACTGACCAATGCAACTCCCTTTAGTGCTCTGTTTAGGGTTTAGGGAATGAGCCTGGGGAGCACTGGTATCTGCTTGTCTTGTGCTCGTCATGATCATCCATTCCTCCTTTATCTTGCTGAACCTTTCTTCAAATCGTGCATCAAATGATTCTTCTGCCTCGGCCCTAGCTTCCGCCCTCACAATGGCCAATCACTGCAAAAAAAATGTGATTTAGTAGCTGTTAAAATGGGTATTAGTAGCAGTTTTAACCGCTACAAACAACATTAGTAGCGGTTACTAGAACCGCTACTAAATCGTATGTTGCAAGCAGTTTTGTAACGGTTATATAAAACCGCTACTCAATCAAAAATAACCGCTACATCCTTTGTAGCGGTTCAGCCCAACCACTACAACACCCTCATGAACGAAATTTTTTTTAGAGATATTTGTAGCGGTTATATAACCGCTACAAATATAAAAAATTGAAATTTTAAAGGTGGGAAAAAATGATATTTTTTTTATTTTGTAGCGGTTAATAAACCGCTATTAATTTTGAATTTCATGAAATTTGTAGCGGTTGTTAAAACTGCTACTAATTTCATGAAATTCAAAATTAGCGCCAAAAAATTGAATTTGAGTTTTAAAAAGGCGCATTATTTTGTAGCGGTTTAATAACCGCTACAAATATTTAAAATTATTTTAAAAAATATATGATCATTTGTTTCTATTTTTTTAATATTAAATTAAATAGTTTATTTTATTATTATTTTATCTATTTTAATTAACTTATTATTCAATAGTTTAACTTATTAATAAATTAAAAGGAAAAATGTAATTTAATTGGATTAGTATAAAATTTATATTAATAATATTATTAAGAATAGGTAGGTAATAAGGAATTATTATGTTGTCTAATATAATGTAATTGTGTATGAAAAATAGATGAAAATGAGATACAGCTCATTAATATTTGGAAAAAAATGGTTAGAATAAATTTTATAGAAAGGAAAGAAGTATTGTAAAAAACTTTAAAAATCTTGTTACCATATTTGATCGTATTATTCAGCTCCTCTACTCATAGGAAAGAAGTTGTAAATGAGAGAAAATGAAAGAAAGGTAAGGTGAAAAGAAATTGGGAAGTGTTTGAAATGAGTTGTGGTAAGGGTATTTATAGGGATCCACGTACTATTTGTAGCGGTTAATGTATCCATTTTGTAGCGGTTATTAGTTAGTAGCGGTTATTTGTATTTTTGTAGCGGTTTAATATTTATAGGGATCCACGTACTATTTGTAGCGGTTAATGTATCCATTTTGTAGCGGTTATTAGTTAGTAGCGGTTATTTGTATTTTTGTAGCGGTTTAATATTTATAGGGATCCACGTACTCTTTGTAACGATTTTTTATTTAGTAGCGGTTAATTTTATATTTGTAGCGGTTATATTATTTTATTTTTTTTAAACTTTTTTTTTTACATTTTGTTTTAAAAAAATTTTTGCATTTTTTTTAAAGACAAAAGCATAAGTTGAATTTGATCACTCATCGTCGCCATCCCTACAAAAATTTTGTAGAAAAATTATTGTTATGGATGTATTATTAAATTTAAAAAATTTAATTCAAATGACGTGAACTAAAAAAAACTCACCGCAGTAGAGGTAAATTGTCATCGCCTTCAGGGCAGTAGTTTTCAAAATCAGCTGGCTGAAATGGCTCACTCTCGTAGGTGATGTTATCGCCCTCACCCATGTTGTAAAGGTCTCTTGGCTTTAAATGAACGACCATGTGCCAATCCCTATGCCTCTCGTCCTCGACATAATAAACCTGATGTGCCTCTGAAGCTAGAATATACAGCTCATCATCTTGAGAAATACCAGTATGAATCGGCCGTGAGAAATTGACTGATGTGATCCCTAAGTCGTCAGTTGTCAGTCCTCGAGAAGTAGTGGTATTTGCCCACAAACACTTGAACAGCGTCACAGTGAAACGGCCTTGATAATTAAGTTCGACCACATCAAGAAGCTTGCCATAGTAAGGGACGGCTCCGAACTGCATGTTGGCGTCACTGCTGCTCGCATAACTCCTTGTCCCAAATGTGCCATAAACACCCGAATTCTGTGTTTGCAATCCTTGATCCTGTGAAACCGTGCAAAACTTAAAACCATTGACATTGTATGCTGTAAACTGTTTTGCATGATCAAGAGGGCCGATTGCGAGAGCTCTGAAATCTGGTGAGTGTGGGTTGTGGTCATTTAGTATTCTACACGCAAACCAGCTCGGGAATTCTCTGTGGACCCTCCCATCAACTTCCGAGGATGTCTATGTACGGATCCTGAGTTGACGCTTAACATGACTTCTGAATTCCCTACAATTAATAATGGAAAATCGTTAGTGAAATGAAAGTGAGAAATGTTACGAAAGATATAGATCGAATAACATGTGAGTGTACAATTCTTACAGTATAAAAGGTTCAACTTGAGTGCAATTAATCAAGACATGTCTATGTGCTTGCAACTTCTCAGTTGTCATTAGTTTGAAGTTCTCAGTTGCTCCAACTGGTTTACCAACATGAGGGATAAATCCTCCTGATGTCGGCGCATGTTCAGGACAATCATCAACACCAAGTGGGCGATTGAAAGTCGTCTCAAGATCATCAAAGAACCTTAGTAAAAATATAGCACCTCATCCCCTATATAGCCTTCAGCTATAGAACCTTCCGGCCACGCCTTATTTCTCATATAAGATTTTAATTTCCCAAGGAACCTACGAAGTACAGAAGAGAAAATTGATATAAAATGCTGAAAAGGATGACTAGCAAATATTAAATACGGAGAATAAATTAAAGCACATATTTAAAATGAGTACCTCTCAATCGGATACATCCAACGATATTGTACTGGTCCAGCGAGCTCTGTTTCATGAACGAGGTGGACTGTGAGGTGAACCATCACAGTAAAAAAGGACGGAGGAAAGATCATCTCCAAATGACAAAGTGTAAGAATGATTTTCAACTGCAGCTGATCGAGCTCCTCAACGATCAAAACCTTAGAACACAACTTCCGAAAGAAAGAACAAAGTTCCACCAAAACGATGGAAACATCGGGAGGAAGTGTATTCTTTATAGCCAGAGGGAGTAACTGCTGAATAAGAACATGTGAGTCATGACTCTTCAGGCCAGCAACCTTTCGAGCCTGCAAGTCAACACATCAAGAAATGTTGATTGAATACCCATCAGGAACTTTTAATTTCTTCAACGTCGTGAGGAAGACATCCTTGTTCGGTTTTGTGAGGGTAAACTTTGCCGATTGAAATCTATCATGCTCATCTGGCCAAGCGTCTTCACGAACTCCCATGTCGCGTAAATTTTTCCTCGCTTGAAGGTGATCTTTTGTCTTGCCAAGTTCGTTAAGCAGCGTATACACCACATTGTCGTAAATATTTTTTTCAATGTGCATTACATCAAGACTATGGCGAAGTAAATTAGATTTCCAATATGGAAGAGTGAATAAAATACTTATCTTCTTCCACTGCTGAGGCGCTGAAGTACTGCGCGTCTTTTGGCAAGTTTGTACTGAATCGTCGCTTTTTTCAAACTCGAAGTCAACATGCTCAAGCTGTGGTAAGATATTTGTACCGGACAAAGTCTGAGGTGGTCCTCTTTTTTCTGGTTTCCCATTGAAGCGATTCCGTTGCAATCTGAACTTATGCGTTCCATCGAGAAACCTCTGATGCCCCATGAAGCACCACTTTCGGCTATGGGGAAGGCTCACTGCGTCAGAGTCAAAATTGCAAGCTGGATATGCCGACCCAGCATGCACATTCCAACCAGATAATGTGCCAAGGCCAGAAAAGTCACTAATCGTCCACATCAAGGCTGCACGCATGTTGAACAAAGTCTTGCCGTAAGCGTCGTACGTCTCCAAGCCGACATTCCACAGGTCAAGCAATTCTGCAATAAGCGGTTGGAGATACACATCAATGTCATTGCCCGGTGCCTTTTTTCCTGGAATGATCATAGACATAATGAAAGAGCTTTATTTCATGCACATCCAGGGGGTAAGTTGTAGGGAACTAAGACTATCGGCCAAATACTGTAACTTGTGCTAAGATTCCTGAAAGGATTGAAACCGTCGGTCGACAACGCAAGCCAAACATTTCTGAGGTCAGTCATAAAATCTGGAAAGTCATTGTCAAATGTTTTCTAAGCAGCTGCATCCCGCAGATGTCTTAATTTACCGTCTTCATTTTTATCAACGGTATGCCACCTCATGTGCTTCGCAGTTTTAGACGACATAAATAATCTTTGTAGATGAGGTTTCAAAGGGAAGTACCTGAGAATCTTTGCAGGTTTCTTCTTCTGCTTTTTCCCCTTCCGAATTGTCTTGTACCTCGTTGTGTGACATCTCTTACAAGTCTCCCTGCTAGAATCGTCTCCCCAATACAACATACAATCATTTGGGCATGCATCAATCTTTTGATAATTCAACCCCAACCTGTTGATAATCTTATTGGCCTCATAGAATGTTGTGGGAATCTCAGTGTCGGGGAATGCATCTTGTAATAAGTCGAGCAACATCAACATTCCCTTATCTGTGATCCCACACAAGCACTTGATATGATACAATTTGATCAAGAAAGATAATTTAGAATATTTGCGACAACCTTGATATAAAGGACGATCTGCTTCATCCATCAAGCTGAAAAAATCCCAAGCTGCTTCATTCCCCATAAAAACCGGCTCAGAGCCGTGCACTTCTTCGTTGAAGTTGTTGCCTTGAAATCCAAACGCATCACGCACAGCATCATTCACAGGATCATCTTTATCTACTTGAACACCTACTTGAGAACTTCGAGGAAGAGCATCGTCATATCTAATGCCGGCTTTCTCACCATGAACTGCCCAGAACGTATAGTCCTCAGGGAAAGGCTTCACAAGCAAATGTTCCTTCACAACATTTTGTGCATGCCACTTCTTGAACTTGCATTTCCAACACGGACAGACGATCTTGCCGTTACGGCTGGCGTGAGTGAATGCGAAATCTAAGAAACTGTTTAATCCATAAAAATATTCAGGAGAATTGTGTGGCAACCTGATCCATGATTTATCCATAGCTACAACTGAGAGAGAAGAAAGTATAGAGAAGAAGATGGGTAAGAAGAGAATGATGAATGCCAAGAACCATATATTCTGAAATTCCAACGTTTATAATTTTGTAGCGGTTCTAAAACCGCTACACTAACCGCTACAGTTATAAAATATTAGTAGCAGTTATATACATAAAACCGCTACTAATTTTCAAGCCGTTACACATTAGTGGGAAATTCAAAATATACACGTTGAGTATTTGTAGCGGTTATGTGTATAAAACCGCTACTAATATTAAAGCCGTTGGACAACAAATTTAAAAATAATTTTTAATTTGTAGCTGTTATACATAAAATAACCGCTACAAATGTGAACAAAGGCGGCAAATTTCAAAATTCAAATGCTGAGTATTGGTAGCGGTTTTTATTGTAAAACCGCTACAACTATATACATATTTGTAGCGGTTTCTATTGTAGAACCGCTACTAATATTAAAGCCATTGGACAGAAAATTTAAAAATAATTTTTAATTTGTAGCAGTTATACATAAAATAACCGCTACAAATGTGAACAAAGGCGGCAAATTTCAAAATTCAAATGCTGAGTATTGGTAGCGGTTTTTATTCTAAAACCGCTACAACTATATACATATTTGTAGCGGTTTCCATTGTAGAACCACTACTAATATATATAGTTGTAGCGGTTCTACAAGAAAAACCGCTATAACTATATATTGTTGTAGCGGTTTTTATTTTAGAACCGCTACAAATATATATATTTGTAGCGGTTTTTACTTAAAACCGCTACAAATATATATATATGCTTTATTTTTTTTAATTTAGAAATATAAATAATATTGTTGCAATTATATATATATTCATAAATTTAACAACGCGATCTAATAATATAAATATAATTATATTAAACACAATAAGAATTTAAGTTCTGAAATACAAAGTCATATATATATATATATATTTACAAATGTTTCAACAAAAAAAAAAGATGTCCTAAACTAAGTAGCTGGGGGCTGATCATCTGGTACTCCCTCAGGTGGGGCTCCCTCAGGTGCTGCTGGATCGGGCCGCTGCGTAGAGTGAACCGCACCATCATCATCAGCAGGAGCAGGAGCAGGAGGAGGAGGAGTAATACTCGGGACGACGTAGCGAGGGATAGGGGGAACCTGTGGATGCTGCTCGTCCAGGAACAGGCGACTCCATGACCGCTTGAGCATGTTGTTCACGATTTCAAGCCACTGCGTCTGCTGAGCGTAGATCAAATCAGCGTACAGCTGCATATGCTGCAGCTACATCTACTGCATCTGCTGCTGTGCCATCTACTGCTCCAAATCTGACTGCAGCTGGTCAATAGACTTGTCCCTGACCCCTCTAGAGCTGCCAGCCTCAGAGGCGGCGCTCCTGCAGTAGACCATGCAAGGTCTAGCGTCTATCCCCATCCCCTGCTCGCGTCCGGGGTGCTCAGCCTGAGCCAGACCAGCCTTCAAAGGAGTCGTCGGGTCCACTGACCCCTATGACTCCTCAGGCTGGGTCTGTCGCAGCTCAGCCTGCGACTGCTGCATCCGCTCCTGCCATTTTATGAAACAATTACTAATTAGCATTTTTCATTATTAAGTTGGTTTTATAAAAAATTATAATAATAAAATTACTTACAATGGCCGCCTATGCCTGCTGAGAGGTCGCAATCCCGTCACGGTGTCTATGTGTGATGGCGTACAACTCCCCATAGTCCGTCTAACGGTTCTCCTGCTGTGCCTTCATCTCCTGAAACAATTACAAAATTCAATTAGTATTATGAAATAACCAGCTAAAAGTCAGTGATATTTTGAAAAGTTACCAGCTCGCTATAGGTCACAGCAAAAGTCTTCGATCCTACTGTGTGGTGGATCGTCTACTGCGCACGGATCCTGGTGTTCCTCTGAGAAAGCTCCTAGACAAAAAATAATATTAAATGTATTAAAACAATAAAAAACATTCAAAATTAATAAAGTTCAAATTAAATACAATTAAATTGAAATTATAATTTAATATTTAACAATTACAAAATTATATATAAAAAATCTAATAAATACATTACCTGCCCCTCAGGGCTCCTCCTAAACTGGACGAAACTCGCCCAGTTGTTCGGCGGCACGCCGTCCGGGACACTCTCGATCAGCTGCTCCAGAGGCATCGTCTCGTCCTTATTCATCTTGTGGAAGAGACGGTTCCTCCTGTTCCTCCAGGCGTCACCCATCTTCTCGAGGGCGTACCTCTTCCGGTTGGCCCGGACGGCAAACCGCAGGTGAAAAAGAATTATTTAAATATCAATAATTACAAAAAAATAATTTAAAAAATATTAATTAAATAGAATTAATTACAAAAAATATTAATTAAATAATTTTAATTACCTGAACCACCTCCTCCCAAGCCTAGTCCTTCGGCCCCCTCGGAACGTGCCTCCACGTCTTGAAGTGAAGGGGGAACCGCATCCAATTCACGCCCAGGTCGTTCAGGAAGCGGTTGAGCAGGTGACCGCCATTGTTGATGGGTTGGTCAGTGCCCTCATTCCATGGCACTATAACTCACAGGGTCCGGTCTATGCTGTTCACACCGGCCACGTCTAGCCTCCTCGTCGAAACGTTCCCCTGCTCATCTACACAGTTTACCGCACGTTAGATAAATTGTAATTCAAAGTTTAAATTTTGAATTTAAATAAATAATTTACTAAATTAAAAAATTTATTTACCTTGGACCTACATCTCAAACCCAGTGGACCCTGAAGACGACCCTCGTGGTTATTCTGCTCCCGAGCCTCCTCCTCATCGAGGAACTGCTCCATCTCCCTGATCCCAATCGGGATCTCGAACTCCTCCTCGTCATAATCCTCGGCGCTGATATCTGGCCCCCCAAACTCAGGCACCTCTGGGTCGTCTCATGTGGGATCGTCTGCGGTGCCTATGGTAAGGTCGACTCCTGTGGGGGGCTAGGCTGAAATGCCGCGGTCGCCCTGCCTCCATGCTGCCCACTCCCTCTGCCCCCTGCTTGGCTGCTGCCACCCCGTAAAATTGGTCTGGGGACCTCAGGGGCCTTCCCCTTATCCTCTCTTGAAGCCATATCAATTATAAAGATAAAAAAAATTAGTCACATTATTATGCAAAAATCTAATAAAAATACAAATACAAATAAAATACGTGTTAGATACGTACCTCAAGTGAAAATATTGAGAAATATTGTAGCAAAAACTCCTACACAGACGTCTGAACGCTCAAATCTTGAAGAAACCACTCAGAGAAACCCCAGGAAATAAAATGAGCAAACGGAGAAATGAGGGAGGTAAAGGTTTAAATAGGCCGGATATTTATAGCGGTTATTCCAATAACCGCTACAAATCACCCATGGCCCTAAAAATTTGTAGCGGTTCTACAATAACCGCTACAAATTACAAGAACCTTTGAAATTCTGTAGCGGTTATTGCCCAGAACCGCTACAAAAGTGGAGACTCCTGAAATTCTGTAGCGGTTATATCCCTATAACCGCTACAAATACCTGACGTTTGGTATTTTGTAGCGGTTTTGTTGTTTTAACCGCTACAAATAACCGCTACACTGTTGGCGGGACTTGGTCATGCCATGTGGCGGGAATATTGTAGCAGTTTCTGTGTATTAACTGCTACAAAATAACCGCTACAAGTTTTGGCGAGAATTTCATGCTAAATTTCTAGCGGTTTTGTCTACTCAACCACTACAAAAAACGCGGCTAATCTGTTGTGCCACTTGGCACGTAGCTTGCCGCTACAAATTTGTAGCAGTTTCATATAACCGCTACAATTGCACTTCTACAAAATACCATTTTTTTATAGTGAATATACACTCCATCTCCTCCCTAGTCACCATACCACTTGAGGAACAGGGTGAGGGTGCTCCAAAATAATCCCTTATGCCTACCCCTCCTCCAATCCCCCTGACACGGCCAGGATGCTCAGGTTTTCCTGTAGCTACGGTCAAGATGTCATTCCTCCCATCCGACCTAAACGATCCCTCGTCTTGTTTTTTTTGAAGCTCCTCCTATAAGACACAGAAAACAAATGTTAGTAATGAAATTTGTTTACTAAATAATTAATAACAAGAAGTCAACAACAATACTTACAATTTTCTCTTCGACTACATGAGATTGTTCACTCGTATAAGACCCGCTCCTCTTTTGGTGAGCGAACACCACTTCTCTTCTCGATGTATCGGAGATGGTGGAGAAAGAAGAATAGAAGGATTGGATTGAGCTGCTTCTTCCAATCTCTTCCGTTTAGCTGCCAACAAGTCTTTTCGGCCTTCGTATACCCCCCACGAGACATTGTATAGGGGCAATCATTCTTTCTACCACTCTCTTGGGCCTTTTTCCTTTTTTCCTGCGAATAAGAAATCAAAATTAAGTCATTGTAAATCAATAAAGACAATTCATAAGCAAATCAATTGCAAAATAAGTCAACTCACCAATGCTTCTGGAGTAGTCCGAAGTCGTCTAAATTCTTGCCAAGTCTGTTCTTCAATAAAAGAATACTGATTGCACAGATTAGGAAGAGGCTGACCTTCTCCCACCTCAATATGCACGTAATTGTTGGCTAGATTTGTCTTAAACTTCCTCCAGCGTTCATCACAATATGTCATTGTCTTGTCATATAAGACTTCACTCTCAGGAATGTCGTAAGTGAGCTGGATAGTTTCCCAAATATGTCGCTTCACACCTTTATCGACATTTCTCCACTACTCTATCAAGATGCTAGGCTTGTTGCGTGCTAGGAGGCCGAAAAAACTCCTATACCATTGGGCATTAGGCCCGATTGGTTTCTAATATTTATCAAACTCAATCGGAATCTTTCCCATGGTATTCCGATTGAGAGGAATGTCTCTCAATCGGGTGGCTCTCCTACCCCTTCGTCTAGGCCGGTTACGTGGCTCATTGTGTTCTTGACTCTGAGCATTGCTAGGCTCGCTTTGATTTGGATTAGTTGGATCGGGAGTACCCTTACTAGGACGACTCATTGTCTAAAAACACTTTAAGAACACTATTTAAGGCAATTTTGCTACACGGTGCTTATTGTTATAACACGGCACTATCTACAAAGACATCGTTCAAAAGCAATTTCCAAATTATGCAAACATGAAAAAATAATTGCAATGCACAAGTTGAAGGAGGAATGATTAATTGCAATTGCAAAAGAAATTCCCTAAAGCAAGTTTTCATATTGGTAAAGATTTTAAATTCAAATCGCAGGGCCGAATCAAAAGAAGGAAACCAGAAACTACAAAATCAATATAACAGAAGCAACAAGCTTAAACCAAACAAAACAATATAACAGAAGCTACACCACTAGAAGCAACAAGCTTAAACTATAGTCTTCAACGTACTAGGATCAAAATCATCACTACGACTCTCAAAATCATTACTTTCAAATGGAATAATTAACCCAGGTCCACTAGAAGTAACAAGCTTAAACTATAGTCTGTAATGCAAATGGAAAACCACTAAAATAAACCCACATCCACAATTTCAGAATAATTAAACCTTACCTTAAACCTTTGCTTGAGGATCCTCTTCTTCCTCTGGATTTGAACAGTCCTTGGCCACTTGCTGCAGGAATCGAACAAAGAAAATGAAGGATAAGTAATCTCACAATTTCAATGAAAAACCCAAAAATGAAATGGAAACACAAACCTGACAATAAAAACGAGGTTGAGAACGAAACCAATCGGAGGGAACAAATGACGATAGCCTTCTGACAATGTATTCAACACTGTTGACGGCGGCGAAGTTAAGGACGGAGAAGAGAAGGGGAAAGGAGGAGCTACCGCGAACAGACGCAAGGGTTTCATTGATGTACTTGAGTCTTGAAATGAAATTCCAGAGCTAAATTTAGGCGGGTTTTGAAATCCAGGTCAGTTTTAAGACCGGTTGTCAATTACAACCGGTCTTAAAAGTCATATTTAAGGCCGGTTCTATTTTAAAACCGATCTTAAAATATATATTTAAGACCGGTTATTAATAAATAATCGGTCTTAAAAATTGAAAATTTTTAAGACCGGTTATTAATTAATAACCCGTCTTAAATTTAAAATTTTTAAGACAGGTTCTTATTTACAACCGATCTGAAAAAATAATAAACATTTTATTTTTATGATTGTCTTTAATTCAGATAATATTTTCTAGACTGGTTATTTTTAAAACCGGTCTAGAAAATATATTACATATTTTTAATTTTTTTTAATTGTATATATTTTAAGACTGGTTTTTTTTGTAACCGGTCTTAAAATTAGTTTTAAGACCGGTTTTTACTATAACCGGTCTTAAAAGTATTTTTAAGACCGGTTATTAATATAACCGGTCTTAATATTTCATCATAATTACAAAAATGCCACCAATCATATTTTTAAGACCTTATCCGATATAACCGGTCTAAATGTTCCGGTCTAAAAACCATTTTCTGTACTAGTGCGTAGTCAACTTGTCGAGTTGGGTAGATTCTGATTCGTATGATCTTTTCTTACTAAGCTTGAAACCAATGTTATTAAACCCAGATCGGCCAAGTCAACCTAAAACCTGACAACCCGGCCATGTAACATGTCCGGGCAAGTCCTCAACTCATATGATAAGAATTATATATGGTTTCTTCATGAATGTTTTTTTTACTTGTGAACTTTCATGGTTACACATACACACTTGTATATTTTAATTATAATTGATCCAATCACCAACTCTTGAACCACTGTGTCGATCAGTTCAATGATCGATCCGTTTTCGTATAATGTATCGGAGGCCCCCCACGTGGATTTATAAAAGAGATTATTGTTTACTCAAAAAAAAAAAAAAAAAAAGAGATTATTGTTAATAAAAATTGGTCTAACTGAAATGAATATAAATCATATTTTTTTAAAGGCATTTCTATTTGATTAACTTATAACAGTAACATACGCCTGCCAAACAAAAAAAAAAAAAACACTAATGTCTTATTTTTTGAATAATAAAAATAACATATATTAAGAGTAAATATTAATAAATTTTAGCAACGATAATTAATGACATTTACTGAAATTTGTCCCTAAGAGAGCTTTACACCCTAACGTTGAGATTCCATTAATCTAGACTAAAGTTAGGACATAATGCAGCTTTTAAAAGTAATTGGTTCACCCAAAAACGATATATAAATTTCATTTAATGTATATAATGACTTTAGTTAAAAGCAACGTTAAATTATAATGAGTAAACTGTGAAATTTTGAAATGTAAAGGAGATTTTAAAATCATCTTATAAACTCATTAAGATATTTATCACTTATGATCCTTCCATTATTTCAGCAAATCCAAAAAAAAAAAAAAAAATTATTGTAAGTTAAATTTAAATTTATTAGCAAAAGGATAATAACAAAGAAAAAAAGCTATTATCCAGATTTAGTAAATCTAAGATCTTTATTACTTTTTCTTTCCTCCTAATATCCTTCAGAACTATAAATATATGAAAACATATTTAAAAATGTCATTTTTTTTAATTAAACTTGATTTACACTAATAGTAGTAGATGAATATCTAGGATATCTTTTAATTGATCACCTAACTAGCTATTAGATAAAGATTCACAAAGTATCTTGAAATTTAAAATTTGAGATTAATAAAGATATCATCAGATTTATTAAACTTGACAATAGAAAACCTATACTTTTAGAACTTCCTATCTTTCCCATCTATTCTCTAGAGCACAACCGCACTCATCACATAAAATGATCTCTTCCTCTGGCTTTAATTAGATTTATTCCTCTATACCCTTTTTAAGAACGTCACATCTTATCATAAAAGCCAAATCCATTTACTTCCAAAAGGGGTTTCCGTTCACCATGTCATTTCTTCTAACCAACAATTGTGCCTCCACAATAAAATCTTCTCATAACTAAGGAATGAGTTGTAATTGGCTCCGCATCCAAGGGCAAGGGGAGGAGTTGCGTTGTTAATTGGAAAGGGTGTTTGAAAGGCTTATCGCTTAGTACTTCATCACATAAATCAACATTAGTATAGTAAGATTTCAATCCCTTGTTCAATCGTCGTGTGGTTAAATAGGGATTTCTACCATCGGTCCCAACAGATAATGCAACTAGTGAGGTTAATTGTGGTTGATATGCTTCATAGGTATATTGTAATGTATTGGTGAGCACAGGGGATTCCATAATATCGTGACTACTATAATGGTGTCAGAGTCATCATGTTATGTAGTAAAGGGATAGCATATGCATCCCCAAAGTTAATTGTTGTAGATTTGTTCTCTCGTTATGATTTTAATATGAAAGTTCAACAAGTATTATTATTGATGAGCAAATATTTGTTGGAGAGTTAGTGTACTTTGTGTATGGCTTGCTAGGCTAAGTGGAATTATTTGGCTTAGCCTATATATGAGCTAATTACGACTTGGATTTTGGATCATGACAATCAGTTTGATAGAACAGTTTTAAATCTAATAACCCTGTTCGTTGGATTTCTTTTAAGAAAAAAAATTCTTAAAAATTTGAATTAATTAAACATCAAATAAAATATTTTGTTAATAATTATTAGAGTAGTATAATATTGAAGAGGATTTGACACAATATTGTTCATGCTAGGATCATTGTTGGGAATGCACAAATATAATTAAATCAGTGGGATATGACTTTAATTCATGCATGATTCAAATACGCACGCTTTCCATTTTACGTTAAGTGTTAAAATCATTACTACTATTCAAATATATTTTTACTCTTATAAAAATGAAGAAAAAATAATTAGGAACATCGATCGAGTCAGTAGTCACTAATTTTACAGTTCTCTCGATATTTTCAACTTCATAAAATACTATATGATCAATATCATGAATATTACAAAATCTTTTCTGTAAACATATATATTCGCTTTTAAACGATTGATAGAGAAGAAATTATTAATTACTGGAAAAAGGAAAATTTAAAATTGCTGGCCAGAAGAAAATAAACATCTATTGTATTATACATTGCAATATTATAGGAAAATTAAGAAGTTCTTTTGCTGTTTTTTCTATGCGGATGTTTCTTATATATCTGCTTGGTAGCATGTTTATTAAAGATAGTAAGTATATTTATTTAAGTTAATAGATATAAAGAATATATATAAAGTCTTAAATATGCATGTTTGTGTAAATGTACTGTATTTAATATGTGTATTTAATATCTTTATTCTGACTAGTCAGAGTTGGGAACCTAGCTAGATTTTATAAGGATGAACTTGGTTTTATCTATTTTGGGGTTCAGTTCTTTCGACATTAAATTTCAGAATATAAATTTTCTTAACCAAATAAGTTATAGTATTATATAAATAAAATTGTATAAAAAAAAGTTTCTATATAAAGAAAAAATTATAAAAAGGAAAATTTTGAGTGAGTGTATAAAGCAAAACTGTAAATAAATAAAATATAACTGACTTCTCAAAAAGTAAATAAATACAATAGACCTCATATATTTTTATTTATTTTATACATGCGTGTTAGGCTTTCATTTTTTAAGTGATTTTATCTTGTATGAAGTAAATATGTTAAAGGTGTTTTGTTTCATAAAATACAAAAAGTTCTTTTTAGCGTGAAGGTAATTTTTTTTTACCATTTAAGTTAAGGTAAATTAACCATACATCATTCTCTCTCTTCGCATATTATTACAATATTATTTCGGAGAATCCTCATATTGTTCTTATTATAATATAATATTATAATCCATTAACTAATGGCCTTCAAACCACTAAGCCTTCTTAAGGTATTATATGTTTAGTTTCATGATGAAAATACCATGAAATCATATACTTATTCATTAAGCAAATCATGGTTTAGAACCACGTGTAAATGTGATTTCAAACACAATGTTATTATGTGTTTGGTTTTATATTAAAAATTATTTAACTTATGGTTTTAGTGAAAGAATATAACTTTATATGTTTTCATCAAATTAAAGTCATAATTTTATTAATTTTAAATATGAAACCAAACATGTTGAATCATTTTTGCTCCTTTAAAGAGGTAAACGACAATTTCAAACTTCAAAGTGAGCAGAGATTAGAGAGAACATGATTATACTTTGCGGCTCTCTATCACGATTATATTATATTAAAAAAGAATAAATAAAAAATTAGGGAGAATTATTATGAGGTCCCAAAAAAATTTTAATTACTAAAAAGTCACAATGACAACTGGGCATTAGCATAAACTTCTTGTCATTTCAAGTGCTCAAACTTGTCATTGTATGCTAATAACTAGCTCCTTTGTTATTATCGGGCTTTGAGTGATTAAGTGATTTCTTAGAACCTTATGGTAATTCCCCAGAGAATGCTTCTTCCCAAAAATTGAAAATTAGGTAACCCTTTTCTTTGTTTCTATTTACAAAATTTTTTGAGACTTGGGACAATAGGGAAAATTGGGTAACTTGTAAAAAATCCTTTTTGGAACCATTTCTATGCATGTATCTTTTGTACATTAATTTATACATGTATTTTTTTTATTGGCTTCGCATGTAAATTGATCAATTCCCATATATAGTTAAAGGAAATCAGTACTTTAAATTATTGGCATACTGCTTTTACCACATAAATCTAAATTGTTCATTTCAGGTAAAGAAAGAAACTGAAAAAGAATATTTAAATAAAATCGGAGTAATTTGTATTTTTCCCTTTAATTCATTATTTGAAATATTTATTTTTTTTAATAAATTAGAAATATTTTACGTGCATTACATATAGAGTATAAGATAAGTTAAGTTATCCGTTTATATTGTATGCCAATATATTTTGTTATGAATTTTATATTTTATATGATACATAATCCAAAGAAGTTTGAGATGAGTTGTATGGTCCTAAATGATATAACTCATTTATCAAATATCATGTCTCATCGTTAATATATGAGCTAGATAACTAATTCACGGATATTCAGAAAATTAGTTAAATTATAGTTATTTTCAATAAATAAGTGTTTGTCTCATTAAAATATCATCTTTAATCATGTGCATTAGAACTATCTTTTAATTGAAACCCTCTTAATATGTGCAATTAATATATATGTATTCTATCATAGTGTGGCCATTAAGTTATGAACTAATTAGCATATTTTTAAGTTAAATTTTTATCAATTATCACACACACATATATATATAATGCAGGAGTTTGTATACTTTTATGGGGGAAAAAAAGAAGAAGAAGAAAATTAAAACAAGATTCAACCCTCACGGCTTGCTAGCTATATATGTTGCATGATGATGGGGTTTTGACTTTTGACAAAGGCAAAAGCGAAACTGTTGTTGTGGGAGCAAGAATGATTGTGAGGCAATGTGTAGCTTCTAAGTGAAGTTAATTCTTGCTGCACATCCTTCCCCATGCAACTACTACATACTAAAAGGTCAACCCAAAGTTTCAAAATTAGTCAACTTCGCAACAATATATATATATATATATATATATATATATATATATATATATATATATATATATATATATATATATATATATATATATATATATATATATATATATATTAGTCCTTTTTATATTAAGAAACAATCTTTTTTCATAGGGTAGTTTTTAATATAAGGAACCAATTATTTTTGTTCAAAATTTTAAATTGATTTTTTCATTTTATACCCTATTAAATATATGTCACTCATTATCTCTATGCAATAAGTTTTCGCTCATTATCTCTTTTGTACACTGTCCATAAATAAAAGTATAATTGGGAAAGAAAATACATATATTACAGGTTTTTTTGTTTTTAACTGACAATTTGAACCATTTGATTTTTGAAAGAAATATATTGGAAGTAACTAGATTTTAACGCAAAAGTTTAAAGTTTTTCTTAGTTCTAATGAAATATATTAGAAGTAAAATATAAATAGGACCAGAGGAGAAGTATAAGTCATTTTTTATATTATAGAAAAATAATAATTTTTCTGTGGACCAATCAAACAGGGTCTAAATGCACACAACGCACAGACTATTCCTTTGTGCTCTACACCATAAGGATTGAAGAGAACAACACCAACCCAATAGAGGACCACAAAACTTAGGATATGTAGTATTATAAACAAAGTTAAAGGCATAAAGTTCAAAAGCATTAAGCAATTAGCGTGACTTTGTGCACACATATAATAACAGGTTTCTTCAAAAATATTATATATATAAATCAGACAACTTCTCAGAAGGTCAATTTCAAGTTTTTCCTTTTAAGCACAGCATGAAGGCTGGTGGACTATGATGTATCACATGAGTCATTTGTCTTTTGTTGATAAATTAGTACAATTCTAGAATGCCATAACTTTTATATGCTGCACTAATAATACACAGAAAGACAGAAAAATATACCGTAATTTATTTGTATTCATATTTATATACCAATGAAGGAAAAAAAATTGGATTGGACTAGCCATAGTTGAACTGAAAAATCAATGAGCCGGGGTTTTATCAGGTTTGAAATTAAGGGGAATAAAAACTTAGTTAAGAACTTGTCAAACTAGTCATAACCGATTATCTGTTTTTTTTAATCTGAACCATGTTTTAATGTAATATCCCAAATTTAATTTATCATTGTTCGATATAATTTAGGGAAAATCCCTAAAAAATACGTTGGAAATAGCTAAATCCCGTTTCAGTGCAGCGAATTCCGAAATCCCGAATCAGTCGTGTGTCAGTACGGAATGAACAGTGCACGGGTGCTAAAAGACGATTTTGCCCTTCAGCCCTCATTCTCATCACTTTCAGAATAACAACACGAGCCTCTTAATTAACAACTTTGTCTTCTTGATTAACAACTCCAATTTCATCTTTTTACTTTCACAATAACAATACCGGTCTTGTTATTAACAACACCATATTCTACATTAACAACTCTCATTTCTTATTTCACAACTTCGTAATTTAAGTTTCAGGGTCAATAACAACACCTCTTTCTTTATTAAGAAGATGAAATGGGAGTTGTTAATCAAGAAGAAAAAGTTGTTAATTAAGAGACTCGTGTTGTTATTCTGAAAGTGATGAGAATGAGGGCTGAAGGGCAAAATCGTCTTTTAGCACCCGTGCACTGTTCATTCCGTACTGACACATGACTGATTCGGGATTTCGGAATTCGCTGCACTGAAACGGGATTTAGCTATTTCCAACGTATTTTTTAGGGATTTTCCCTATAATTTATGAGGCATATTAGAGGCTTAACCGCTCGGGAACCCTTAAAAATGGACTAAAGTTGTTTATTGGGCTCAGAAATAGGAAAAGAATATGAAGCCCAAAACGGTGGGCCCCGGAAAAGAAAGTTATAGGGCTGGGATTTTCTTTTCTCTTTGCTAAGGGTTTTCAGTTTTCACTATTTGGGGGGTGTGGCTGGTATTTTAAAGCATCTAAATATGTTTTTCAAAAGAGTCTCCAGTACCATAAATATTTTTTAGAGGTAAAAGTGATTATTAACTTTTGAAAAGTGAGCAAAAATATCAAATCCGTTAAAAATAACTTTTACTCTTTGTTGGGCCCCACATGATTGTTTTTTAAATAATTATTTAAAAGCAAAACCCACCCCCCCCCCCCCCAAAAAAACCAAAACCATATTAGTTTTTGTATAGGTACTTACCTCATTATTGTGACTACAGGTTGGTTGCTATGAGAGCAGTTCAGAATGCAATGGCTGCCCTTAATGATAGTGCTGTAGGGATTGGTTCCACAAGGAAGAAATATGAGGGCCTTCTGTGGAAATTCTTCAAAAAAGCATACGAGGTATGGAATGTTTGTTGAGTATTTTTTTGGTAAATTAAATAACAATGCTAAGATCTTTATACAGCTCAATGGAAGGAGTATCAAGGTTATATTGTCCTGGAATAACTCTTCAAATCTTAATTTCCCATGTAAGGGAATATGAAGATTAGTGGCTGTATCTTATCAAAAGGAGAATAGACGTAAAAGAAAATGTTTTTGTTTCTACGACAGCCATACTAGAATTGTGCGTATGTACACCCAAAAAATACAAGAAACACTATCATATGAATGAGACTTATGGTGAATAAATGTTTATGGAAAGATAACTCACCAAGCTTACTGTTTTTCCCTAATAGATGTAGATTTATTCATTCATACCGCTAGCTTAAATTATTACTAGTTAAATTGTGATATGATCTAATAATTTATATTTGATTTCTTCTTTTCAAGGTATTCCAACAAGAAGAAATTACGTTGAAGATTTGATGCTTTATGGTGGGTGGCTATGCTTTGATTTGGTTTAAAAACTATAATCAAAATTATCATATTGTTGTATTTGATGTTGTATATTTGATTTATTAGATTATATCATATTTTATTATGTATTTTGAATAGTTTAGATTAAGTTATCCTGGCAAAAAAAAAGTTTAGATTCAGTTATTGTAATTTTGGATTGATTTATGTAGTTAGGTCCTATGTTGGGCCTATTTAAAGGCCTGTTTAAAGGCAGTCTGTTAGCATGTTTAAAGTTTTTAAAAATGCAGGCTTCTTTAACAGGATTTAGGCCAAGCCAAGCCAAGCTCAAGCTAAGGGAAAGGCCTGTAATAGACCATAGGCCAAGCTTAGGCCGACTTATTACAAAACAGGCATGACCTGACTTATTTCCACCCTTATAGAATGCATGAGCATCTTTGTGAACGTTAGGCATCCATTGTATACAGTTTGCTCTGGGAGGTTTAATGTCTTGGGCCCAAAATGCGCTCTTGGACTTGTTTATATTTTATCATAGAAAACCTTTTTATTTATTTATTTTTTTGGGTCAAGATATACCTAGCCACCCCAATTAATTTAAAAAATGCATCCAACACTCTTTTTTGACTAGATAATATCATTTTTCATTAATATAAAGAATAGAAAATACAGAGCCCAATATAAGAGGTCCATCAAAATGAGGCCCAACAAGTAACAACCCAAAAACATGAACCCTAACCCTAGGAACAATACTAAGGAAGCCGCCACTGTCAAGTTCATTGTCAAGGTCACTATCTGTTTCACTGGAGTATGTAGGAAGGAAGTTGTCGTCGCCGACACCAGTGACAAAGTAAGGGTTGGTTGTAATGCCCCAAAATTTGATTAAGGGCTAATAACTTCAAAAATGAATGTAAGTATTGATAAACAAACATTTTTGGAGAATGTGATTTGAATTATGATCTGAATGCATAATAAGTAGTGTCTAAACCCTGTATTTAAGTTTAATTGTAGATGGATATCTAAATTGAGTTAAACTAGAGGGAGGGCACATAATATGGTGAATTGAAATAATAAAAATGTGCTTGGTGGTGACTCAGTAGGAATTGCCATAATCAAGGGCGAAAGGGTAAAAGAAAAGTTACGGATCAATTAGTTAGTTACTGGAGAGGAAACTCGTTAGTGACTTAAAGATTAATGGTTGTGATTAATTGTCAAGAGATCAAGAGGGTGGAATCATATGCTTTTGTGCTCATGTGTGCCCATGGGAGAGGAAACAAGATCATGACAAGTGTCACCACTCACACCATGGATCAAGGTCAAAGTGTCAAACCTTTCCCTTTCTCCTCCCTATCCTAAAGTCGGCCAAAGGGGCCTTGAGAGTTCAAAAATCTGATCTCTCATTTTCATCTTATCTCTCTCTCTCCATCTTTCATTTTCGTCCAAGTTCAAGAGGACAGAGAAAGAAGAAAGCTTAAGTTGAGTGCTCTATTTGACTTTAAATGGTGAAATCATCTTCTTTAATCTTGTTCATAGTGATGAGAGCTTCATCTCTATGGTTTTAGATTTTTGAAAGAAGGTGTTTAAGTGCTTGAAGAAATTACAAAGTGGAAGAATTCAAGAACTAGTTTTGGAAAGATGAAGAGGTAAGAAATTGTTGCATTTTGACATATTGATTATGGTCATTGGTTGAGTTTTGAAATTTGTAGATTTTGCCCTGATTTTCATGTGATTTTGAAATGGATGAATTGGATAGTGAATTATGGTGAAATTGGTGTCATATTGTGTCATTGGAACAATGGAATTGGTTTGGAACTTGAAATGGAAAGTTTGGCAATTTGGTGGTTTGTGTTGCATTGTGGTTCAAAACTGAATGTGTGGATGTGATAAGAATTTGGTTGTTTTAGTGATTCCAATGTCTTCCTTGTGGAAAATTGTGTGGGAGTAGGTTTGGTTGTTGATTTTGGAGCCATTGGACACATTGGTTGAAAATTTGAAATTCTGTCCATTGAAACTCTATGCTAGGCAGTTCGTTTGCATGGACATTTTGAATAAGCAAATGGCGTCAACAATTTTAAAACTTTCCAATCTTAAATTTCACATGCTAAGCTTTAAAATGGACATATAATTTATGTCATTCCGATTTGAGAGTTAGGAGTTATGATTTTCCAAAATTTGGAGTTAAAACTGGAAGCAATTCTAGAGCAGTATGAGATTTTATGTAATTCTGTATTTTTTTGGTTATGGACAACATTTATTCATATTTTTCCTGTATAGAGCACTTCAATAGCTTTCCATAGGACTTCGGATCACCCCATTTTGATTTTTGTATAATTAGTTATGATTTTCCAAAGTTGATGAAAAATTCTGGCAAACTTGGTCACTTATGCGAAAATTGAAGTTGTTATGGCATAATGTAATATAGTTGAACTCTAAGGTTAGAAATTGGTCTTTTAGGTTAATTGACCACTCTAGCTCCTTAGTTGACTTGATTAAATGACCATAGTGATAAACAACTAAAGTATTATGAGTATTAAAGAATTGGAATAGATAGTAACTCGTCATCCTTAATTTTGGTTTATAGGATTCAATATTTGCCCTGTTCGTGATCCACCTATGCCAGAGCACAGTCGGAAAGAACAAGGTAGTGACGCTTTCCCTTATACTATATATGATATATTGTATGTTTGATTTATCATTGTTTTGTGATGATTTCGGATGTGGCAAAGCTTGTGGATGTGAAAGCCGAAATGCTATATGAAAGTCGAAAGGCTATGTGACAGTCGTAAAGGCTATATGAAAGCCGAAAGGCTATGTGTAAGCTGTAAGGCTATATGTATTACAGCATGCGCATTTCAGCACGAGCAATCGTAAGGAGTGACACCGGTCATCTCTACCCCTGTCATTGATATGCCATTGTAAATGTGTGAGCCGTTAAGGCTATATGTATGCTGTGAAGACTATATGAATGCCATAAAGGCAATGTGTATATTGTGACAACTATGTGTATGTTGTGTTCGTTGCTACAGTGCTGCTTGATGATTTACTTGCATGCTATGTGATTATATGTGGTATGAGTGATTTGTTACTACTGGAATTCTTTTGAATCTTATTCTTTCTATTGACTAACCTACAGACAAGGCAAGTGACTCAGAGGAGAAGCAAATAACCAAGGGTGGCTAGGAGTCCTGTAGGGATGTGTTTTGGTAGTTGGTTATCGAATTTTAATTTAGATTACTGTATATATATTTGGGATGTAAATTTTTGAAATAGTTCATGTAATCCCTTGTATGGGAACTTGTAAATGGGCGAACGCACCCTGTAAACCCTTTAGTTAATGTATGAAACATGGGGTTTACCGAGACTTTTGTTTTACACTCTGATATGTATGAATGCGACTTAATTGGGTAGAATAATTATATTCAAAATGCGAATATAAGACTAGGTTAATTGGATTTTGAAAGAAATTTGTGAAAACCCTATCTTGAAGATGGGATTGAAAAGGTGTCTTTTACCATCCGCTAGTCTCTAATTCATCTTAAATACGTATTTTTGAATTATAATTATGGTTAATAAGGCAGGGGGTTACATTGGTGGTTTGAAAAACCCATTCTGAAGGGTCCATCCCTCTTGTAGGCTAAAGACTAACCACTCATGGTTAAAGAAGCAACAATGGTGAAACCCATAGATGCAGAAAACGCTCACAAACACCAATCACTAAAACAACCCCATGAAATGAATAAAACTCACCAACCGCTGCCCACCGAGCACCACCACTTGATGATACGCATACCTTTTATCAATGCCTTGGATTCACCACCATTGAGCAAACCCAAAAAGGGTCCTATGAGAGATAGAACATATAGTCACAAAGAGGCACATCAACAATACCCTTCCCCCAAAAACACAAATCCAAGTCACCAAATCAAGATCTAATCTTCCTATCTTCAATCCACCATCAAAGTAAGAGGTGCCGCAAACGATCCTATAGATATGCTTATTGCTGTAAAAACAAAACACACCACCATCAAAAACCCAATAACAAAGAAAGGGAAACAAACGATGATCATCCCCTCTGCCAAAGGAAACCATCGAGGAAGGAGACGCCATGCCACAAGCTCGCCTGACAGTGACGGAAGAACTCTCACTGCTAAAGAAAGTCTAGAGAAGAAGAGAGAAAAACTCACCTGCATCTAACACTTTAAAGTATTTAAAGATGCAATTTTGCCTCTCATATATTAAAAATTGAGCAATTACAACCCCAACTAACATACATTTAATCTCGGTTTAAGTTCATCATCTTCATCAGAGGGGGCTACCATTCTCCTCCTTCAATGAAACGACGACCTTGGGTCTTCCTCTCCTTTCTTGCATCACTCTCACACTCAAGAAGGAGAGAAGGACCAACAACAACAATGGCATCCTTGGGTGTTCTGCCTCCAGCTTCTTCTTTTTTTAAAAAAAATCAAGATAGATACTTATTTATTTGGCTTCTTTGTTTTCTATTATAGTAAACACATTTATATTTGGTTTGTTTCTTTTATATCATGATGAAGTACTATGTCTTAAAAACTGTAAGGTGTTAAGTATTATGAAAGAAAGACTATATATAAAAATAATTAAAAACTATAAAATAATTATTTGCATTATAAATATCTTACATCTCATCATTATTTTATCTTCTTGATTATAAAATATTTATAAAAACTTATACATTAGATTTTACTTCTTATGTTTTTAGCACTTTATTTTTTAATTAATTAATTAATTGATCTTATATTTTTATCAAACTAATTTACCTTAGGAAGAAATCGTAGTTAAATCCATCCGACATAACAAAATCTAAATGTAGGTCTACACTTTCAACAAATTCCTAATTAGGCCTATAGGCCTTATTAGGGATTTATATATGAATATTGTAAAAAGACTATAGCGTCCCTCTATAATTAAAAATAATTTTTAATTACAAATTCCCATATACTTTTAACCCTATCATTAGAATTCACACTTCCTTGAATCTCAACTATTTCTCAACTTGCCAACAACATTAAGGGGTAGCTTTTGGTCAACTTCCAACAACATTAAGGGGGTAAGTTTTGACAAATTTTCTTTAACCCTAATCGCACTATGTATATGGATTGTGTAACATCCTAAATTTTCATTCAAAATACTTAGATAATCTTATGAAGGAAACATTTAGCGGTAAATATAATTTAGTGAATAATGATTTAAATAAGAAAGATACATCTAAAATAAATAAAAACATTAAAGTTAAATAAAGTCTAATAAAAATATAATAAAGCAATTATTATTATTGAATTTTTTAGAAAATATAAAATAATAAAGTTAGTAGAGGTTAAATGAGAGGATTTAATTTTAATGTTAATTATATGTGTATAAGTAAATAAATAATAAAATAAAAGATACTAGGAAGTCCTATATCGACTAAATAAGAAGAAAAGGGAGTTCTTAGAGTTTATATATAGGAGTAGTGAGGTGGACTCAAGGTACAACTTTTCTATTTTTGCATACAATTGGAGCAGCCTCAGTAAAATGTCATTTGTACTTTCATTAACTATTCGTTTAGGCTAAAATTTGGCCAGCCCATCAAAGGCATCCCATCCATCAATCTAAATGATTGGATTAGGAATTACTATCATGGGTTATGAGTTACAAAGCCTAGAATACGAATGAATTTCTGCAACGTGCAGAACAAACCGTAGAGGAATGAATCAACGTTTCTGACTAAGTCCACTGTTAGATCATCATGAAATTTTGTGAGCTTATTCGAGACATCCTATTTAGAAAAACCAGCAATGTGATCTTCAATTTGATGCCTTGGGTAAGAGTAATTTATCATATATTGAATCTGTTATTCAAAAAATAGGAATTGTGTAAGAGATTTAGGAGTTTTCTAGAGGTTTTAAAGGTTAAAATCCCAAATTGAGATCATAGAAACATCAGAAAAGGCTAGTCTAACACTATAATGATCCCAATTCTCAAATCTAATATAGTTCTAATATAACATTTCATACTCATAGGAACTTCTGAGCAACTTAATGGAGAAAAAATTGTAAACATCTAATGCTGCCAAAAGACTTTGCATTAATTAAGTTTCTTGTACTCTGGGCTTTGGGATAAGGATTTTTCTTAGTTGGAACTTAAAGAATATTAGGTAACGCGGTCCTATCTATCTTATTTATCAATACTGCTCATGTATTTTTTAGAAAAACTCCATAAGCCTAGAATAAGTAGGACTTGTATAAACCTTGCTATTCTATGACCAATAACGCCTTATATGAACTTTATGTGAATAATAGGATTGGATAGATTAGTTTGTGGAATCATTAGAGACAACTATAAGTCTAGATGTATAACTGAACTATTTTTTGTCTCTTTGTGAGTCATGCCTCGCGAGTAGCCCTACATGGCCAATTGAACTACTAGTGTGATTTGTTTGACTAAGGACTTGACGAATATATGTGATGTATTGAGATTTTGTATTATTCCTATATTGTTAATTAACTGGATATAGAATATATGCCTACGTTGGAACATGGTGATTCTATGCTATAAACTAGAATGTATGAGCATGTGAATATGAAAACCCTGGAGAATAATGTGATATATATGACGGAGTTAGTCAATGGGATGTGATTGATAAAAACTGAATACCACGTAGTAGGCCACTAGTTTGATTATTGTACACCACTAGATGGCATTTTTTATAGGGCAATATTCCTTTATATGACACTCCAGAGGCTTCTGGGCAGTATTCCTAGGGCCAGGGTAGTAACTCTACTGGAGGAATCCATGGTCCTTTGTTTGCTCTGTAACACTTTGGCCAGTCTACATCACACTTGCAAATAGCTCGTGAAAGTAACTATTAACATGGAATGAAATTATCAAATTCAATGTCAAATTACAAATTTACCCTTGCCAGCCCTACTTTAAGGGTCTCAGGGGCGTTTTCGTAATTATGCTTTTTCAACCTTTTTCGAAAAAGTGATAAACTGTAACCCCACCTAATTTTTTCTCCTGAACTCAATGGAACCATCAAATCATTGAAAATCCAACTCTAACCCCTCCAAACTAGCCTTGGCTGAAATTCTCAGTGCGCCAAAAAAAATTGGGGTTTTTCGGTTTCGACTTCACAGACATGTTTCTTTCTACTTCTAATCACTTTATTAACCATTACATTAGGTTACAACTAACATTAAGACTCAATTTGGGCAGCATAACCCCTAGGCTATATTATTTCCAAACTTTAAAACCCATGGCAATCCGGTGAAATTTCACCAATTAAATTGCCCATAGCAGCCAGAATATGCAATATATGAAAGTTTGGAAGTTGCCTCAAGCTCCCACTAGCTTTTTCTCAAGGTGGCTGAAAACCCTAGCCTTAGAACACCCAAATTTGTGCTCCACAAACCTTGAAGAACATAGAAGAATAGCTTAGAAGCAAAGTTATATGCGTTAGGTAGGGATTTACCGAAGAAATCGACTTACCATACAAGTTCTCTTCACCTTCTCTCTCTAGAATTTCTCACACCTTCTCTCTCTTATTGCGATTGAATGGCATGGTTTTGGGCTGATGGAGGATGTGGATGATGATTTAATATGATATAATATTATTTTCTAATTATTTACTAAATTTCCATTAATTTCAAATTTTTACAAAATTCTGGCAGATTTCTGCCCAAATTTTGAAATATCATAACTAATTCTAGAAAAATCAAAATGGGGTGATCCCAAAGCCAATGGAAATCTATTTAAGTCCTCTTTAATAGAAAAATATGGATCATTGCAGCTCATAACCTCAAAAATACAGAATTGTACAAAAGTCCATACTGCTCCAAAACAGATTTCAGTTTCCATCCCAAACTTTGGAAAATCATAACTCTTAGCTCACAAATTGAAATGACATAAATTATTTGTCCATTTTGAAGCTTGGCATGTGAAATTTAAGACTGGAAATTTTCAGAATTTTTAGACACATTTGCCTATTTAAAACATCCATATAAATCAACTGCCCTGTACAGAGTTTCAATGGACAGAATTTTCAACTTTTACACAATTGTTCCCAATGGTTCCAATTTCACAATAAACACTCTCCCCACATGAATTTTCAGAAGGAAGCCATTGGAATCATTAAAACAACCAAATTCCCATCACACATTCTCTAAAAGTATTTATTCAACAATAATTACATTCAGTTTTAAAGTCATTAGCCCTTAATCGCTTTTTGAGATATTACACCAAGCTTTAAATTGACATATTATGGCTGTCATTTTGATGTGTGTCCTTGGAGTTATGAATTTCCAAAGTTTGATGTTAAATCTGGGAGAAAATCTGGAACAGCAAAGAGATTTGGGCAATTATGTATTTTTGTGGTTATATTCAATAGTGATTCATATCTATATATCTATTAATACTATTCCACCAAGCCGAATGCTAAAAAACGGCTCACTGTGACTCCTGACTCAAATCACTGTTCATAAGGGAAAAATGGCTTGCCTTAAAAAAAAAGACCTCTAGCTCTATGTAACAGTACTTTGAACTCTGAATCCTATTTTTAAAAATTTTCAAACCTTCCGCCCTTTCCTATTTCTACATCTGCCACGTACGTTTTCAAAATCCTGAAATATGTTTGCATCTCTGCATCACAGATCGCGATTCAAGGGAGCTAATCAACCGAATTCAACACACATGGGTTTGTTTACCATTTCTCTTTAGGTTCAAATCCCCTCCCTTCCATCTCCAGTCGATCTCTCAACCTCCCTCCATCAATTTCTTCTTCATTTCTAAAGTTTTCTTCGTCCTCTTACACTTCTAATATATGATTCCTTATTTTTTTTCCAAGTCACTGTAGCGGGAGGAAGCGAAGAGATTGGAAGAACTGCTGTCGAAGGGCAAAATCTTCTTCCGTGCATGAACCCCTTTGGAAGAACTGTCGTCGAAGGGCAAAACCATCTCGTGTCGATGTCTTCTGCATCGATCTTCTTCCTGAAGATATGCGAACAAATCTAACATAAAATATGAAGGTGAAATCAAATCCCCTGCCTTACATATACTTAAAAACAGTCGCTGATTAGCAAAGCAAACCAAACCAGTCTGAGATCATCAAATCAAGCCCAGGTCCGACACTGGTCGACGGGAACAGGTTCGAGGCAAAGACCACTATGAAGACTGAAAACCAGTTGCTGTGACGAAAACGCCGACACTAGCTGATGAAAAAATCGTTGCTCCAAATTGTGGCAAAAACGCGTCGACAATGGAGAACCAGTGGGAGATCAACAAAAACCAGCCAGTCAGAGATCAGCAAAGCAGATCCAGGCCTGGTGCTGGTCGACGGAAACAACGCCGAGGACTGTTGTTTAGCAACGGTCAGATTCTATCTATCTCTCTGTTTCTCTCTCTTCAGAGCATCTGTTATTTTGCATTTTATTACTTTAATGAGATTCTGCTAGGGAAGCCTTACCTATGACCTTTGAAGCATGAACTGGGCATTGATTTTAGGCAATCATTTGGATCGAGCAAGAGATAGATAGATAGAGCTGTTCTAGACCGAGGGTGAAAGTCATTGGTAAATGTTGGTCCCCTTCATAATTAGCTCCAGTAATTAAACTAAGCATTCCACATTTGTGTTCACCAAGAAATCAGTTTTGAGGGAGCTGTGGCTATTGCAATCAATTTTTAAGTTTCTTATCTTCTTTTCTCTTTATAATCCATATTAGGGGTTATATTCCTATTATATTTGCAAGTTTGGTTTTGATGATTTACTGTCAATTTTCATTAAATGACCTTTTTTATTCTTTCATATGAAATAACTAGCTCGGTTAATGATTTCGTTTGCTTGTACTTTCTTAGATGGCAATGTAGGAAGCAACCCCTGCCCCTACCCCCAGGGCTGAAGTGGTTGGCAATGCCTTTGTGGAGCAATATTATTATATTCTACATCAATCCCCCAACTTGGTGCACAGATTTTATCAGGATTCAAGTTTCTTAAGTCGACTAGATGGCAATGGAGCGATGACGACAGTGACAACTATGGAAGTAAGTTCTGTTAGATCTCATGTTTTGATGATAACAAAAGAATGGTTTGAAAAGAAAATGATTAATAAACAAGTTTGAACAAAGTAATGACAGGAACAAGTTTCACTTGATGTAAGCATTGGAGTAATGAAGAAAGGCTAAGAGAAAATGCTGAGGAACTTGATCAGAAGCAAATTTTCTAAGGCATTACTCGAGGCGCTACTCGAGTAATGAGACAAAACTTGAAGTAATCAGAGACAACTTCCAGTAACCTGCCAACATTACTCGAGGCGCTACTCGAGTAATAGTGTAAGTATTTTTAAGTTGCTCTCGGCCTGCCAATGTTACTCGAGGCGCTACTCTAGTAACCATGTGAAAAACTTCCAGTTTCCTTCAAGTTGCCAAAGATACTCGAGGAGCTACTCGAGTAACTCTGTTTCTGAAAAATGATGCTCTCGGCATTTTGTACCACTGCAACATTTACTCAGTACGTACTCGAGTAACGAACTAAAGTAAGTAAAAAACTTGAGGGTGATATCCGAGTAACTTGACATATTTTTAACTCATCTCCTCGAGTCCTTACTCTGATATGCAAGTATTCAATAATCTATTTTAAGTGGATTCCTCGAGTAGGTACCCGAGTATGAAGAGATAACTTCAAGAAAAACCTCAAGTCATTACCCGGGTAAGTCAAGCACAAAAAGTACAGTTACTCGAGGTGGTACCCGAGTAACCTATGCAAAAATGAATGCATTACTCGAGTCCATACCCGAGTAATGAGGTAAGTGCTCTCGGCATCTAAATCCTACAACATTACTGGAGTAAAGCATCGAGTAACCAAAAGTTTTATAAAGGTTTACTCGAGTTGGTACCCGAGTAACTCATAAAGTTGTGAGTGCATTACTCGAGTAGGTACCCGAGTAAATAACTATTTACAAAGGTTTGAAATTTAGTTTACTCCATGCACTACCCGAGTATTCTTGTATTTATTCATTGACTTGCAGTTAATCAAAGGTTTCTCGATGATACTCGAGTAGGTACTCAAGTAAACTTCAAGGGATACTCGAGTAGCTACTCGAGTAAGCAAACCCAGAAATCTAGAAACCTTTCAAACGTTGAATATTTTGTTTTCTATATGATTAATCTTTCATTGTGTTAGTATTCTTAGCCTATTTACAGATGAACAATGAAGAAATCATATCAACTAGTGGAAGTCAAATGTAACGTTCAAAGTGTCAACCACCGCCAACGGATATTTTTCAAAAACTGGAAAAGTCAATAGTGGCTGCGTACTCTCCAACGGACGGAAGAAAATGTTCCAACGGTCTTCACCATCATATCTATATATATGAGAACATCCAAACAGAGAAAGAACAACAAGAACACACTTACGAACGTATCATCAAGTTCATTACTCTGTTTTCATTATACTTGTGTTTCTATGCTTCAGTGATTCTTATTTACTCTGTGAAGAGAGATATTTCATTCAAACTCAATATTTGTTATTGAGGTAACTTAAGATTGTGGAACCTTGAGTTGGGATTGAATTACAACTTGTAAGGGGGAGCGAGCGTCCAGGTGTAGGAACTTGCTTGTACTGAGGTGCCAAGAACTCACTGAATCTTGGAAGATATAGTAAAACTCTCAGAGAAGCTCTGAGGACTGGACGTAGGTCAAAGTGGTTGTGTCCGAACCAGTATAACTCCCGGTGTACACTTCGGTGATATTTCTCCTTACTCTTTCATGTTTTAATTTCAACGTCAAATTTTATATTTGCAACGAAATTTTTAAGATCACCCAATTCACCCCCCCTCTTGGGTGAAACGCTTGCTCTAACAAGTTCAACAGGCCATGCATATATATTTCACCTATAACACAAACAAAAAAAACCTTATTTTTCCATTCCCAACCATATCTAGATGATATAACAATCCAATTGTCATAGTTGCAAATAACCTAAAGGCCCTGAGGTCATTATTGAGGCTTTGGGATTAGATTTTTTTTTATCATTTTCATAATTTTTTTTACATATGTACCATCATGCACTTCATCTCCGCATATGCAGTGGAGTAGTGGGAGTGTTTTTAATTCTGAAATGGCTGACATATAGGGCTGTGTATTTACTATCATGTGCTGAATTTATGTCTCGGCAATTGATGATTGATAGCTACTCCCTTTGGTCCTAAATATAGGACATAGTTTGTAGTGCAATTTGTACTACAAATTATGTCCTATATTTAAGACCGGAGGTAGTATATATTAAGAGGAATATTCTCAAAAAAAATTGTAGCAGGTTATGGAGAGTACTGACATTTAAAATAACCGAGCAGACTTTGGTAGGACAAAACTGTTGAAGGGCTATAGGTTTTAGTCTCGGGCTTGCAAGTGGGGTATGAACAATGATACCTTAGGCTTTATTTGCTGTCATAGAACCAACATGCATTGAAGGACATAATAGAAGATTGCGTATATAACAACTGACATCCAGACTTTGGCTGTATCACTAGAAGGTTAAAAGCAATGATGACTATGCATGAAACTTGACCAGATTACTGCTTTATATCTTTGTATTATAATTTTCCTAACATCATAATTAGTTAGCAATTGTTTAATCATTCAGTGTTTTTACATTGATAGTAGGGGTGAAAAATTTGAGCCGTTATCCATCCAATCCTTCCATGACCTTATCAGTCCCAATTAAAACCGTTAAGAATTTAAAAATTTATAACATAAGAATAACTAAACATCCTCTTGTTTATTTCCTTTTCACTTCATTAATCTTCTGTGAGCATGTATAGAAGGATAATTACTGACATTTCCTTTTTTTTTACCAGATTATTCAAAGTCATTGTCATAGTCATGCATTTGGTTCTCAAACTTATATATTTAGCTTAATATTTTTGCTAGTGTATGCTTTGAGAAAGTTTGATCTCTTGCATATATTAACACAACTTGATTTGCTTTAATTTCAACTCATTAATTGGAGCAGGCAATAAATGAAAAAATTCTGTCCCTAAATTATGAGAACTATACAGCAGAAATAAAAATTGTAGATGCTCAGGAGTCATATGATAAAGGTGTGATAGTTTTGGTCACCGGATGCTTAACTGGGAAGGATGGTGTGACAAGGAAGTTCACATAGATATTCTTTCTAGCTCCACAAGTCAAAGGCTACTATGTCTTAAATGATGTATTGAGGTATATTGAGGATAAAGACACATTGCAATCAAATCCTGTCTCAGAAATCGTCAATGCAATTGAAAACACTGAGAAAGTTCTTGAGCCAGAAGCAAGTTAGGATGAATTTTCATTGTGTATTACATAGTTTTTTTTATTAAAGTATGAAATTGATAATTGATTGTTTCATGTTTCTAGAGGTTGAATATGCTCTTGAACAACCTATGCCAGACCCGACAGCTTCTGTAGAGGTGGAACACATTCATAATATTGCTGAAGTTGATGGTCCCTTGGACAATGAAGGAGAAGGGTCAGTTATTGATGAAGAGGTTGTTGAACCCCCTACTGAACTGAATCAAAACAATATTGTTACAAGTGTTGATTCAGCTCCAACAGCCCCGGATGATGCACCAAGAAAATTTTATACATCGATTGTGAGAGAATCCCTATTCATTTAGTTTCCTGTTTTGTGGTTCTAATTCATCTCTTACATTTGTTAATGATTTATTACATTTATGTGAAGGTAATGAAAAGTAATGCAGCATCTGGTCATGTCTATGTTCCTAGCCGAATTGTAAGAGTGGCATCAGCAAAACCAAGTCAGCAATTGCCTGCTACTGTCAAACCTACTCCCGGACCTAAGGCCTCAGTTCGTAATAATGATAGTGCTCCTGAAAGTAGTGATGTAAGAGATGTGGGTGATGAACAGATGTCACTAATGAAAGTAGTGAGGCCAAACTTCTGTCAATTTGTCACTAATTCCAATTACATGGTGATGAACAGATGACGTACTTATCTCCCTGTGAATTTCAATATGCTTACCAATTTGTATGCATACCATCTGTACGTGGCACTCATGCACTTTATTGGTGACTTGAGGATTAACAGAAGTATAAGTACTATAATAAATTAGATGTTTCATGTATTACTTGATTTGTTACCCAGTACCCACATCTCAAAATGGTTTCACATTTTGAGATTTTTATGAAATACTTGTATAAAGTAGTTCAGCTGGTGCTTGAAACACATTAGGGGCATATTGTGAACCTCTTTTATTTTTCCATGAATTTTTTGTAGTTGAAGCAAAATTAATTGTAACTGAAGCAATAAGATCAGCAAAAGTGACAGATGTAGAGAGTGAAAGACGCAATATATTAACAAACCCTCTTGACCAGAAATTCTTGACTGTTCTAAGATTCTTGACAATTTCATTTTACTATCAAACGTGTAACTTTGGCAGTGAAAATGAAAATTGTTCAATTGCTTTACTTCTGAAAAGAAATATGACCTGAATCATCATGTTTAACGTGTGTTTGATAACTGTGTATCATAAAGTCTAATGTATTTTGGACTTATCTGTTTGATTTCTATTGTCCAAGTGTTTTATCATGTATTGCCTTTTCCTCCCTTCTGAAATATCTATTATATATCTCTTCAAAGTCTAAGTCTATCCATGATGTCACTGTATTATGTCATGGTTGGACGTTTGTAATAGTTGTACTCATCTTGAATCTTAATCTTAAATCTTTTATCTTCTAAAGCTCTAAAGTTCAAATCTCTATTTGAAATTGGCGCCAATAGACAGGACACTTGCTCTTAATCAAATCTTTTGTAGAGGGAATAACTTTTGAACAGTCAAATATAAGGTGCCTAGATGAAATTAGATGATGCAATGATTAAAATAACCTCTAAAATCTATAAATATTATAAACCAATTTCTTTCTAGGATTTTATTATTTTTAAAAAATGTTTTAAAAAATCACAAAAAAATCTTATAATGTAATTTTAAGAAAATATGTGATTTTTAATAGGAAAAAAACTTAAACAGCATGCACAGTAGAAATAATGTTATAAAAATAAAAAATACTAAAATGTAAAATTCTTAAACAATAAATTCATAAATAAGCTGTCATATCACAGAAATATAAATAAATAAAAAGTCAATTCAAATTAAGGTGTTTGAGGAGAGAATATTAATTGATAACTATACATCCAATAATTGAGAAGATGGAGTTAGAGAAGATATAGGGAGTTTGGCCAAGGTTAAATTCGTGATTGAAAATTTATATTTTAATTTTTAATCCTTCAAAATAATTACAATTCGTAAAGCCCATGTTGATAAATATTTCTTTTTCTTAATCATTTTTTTTAATTTTTCCTTTATTTTACCCTTAAAATTTGCTCCCCACGCAGCGCGCAGGGGAGTTTATGCTAGTTTTTCCTATAAAGAGGACTTAAATATATTTGCATTAGCTTTGGAATCACCCAATTTTGATTTTCCTTGAATTAGTTATAAGTTTTCAAAGTTCAGCCAAGAAACAGAAAATTTTCTTGGCTGCATCAAAGAACTTTCTGGGCAATCTTTGGCCTCAGCCAGAAGATCTTGTCTGCAGCTAAAAACTCTCTGTGTTGTTTTTGGCCGTATCCAGAGATTTCTTGGCTGCAACCAACCCCGATTTTCAGCACTTTGTGATTTTGAAAAGTGGCTTCTAACCTAGTACTTCCCAATCCTTTTAGGCTATTGTTAGAGACTTTCATAGCTACCTAAGGGACTTTAATGATAACAAAATCTAAGTATTTTGAAGTCATTTGAGTATTGAGATAAGTGATAACTCTTCGTCCTTAATTATGATTCTAGGATTTGATACTTGACCTGCCCACGAGAGACCATTGCCAAAGCAAGCACGGAAAAACCAAGGTAGTGACACTTTCTCCTATATCATGCTTACTATATTGCTTGTTTGTATTTATCATTGAATAAACAATTGGGTTGTGGTGGGTAGCCCGACCTTGAATGCTGCTGATGTTGATTGAGTCGCGGTGGGTAGCCCGATTTTGAATGAATGATTGGGACGTGGCAGTTAGCGCAACCTTGAATGTATGATTGGGTCGCGGCGAGTAGCCTTGCTTTGAATGATCGATTGGGACGTGGCAATTAGCTCAGCTTTTAATGCTGCTGTTGCTAATTGAGTCGCGACAGGTAGCCCAGTTTTGAATGTTTCTATGTTGCTGAATTGTGATATATGCTTACTTGCTTTATTTAATTATGCATCATATACGTGAAATGTTACTACTGGGATTCTTTTGAATCTCATTCTTTCTAATTAAAAAATTTTAGCTAGGGCAAGTGAATTAAGGGACAAGCAAGTGAACAAGAATGACTAGGAATGCCAGTGGTAGTCTATAGTTTTTGGTTTTTGGTTATCATTTTGGACAATTGTATATATTTGTTGACCATATAATAGTATTTGTTATGTAATCCCCGGTATGAGAAACTAAGATGGGCAATGACGCCCTATAAAATCCTTTGATTAATGAATATATCCTGGGTGAATGTCGGGAATTTTACTAGCTCTCTGATATGTATTAATGAAATTGAACTATGCAGGCCAATTATATTCTTGAAATATGAATGTGAGACCATGTTAAACAGGTTTTGTGAAATTTTTCCCGTTTTGGGGATGGAAATTTCAACAAGTTTTGAATTATCTTTTGGTCCCCAATTCAATATAATTTCTTAATTGTGAACTTAATCTCAACCTTTATGAGAAGAGGGTTGCAACCTTGGTTTCCATATTCGTGTTAAGTGGTGGCTGACCCATCTCTTTTTATTATTGTAGTACTATCAGTCATTTCAAAGAAGATTTGTTGGATCAATATGTTCTCATTGATCATTCCAATGCATAGCTTAAATAATAGTATTTGATTATTCTAATCTGTTTATTATCCATAAAAACCAAAAGGAAGACACAAAACAGGTAGAGCAAAATGAAATTATGTCAAGAAACTTGAAGGTAGTTCACATGCCATTAAAATCAATAACTAATAAACCATAGAATAAACTTGTTGAGTATGATTTTATGCAACCATTTGAAAAAACAATAATTTTGATGGAAAAAAAACTAAATATACGGCAAAGCAAAATCAATAACTAATAAACTATGGAATCAACCTGCAGAATAAGATTTTATGCAACCATTTGAAAATACTATAATTTTGATTGAAAAAAATGAATATACTACAAAGCAAAATCAATAACTAATAAACCATAGAAATACTATATGATGCTAATGTTTAAGTAAAAGCAACAAATTTTTTTATAATAAACCTGCTATAATTCAATCACATACATGTACCAAAAAATTCAATCATTTGTCAGGCCAATTTCAACAAGGATTTGGATTCTTGCAAGTCTTTATTGTGTGACTAGATTGATAGCATCTTGAACAATGGTATGTTTTTTTGTTTTAAAATTGTAATTCACGTCTTGTAGTTCTTGGCCTTCTAGGAAGTCAACTAATTTGAGGTGGCCGAAGGATGATTTGTTCTTGTATATTTTCCATCCTTAAGTTATTTGGATTTGGCATGTCAATCGTTACAATAGGTATCATACTCTTGTTATAAATCTTCTCTTGTGTTGTAATCTTGTAGCAATCTTCAACATAATCATACACATTACTATGTACAAGTTTGATGGCTGCACAAGCATGTGGACATGGAATTCTAGACATTTGCCATGCTACACAACTAAATTGGTGTATGCAAAGATCAACTTGTAAGTCCCCATAAGCTGTACGAACACGAATCATATCTCCATAATGTTCAACTAACATTTGTTTAGTTCTAGCCACATGCTCTCTCACTTTTGACTCTATGTTTGGCCCAACAACATTTTCCCACTTCTTCATCGCCATACTTGGTGCATACATCTTCTTTAATTTGCTACCTTTTCTCGATGTTCATGGATCAATTGGGCAACATTATGCCTCCTCTCCTTTACCATCTATGCATTGATTGACTCAGCAAGATTTATTGTTATAGTAAAGCTCACCTATCAATATCCCTAAGATTCTCAAGCCATTGAAATAACTGTGGATAGGAATCTCTCATATTTTTCATAGCCTCATTGAAATCACTCTCAAGCCTTGCATATGCAATGTCATCAAGTAACTTTAGTACATCATCCTTACTCTGGGCACTTGTCTGTTTCTTGCCTCTATTTAATTTCATCAATTCCATACTAAAGTTTTCCTTCACAAGCCTATAGAAAAATGCATGACGCTCACCACCAAATATTGGAATTGTGACAGTCTGAAACAATTGTCAATTTAGTTGATCCTACTATTTGTTTAACTATAACTAAAAACCATGTCTAGTCCTCATATGTCTCCCCTTTCACAATAGCAATTGCGAATGGCAACATTTCATTATCAGTATTGTATGTAAAGGCTAATAGCAAGGTGCCCTTATATGGGCCACTTAAATGAGTCCTATCTATGTATCGTATATGTCTTGCACCAACCAAGAGCCCCTCTATACAACACCTATATGCTATGAAGACACGCTCAAAAATGTTATTAGAAGCTACCCATTCTACTACTATTTTTGAATCATTTTCCTTCAGTCGTCGACAAATCCAAGGTATAAGCATATAAGACTACTCTGGTCTACCCTGAATCTCCTCAACTACCTTTTCCTTAGCAACATATGTCTGTTTATATGAGAGATTTACCTCATAATGTCTGTATAATGTCTTTCAAATTTCATTAGAATGCTTATCTACGTGAGACCTCACCTCATCAATTATGATAGATATGTCAGACTAGCTCTTCCAACAGTACCACTTGAAGATTGTCTTGGGCATGTTGAAAATGTTCATCTTGAAATTGTGTCACATGTAGGAAAGGGGTTTTCTTCCCCACTGCATTTACTGTTATCTTCTAAGGACATCCTTCAATCTTACATTTCACAGGCATCCTATCCTTGTTATTCTTTAAAAATGTGTACCTAAACTTGTGAGCAATACTATGTTTGTATAGTGCCTGTTTAAAAGCATTAGAATCTGCAAATGTTTGCCATACTCCTGACAATAGTCCTTTCCATTTCAATGAGTTCAATACAGGCATAGATGTGGGTGCACTTTTTACTCCACAAGATAGACTACTTGGTCCTCCACCAACTTCATTAGTTAGGCATTCAACACCAGTTTGATAAGACATTGATTCAAATTCGTGATCCCAACTGCTTTGAGAGAGAGAGTGCTTCACTGTGAATGTCCCAAATATTTCTCAATATTGTATAATTCAATTAAACCTTATGTTACTATATTAACAACAACACTATAATAAATAATAGCTTTTTTAAGAAAAAATAGCAGTAAAGTCACTCATACTTGTGGTTCACCAAGTATTTCTTGCATATTGTCATTCTCTTTGCATGCTATATGTAATATCCCGATTTCTGGTTAGGGCTAATGATTATGATAATCATTGTAATTAGTGTAATTAAGCACTATTATGATTAAGGTAATGTAAGTTTTGGGAATAAATACAGGTGGTATTTAAGATCAATGGTTGTGATTCCTTGACCGTGGGTCGGAATCCTATGTGTTGTGATTTGGTGAGCTTAAAGAGGGAATTGAGTAGATGATGACAAGTGGCATGTGAGTGGCCATTGGATGAAGCACTAGAAGATAAAATAGCACTTTTTCTTTTCTCTCTCTCTCTATTCGGTTGAGTGTGTGTGTGCAAGAGAGAGGTGCTTCTTCTCCATCATCATCCTCCTCCCATTTCTCTCTCTCATTCTCTCTCTCTCTCCTCTCCTTCCTCCATTTTTCGCTGGACAAGCAAGAAAAAGGGGAAGAAAAGCTTGAATCTTGGTAAGTTGTGATTCTCCTTTGCTCCAATCCTCTTCTCTAATATTGTTCATCTCAATGAGAGTTACATTGTGATGATTGTAGAGCCTTGAATAGTGTTGATTGGGATATTGGCCGAAATTGAAAGTTGAGGAATCAAGGTTCTGAATTGGGCAAAGAGAAGAGGTAGGCATTTAGTGCATTTTAAGGTATTGCTTGTGATTTTTGGCTAAGTTTAGTCAAATCTGGAATTTTTGCCCTAAATATGCCTATTTCTGGAAATGTGAAGATCATTATGATTGATGATTGAAAATGATTTAGTTTGGAGATATATGATCATTTGATGTAATTTGGAATGTTAAAAAGGTGTTAAGGGAATTTGGTTATGGTGTGTCATTGAGACCTTGGTGATTGATTGTGGTCAAATTGGTTTTTAGAGTGTTTTTGAAGTGGCCAATATGTTCCCTAGTTAGTGCTTAGTGTGTATGAGCATTGGGAAGAGTTTGGGGAACCTTTGGGAGTGAATTTGACCATCTGGAGTTTCTGGTTTTTGGCTGCGTTTTGGGTCTCTGATACACATCACTCGAGCAGAGGAAGAACGTGCTCGAGTGATATGCAAGTTTTTCCCTGTTGTGCTTCGAGTTATCTGGGTTTTATGGGTTGTGCTCGCGAGCATCGCCTTGTGCTCGAGTGAACGAAGAACATGCTCGAGTGAGCATGGTTCTGCTCGAGTGAAGGTGCAAGTCCGGAGTTGAGGTTGCATTCGGGTCCTCACTCGCTGGTGGATGCCACGAGTGTGCTCTGACACTCGCGAGCATAGCTGTTTCACTCGAGCACTGAGGGTCGTGCTCGAGTGAGCTTGTGCTTTTGGTGTGAGTTGGTGCTCTCGGGTTGATGCTCGCGGGAAAGTTGCACGAGTGTGCTTCCTCACTCGCGGGTATGGGGTGTGTGCTCGAGCACACATGGCTGTGCTCGAGTGATCCTGTGCTTGGAGAGCTGTATGTGTGCTCTCGGGTGCTCACTCGCAATCTCACTTTCTGTTGTGCTCGAGTGATGTCCGTACTCGTGCTCGAGTGAGAGCATCTATGCTCGAGTGAGATGACCAAAAATCTGTGTTTTGCCTTCGAGTAAGGGGTCTTTTGGGTAGTGTCTTCCAACCCTTTAGGCATATGTTTAGGCCTCTAATAGTCACCTAAAGAGTCCTAAATGATAACCAACTTAGAGTATTATTGAAATATACATATGGAAAAGAGATTGATTGGTTGTCCCTAATTGATATAGGATTTGACATCTGTCGTCCTCGTGAGGCTAAGGTGCCAGAGCCAGTCAGGAAGGATACAGGTAGTGACTCTTTCTTTATGCCCTGTGTGATACATTGTATGTATATTATGTCATTGTTTTTGAAATGAAAATCGTATGCTGCAAGTTTTGTGAAAACTGTGGAAGCACCGCTATACCAATAGTCCCTGAGTCGCTAACAACGGTTCGGGTGAAGGTCGTATGCCTTCCCGGCGGTAAAAGGGGATGAGGTTAGGGTGTGATATATGTGTATATGTGGGCCGAAAGGCTAATTGTGAGCCGAAAGGCTATTTGTGAAGGCCGACGGGCCATTTGTGGAAGCCGAAAGGCTATATTTGAGCCGTGTGGCTATTTGTATGCACTGCCACGCCAATAGTCCCTGAGTCGCTAACAACGGTTCGGGTTAAGGTCGTATGCCTTCCCGGCGGTAAAAGGGGATGAGGGTGGAGTGACTTGTGTTGCTGTATGAGATGATTGGTGTGCATATTATGTGATTGCATGTGGTATGAAATTGTTGTTACTACTGGGATTCTTTAGAATTTCACCCCTTCCATATGACTAACCTTTTCAGACAGGGCGAGTGGCTCGAAAGGGAAGCGGACAACCAGGAGTAGTTAGGCTTACTCCAAAATCTAAGTGGTAGTTGGTTATCGTAGTTTTGGATTTGGGGTTATCAAGTGTACATTTAATGTAAATGAATATTTTGGTTATGTAATCCCCATAGTTGGGAAATATTAAACCCAAGTTATTTATGTAAGTAACCCGGGGTTTGCCGGGATTTTGGTTTCCGCACTTTGATATTTATTATGTACTCTGATTTCTCTGGTAATTATATCCGCACGTGAATATGAGACCAGGATTATGTATGATTTAGAACTAATTTCGAAATGCCCCATCTCTTGGATGCGGAATTATAAATTATGATTTTATCTTAGTGGTCTCTAATTCACTTAAATTTCGAAATTCGGATGTAATTACGGTGAGGGGGTTACACTATATACACATGCCCACTTCTCTCATTATACTGAAACATGTTTGCAATGTCCGCATTATCAACAAGATCTATTAGGATCCTCTCATCAAAGGGCACATTGTATTTCATCTCACTATTATTACAATCAATACCAATCCATGATAAAATCATTACTCTCATATCTTCAAGTGACATTCCCTCTCCTATGGTTTTCACTCTTACACTTCCCCCATTATATTGAATTTGATCTTCAACATTCTTCAGAAATTGTCCACCTATATGAAAAAAAAATAATTCTTTTGCAGATGTTGATCCTGAAGTATTTGTCATTTTTAACTCCAACCTGCAACAAACAAATTAATTTAATTGGTACTTCATATTGTTCATAAATCATAAATAGTTAAATTCATATTGTGGAAATATGTGTCTACTTAAAAGAATAAAAAAATGACTACGAGCAGCTTGATATATACATGCTGCTTCTTGTTTCGGTGAAGGAATGATTCTATATTATGCTAAAAAGTTTTGTTATTTTCCCCTTGGATTGACTTGTTAGGCAAAGGGGAATCAGGTATAAGCTTGATAGTTGCTTAATCTTGTAGGATATTGAATTCTTAGAACGTTGAAAACTAATATTGGTGATCAATTAAAGGCCTTGATCTTACTAGAAAGCTGCTTTGTGGTAGCCAATACATATAGAGCTTGTTTTTTGTGTAAAACGAATTTCCTTAATGCTTCAAATTGATCTCGACGAACAGCTTAGGGTTCAATGATTCGAATAAGAATTAAATACATATGGACCCTTCCATATCCAATTCATAAACGAGCATTTTTTTTTAATTGATCCTTCATCGAATACATATGGACCCTTCCAGTAAATCAATGATTTGTATTAAGGAAGGAAATCCCAAAACACTATTAGGAAGAAAACCAAATTTTAAATGGCGACAAACTAAGACAAATGAGGTAGACTAAAAGTTGAGATCAGAATGATTCGAGCGATTAGGTTTAAAGAGAAACTATTAGAACTTACCTTTCAATGTTGTTGCAAGTTGACTAAGAGTTGACATCCCAATTATTCAAAGAAACATAGATTCTTAGGGTTAAAAGTATATAAGAATTTATAGATTAAAAATCTTCATTTTTTTAATTGAATAAGGGTATTATGGTCTTTCAACAATATTTTAAAATCCTTAATTAGGACTCACAACCTGATTAAAAATATATTAAAAGTGTAGGCCTGAATTTGGATTTTGCTATTTCAGAAGGATTTAATTAGGATTCTCCCAATTTATTAAATGAGAATATTTTCTAAAATTGTATCAATCTTCTTTTTATTTTGAACATCTATCTAAACCTGTGTAGAAAAGAGTATATTATGGATATCTTCCGTACCTATCCAATATATATCGATTTTATATGACAGGAGTGTTATATTAGTTTTATATAGGAGAATCATATATAAATAAAATAAATTAAATTAAATTAATTTTTGTTAAAAAATATGAGAAAAAGTAACACTCAAATTAATAAAAAAAACTAAAGAAAAAGTAACACTCAAATTAATAAAAAAAACTAACTAAAATGAAACTATTGTTATGGAATAAGATATATTTCTTCCTGTGGGTTACGAAAATGAATATTTTGGAATTATTATTAGTTGGTTCTTAAATAAAAAAATAAAATATGAAAAAAAAATAAAGGGCTTTAAAAACCCTGAGGACACTGGGAGTGTGGGCTATTTCGTGATACTCCAATTTTAAGAAATATTCTTAATTAATTAAATACTCCCTCTGAATCTTAATATAAGACATAATTTTCATATTTGTCATTTTTTTTTCTAATTTACCACTATTAATGCTCCCCCAACAATAATTAATTAGAAGAGGGAGGAGAGGAATTAAGGTAGATGATTATGATATTTTAGAAAATACATGGCATATTAACTAATTTAACTAACTTCCTCAATTTAATTAAATTAGGTAAATATATCTTTATATTAAATAGCAGAGGGAGTAAATCATATAGGTCACAAGCTAAAAATAATAATAAATCATAGGAAAAATCCTATTAAAAGATAATTGAATTACCCAAATTCTAAATTGGGCCACTAAGCTTAACAAATTATTAATTAGGTTATATGAGTAAAAAAGGATTTAGAAATAGGGTCAAATTACACTTATACCCCTTAGTCTCTAATCTTTCTACATTTCATAATTTAATACTTTTCATAAATAAATTATTTTGAGTCATCAATTAATTATTTTATGTGTATTCAATAGAAAAAAAAAGGATCATCAGCCCATGATTTCTTCAACATGATTATTAAAGAAAATATAAATAAAGGACAATGAATAATTAATCACCATGAACATAGTTCCAAAAGCCGATGGATCCTTCGGTACCCCATTCGTCTTCATGAAAATCGATGCCTTGAATATTTTCTTCTCTCTCTCCATATATACTTCTCACTTTAATTTGCAGAGTTAAACTAGTTGCAGAAATCTCTGGTGGAGTTTAATCCTATTATATATAAATTTTCACAACATTATACTAAGGACATGATGGACATTTTAATAATCTTTTTCACACATAATATAATGTCACTCTCGTCATGTTTTCACTTAATAATAATTACATTGTTGGCTTGTTGATACTTTTAATAACATTTTCACCCCAACAAAACTATGAATTTAGTGAAGGTCAAGAAGACTTTTGGTTTCTTTTATATGTATAGTGACATGGATTTTTCAGACAACGAGGTTGAAGAGATCTTGGGGCATGAGGGTAATTTGACCCAATTTCTAAATTCTTCTTTATTCATATGAACTGCTTAATAATTTATTAAGTTCAGTAATCCAATTTAGAATTTAGATAATTCAACTGTCATTTAATAGAATTTTCCCTAAATCATATCAGTTCAAGCGTGTGTGTGTGTGTGTAAACTAGTCTTACTGGATCACTTAATGGGTCGACTTGTTTTTCTCTGAAGCCCAACTTAAATCCCAAACTTAATTCTGACCCAAAAAAAAAAAAAAAACTGAAGCTAACCCTAATACATAAGAGCCGGCGCCTCCGCGTACCTCTGATTCTGGGACTCTGTAATTCCTGGTCGCTGAGTTCTCCCTTTCCCGCCGTCGACATGGTAAACTTCTCCATCTCCGCCGTTGACTTTATTCTGTTTCAGTTTTACTTACTAAAGTGCAAATTAGGGTTTGTTTTTCATCCTGTGTATTGAAAGCTAAGGCATTTTGGATTTACCATGTTCTGTATTCGTTTTCTTTTACATTGCATTTAGTCGGAAGAATCAGGATTATAAAGTAGTGAAATCCCCCGCCCGTGGGTGGTTGGGGGTGCAATTGTACTTGTGAATGAAAAAATATTGGTTTGTGTGCGAAGTTTAGAGGTTCAAATTCGACGCCAAATGGTTATGGGTCTATAAATTCAAGCTCCGAGATATAAATTCATAATTAGTTATCGTCAACACCATGAAAATCGGTCTTTCAAATGCCACGAAGTCTCAGTAGCTCCGGCTTTTTCATCCTTGCATTTCTTTTAAGTTCAATTTGATAGCCTGAATTGTTACCAAGAGGGCTGGGCAGTGTCCTTCTTCATTCGTGCCTCTTCCTGTTTCTGTAAGAAGTCCCAAGATCTCAATTTTGTCAGTCATCTAATTCCGAACTATTTTATTTTGTGAGATAAAGAGTTCATTCATGTATCCTTTTAAATTTTCATTTGGCCGCATGCTTGTCGTTGAAAATTTGTCATGGCATTTATTGGATGGTGAACTATTTTCTTCTCCACTTTGTTATTAAACTGTTCCTTGTCTGAAGTTGTTTTGGTAGCTTTTTTTTGGGGAAATTCAATGCCCAAAACTCATTCTTTGTTACCCTTGATTAGGAATTAACTTTAAATTAGTGCCATTATATATTATGTGAAATATTTTACTTGTCTATAACTTTAGATATGATTCAGAAGTTAAGAAACAGGGTCTCTACTATTTGTTTTTTATGAGTAACTGGTTTATGCATATATAAGAACATTTAATGAGATGTTTTTCCTGCAGGTTAACGTTCCAAAGACCAAAAAAACTTACTGCAAAAATAAAGAATGCAAGAAGCACACCTTACATAAGGTAACACAATACAAGAAAGGGAAAGATAGCCTTGCAGCCCAGGGCAAGCGCCGTTATGACCGCAAACAGTCCGGATATGGTGGCCAGACAAAGCCCGTCTTCCACAAGAAGGTAAAGTCAATTTGCTGTTTCTGTGTCCCTTGTTCCTGTAACCAATTGTTGACGCATGCTAAATGTCCTTTTCTGGCACAAAATTTTGCATTCCACAGTGGGTGGTTGGTTTGCTATTTGGGACGTATTTCTAATTCACTATGGTTCTCATTGCTTTTCATTACTTAGGCAAAAACCACCAAGAAAATCGTCTTGAGGCTGCAGTGTCAGGCGTGCAAACATGTGTCCCAACACGCAATCAAGGTTGGTAGACCATAGGATGATTTTATTTTTGTTCTGTTGTTGGAATTCATCAGTGATGGCTAATTCATTATTATATTTTGCAGAGATGTAAGCATTTTGAGATTGGCGGTGACAAGAAGGGGAAGGGAACCTCACTGTTTTAGGTGGAGAAATGGGATCTGCTGGCTGTTTGCTAATATGTTTGGCATTTCTATTTGTTTTAGTATGAGATATTGTCTTCGCTGATATTTCTTATTTATATGTTACGTAGTGTTATCACTAGATTTTTTGGAGCACTTTAACTGAACCTATTCAAATGCTGCGGTCAATTTTGATACTGTTGTACCTCTGAAAATTTCAGGTTTCAAATGAAAGATGTTTTTTTTGTTCTTAAATGAAATGCTCCCAGTAGGTCTATTTCATGCCAGGATGGTAAGAATCAAAATCCAATATGATACACGTAAATTAAACTAAGCCTAAACAAGTTTAATGATAATTGAAGCTGAAAGTTTGTTCTATCACTTTCTCTTCCTAATTGTCTGAATGGAATTGTCCAAGATGCTCCAATGTTATGATACGTATTAAGAGTCATTTTGTTTGTGTTGAGTCATTTTATTCAAGATGAAGACGGGAAGGTTTCTGTGACGGAGGAAAACTGGCAATAAAGAAAAGGGAAAATGTGCACCACTTTAATTACACTTGACATTCATCTCGTTCAATCCCGCTGTAATGTTTACAACATCTTATGAGAACCATGAGAGAGAGAGAGAGAGAGAGTGAGTGACAAACTATTGAAAATTCTTCCTAGTTAGTGATAATAAAAGTTTGTTGGGTACCCTCCCATGTAAGTACTAGGTTGTATCCTTGTCATCCCAACATGTCCCTGCATGCCATTTCTTGCATATTGCTGCCACAATATTTGTTCCTCCGTCATTGATCTCTGCTTTTTCTCCATCTCTGACATTTGAACATAAGCCGGAGGTGCCACCGCCATTGAGGCTGCAAATGGGTCTGCATTATTAACCCATCTTGAAGAAGCCGCTGGTGGTGCAGGCAGGGCAAGCATCGGTGGCCTTCCGGCTGGACTTTGAACCATACTGCTCGCACTTCCGGCACTGTAGTTATAGCTTTGGATAGCTGAATTTGTAGCTGCTTGGTTATACATCCCATCCAACAATAGTGTATCTAACCCACCTCCTAATGTTGGCTTTTGGTTTGACAATTTGCTAGCTGATTCCACCAATGTTTTTTCCCAATCTGGACCATCTTCAAAAGTATGCCATGGAAGAGCTAGCGTGGCACTAGACGCCTCGGTAGTTGTCGTTGGTCCTAGACCGTTGAAGAGAGCCAAGGCTAGTTTATTTTCATGATCTTCACTTGTAGTCACCATGTCAACATCTCCTAAGTGCAACAAGTCACCCTCTGTTTGTACAAATTTTGGTTCCTCCTCCATTTTTGCCTCCTCTACTATTGGTTCCTCTATTGTCTCTGGTGGTGGTAGTGCCTTTATAGCATTCATATCTTCTTCTTGTGGTGGCTCTGGTTTTTCTGGTTCTTCAACACTCTCTTCTTGGGGTTTTGCATTTCTTTTTGAGTTTTCCATGTTGGTTCTCTCTCTAATGAAATCATCCATGATCTCGAGTTTCTTCGAGGTAATCCTTTCGACCTCTGGGAACTCGGAAGATCGAGCAATTCCCATACTCTTGTTCCATGTGTAGAAGAGGTCTAGCTCATCGTATTGCTTTCCGACTCGACAGAAAATGTCATAAACCTTGGTGCAATCTTGAACATCCATGTCCTCAAAACGGGCAATTAATATACCCAAAATTTCTGTCATTTCACAATATATTTGAAAACTCTCCTTCAATATAGGGTAGAGTGCCACCATCACAATTCGATGGTGCTTTGCTTTTCCTGCAACAGGAAGAATAATAATAAGAATGTGATTACATTCTTAAAGACACAATACGGAGATCAAAAGTTTTAGATGCTTGGTTGATTCTTATTCTCTCTTCATTAAAAAGCAGAAACATGTTAGTTTATTATATACACGGTAAAAATCATACACACATCAAATACAATCCAATTTATAGCTTCTCGCAAAAAATCATGGAAGTTCCATACAGAAAAATAGTACTCCCTACGGTCCTTAACATATAACCTATTATTTGGAGAATTAATCTTTGGTCTTACATGTAAAACATATTTATTATATTTGTCAGTCGTTTTTTAATTTATTCTAATTGATACTCCCTTAATAATAATCAAGGAGAGAATGAGAGAATTAAAAAGAAATGACTACAGTGTTTTAGAAAATACATGTCATATTAATTAAACTAACTTCCTTAATCTAATTAAATTAGGTAAATAGATTTTATATTAAGGACCATAAATAATATTACCTGTGGGACGACAAGCCAAGAACCTCTCAAGCAATAACTGTAAATGTGGCATCTTAGAGAACAATGCCTCTGTCCTCTTCTCATGTAATGGCGATCCTCCCATGCTTTCTGATCTATTCTTGTCTCTGTCTTTGTCTTCTTCTTTGTCTCGTTCTTTGTCTCTGTCTCTGTCTATATCCTTATATGTAAGCATATATCTATCTCTATTATCCTTTGCATAGAATTCCTCCTCATACCCAAACGAGCTTCTTCTTCCTCTCTTATTCATCATCTTATACTCCAACCTCTCATCCAAGTACAATGCATACGTCCTCACGAATGCCGAGAAGTCCCATGAGTTGGCCGTCGAGCTGTCCCGAAAGTCCGACATGTTGAGAAGTCGAGTGCCCCGCCGCGTGGCAAAGAAGATCTCTGTCTCGTAGGCGGGATCACCCTCTTGGAGGAGCCGTTGGATGAGGACGAGGGACTTCAAGGCAACGGTCCAGCTTCGAGTTCGGCTGAGACGGCGGGAGATGGCGGATACGCAGGCGCTGACATGGGAGCGGGAGTAGCTTGTTAAGCTGAGGATCTCCCTGACGTGTTTCTCATCGCCGGGAGCCTCATTGTGCTTGGTGGCCTTGACAATGGCGATGTCAAGGTCGGCGAGCGAGTTGGAGCTGCCTACCTTGGCTAAACCGATGCTTGTTTGATCCTTAACTGCCCCTAATGCCCCTCTCCAGATCTTGCTTGTCATTTATCAATGTGATCACGATCTGGAGGCTATGGCTTTTTGGATTTGGTTTGAGATATCACCTGCAAACAATTTCTTGCATGTCACGTAAGGAACGAACAGTTTAGGCACATTGTATGTTTGATTAACACTAGATTAAAAAAATAAAAATTTTGAGCACAAAAAAATGTTATATCTAGCTATCTTATGAAGCCATTATCGTAAAAAGTCATGAACAAAAACCGAGTTCAAATTCAAAATGCAAAGTACGCACCTAAATGTTAAAGGATCAATGTGGTATAAAAATCACTCCTTGCTTAGGTGATCCTTTTGCGTGCAAAGACCAAAAAAAAAAAACAAAAACTCAGAAGGACACCCAAGTTTTTTTTTTTTTTTTTCTTTTCGATCAATTTCAAACCTTAACTGGAGGAAAGAAAGAGAAAGAAAAAGAAGGAAAGAGAATTGAAAGTGTTTCAATCTTCACAGCTCTTTCCTTCTTTCTTTGATTTTCGGTTTTTCCTTTCCTCTGTTTTTCTTCATTGGGTCAAAGCATATTATGATTACTTTCTCATCAGTTTCTCATTAGCCAACCATATCTTTTTTTAGCATTTAAATTTGGGAATTTTGTGAGATATTCTTGGCTTCCTTTTCTATATTGAGTATATTCAGTGGAATCTGAGACACATTTCTGTTGTTCTCTGACCTTTTCAAATGCTTCAAGAAACGTCTTCAGTTTTCTAATTCATGGTCAATATTATTGCTCAAATTATATCTCTCATTTTTCTCTGTGTGTGTGTGTGTGTGTATTCTAGTGGTTTAATTAATTAATCTCAATTTTACACAATTAAATATCATAACAATCCAAGGAGTGCATAAATTTAAATTCAAAATATATTTTAATTTTCAATTTTATTTAAATATCTCCGCAAATTCATCCTCATGCTATGTGTAGTGGAAAACACCAACAAACTAAGGGCCCGTTTGGTTAGATTGCATTACACACATGCGATGGTAATTTTGATTGCATTACCATTGATGGCCTGTTTGGTTGGGCTTATTAATGGTAATGTAGATTACAATTGTAAAATAGATTGCATATTTTATGGTAATCTCCATTCATAGGGGGACCCCTATGAAAACTCATTGCAGGCTTGTAATCATTGATGAAATCTCAATTTTGACCCTACTAATATAATAAAAAGACAATATATACCCTCAATAGACAAAACATAAAATTTGTATTCATTTTTTTTGCCTTTCAAAAGCAAAAGCCCTAATGTGAGCGCAAAATTTGCTGTTTAAAATTAATGTAACTGTCACTAACAGATATAATCTTCTAAGTCAATAATCTTTGAATTTCTAAACAGCCGCAAACAAGCAAAAGACTCTCCATGCGCTGACTTAGTTCATATATTTCTTTACGTCAAAATCATAGGCAATCTCCCAAACGATATCATTTTTATGAGAAACACATGTGCAACTATGCCACAAATTATAAGTAAATAAGAATAAATCAGCTTAAAATTAAACAAAGTTACTTAGGCAAAACCATTTTGATAGTTCTAAACTCATTAATCATGATCAATACAGCTCCTTCCTTTTCATGTTTTATTCTTTAACAAAAGAAGATATGTTATTTTGTTCTATGCTTATCAAAACTAGAAACTCCATTTTAATTTAAAAAGAATTAGAAACTCCCTTAAAAAACAACCATATGCAGATTGCAAAGAACCAATAAGTATCAAGAAGATAGTAAGTTCTCACCTCTGTCTAAAATAATGCAATCGTTATAATAGATATCAATCGACTCAACCACCCATCAGTACCATGTCCTCCAAACATCAATAGCTGCAAACCCCTCCCAGAAATAAATAAGATTTCAAGTTAAATTTCTAACAGTACTAAATCTTCAGCACAAACAACTTTTTTTGGGGGTGGGGGAGGAGACAAATTTACACTCTTAGACTAAATATTGATATTCGTGCTAATAAACAAAATAGTGTGATAAACAATCCCCGGCCACAATCAACATGCTCATTGGTCAATGGAGTTACCGTACTAGCAAGTTCCTTTGCAATAATTAATACCCTTTACATTGTTCCAAATAACACCGGCCAAGATAACCTCCTACTTTTCTACAAAAGACTTGACATTTCCCAGATACCACAGAAGCTCAATTCTATCCTTGTTAGCCATATACTGATGCAAGAAATTTCTCCCGACTATCGGCATTCAAAGTCCTGAATCAGCAATTGAAACAGTAGAATCACTAACAAATTCATATTAAAAAACTTAGATACTCAGATACCTACAATTTATCGCCCCCTCGCCATGCTCGTCTTCCGCCTTCATCATCTCGTCTGCCGTGCTCGTCCTCTGCTGTCATCGTCTCCTCCGTCGTGCTCGTCCTTCTCCATCATCGTTCGTCCCCTCTGTCGTGCTCATCCTCCACCATCGTTAGTATGCGAACTTACTGCTCAGATCTGCTCAAAAAAATTTTATCTTGCTTATTCTTGTTTGAGTTATGCACTGACGCTGTGATTTGGGGTGAGGAAGGAGATGATTGGTGATGGAGGCTTTTTTTATGTTTAAGGGGTATTTTGGACCTTTTATAATTCAATTTAAATATAAAAAAAAATTTCTCCACATCTTATTATTAAGCAACCAAACATGATGATGGTAATCATTATTGCATTGCACCCCATTGCATTGCAGTCCATTGCATTACTAAAGGGGTTTGCAATCTAACCAAACGGGCCCTAAGAAACTGGTTCCTGCTAAGCAAGCAATGTTACTTAGCACAGAAAGCTAATCAGATTTGGATAATCCAAATCTAATTTGATAGTCCATATTTGTTTTTTCCCCAAAAGTTTATACTATTTTGAAAAATTATTTTAATGGGAATATAATCTAAAATAAAGATACTTTCTTAACTATTATTTTTCAAAAAAAAAAAGATTTTTTATTTTGAAAAATCATTTAAAAAAATTAATTTTAGATTGTCCAAGATCAGGTCTAAATGGAGCAGATCTTATTAGCTCTTGCTTAGTAAGAAAAAGTCATGTTTTGATTGTTCAAGAAACACCCCTCGTCCTTGGATTTAGCTAGCGAAGGGGTTTAGTCGAGGAGAGGGTTCAATCCCAGGAAAGTACATTTAGTTGTGGTTTAGTCGAGGAGCTGGAGAAGGCATCCCATCTTTAAGCCCTGCCCTTAGATCGTGGGTGAGTCTAACCCCTTTCCTCAATTTTTTCTATCAAAATAAAGGTTACAAGATTTTTATGATAACTCCAATATAATAAAACACCATATTTTTTTTCAAAGATACAAGGTTTGAACTATACATATAATAACAATCAAATTAAAAAAAGGCACAATAAAATCGATAATCATCAACTTAAATCCTCTTCAGCCTAGAAAACTAAAGAGAAATAGACATAATGACGACTCTTGTTTAATGGATACAAGGCTACTTGTTATTGTATTCCATCAACAACTTATATTCATCGTCTTAATAATGTTGAATTAATTGATTATAATTAATTAATTAAAAGATGAACATGTACGCCTAATCTCTCCAAGTGAACCATTCTTGACTCCAATGAGACCCATCTTTACAATAGAATCAACAAAATCAGCCTCAAAAGATGATGCAGACGTTGGATCAAAGTATGAGTCAACCACACTTCTTGTGTTATTATCATCACTTAGCCTTGCATCTGACTCCAACACTGCAAATCCTTTCCTTATGTTCTTTAATATGTTCTTGTCGAATTCCCTTTCGCTCCCCTCGTCCATTGCCAGCCGGACGTTGACGTCGCCGTCCCTCGGACACCTTGACGTCAGCACCTTCAGGAACTTTGGGCTGATTGATGGGTCGGTTCCGCCGCCCGGCATGAAGTTGTAGAGTCTTCTTGTCATGAAGAAGCAGGCTGTGGTACCTATTGTATGTGCAGCTGAAAATAAAAGTAGTGGAGTGAGTTATTAATTACAGATGATGAAAATAATACAATCATGTTGAACAATATTGGGCAATTTATAGCTTGACATGTTAATCTAGACCGCTGAAATTGTAGAGTTTGTCTAATGTTCAAATGTTATCTTCCTTATCTTTTATCCTAAATTTTAATTCTGAGTTAATGAAATTTAAAATTTTTCTTGTTTCGGAGAAAAATGTTAAAAATAACTAATAAATAAGATAACGGAAATGAATATTCAGAGAGACAGGGATATGTACCACTGAGAAGGACGAGGTCTTTGTCGGAGAGACCCTTGTTTTGGAACTTGGCCTTGAGCTGGAAGATGGAGTCGGACACGTCAGGCATGTCATCTGCAAGTGACTTGTCTGATACTAACCCATCTCTCCGTCCTGTTGCCACTCTGTATGATGGCCCATTTGCCTAATTATAATTGCCATTTCAACCATATCAATTTATTATCTCATTAATTATATACATGTGTTTGTTTATATATCACATTATCACTATAAATCTATAACCAATCAGATCATTTATAAATTAATGAATGAACAATTATCCTGAATATATATGTGGTCGGCAATTTGATGCGAGGCCCCATGATACTATTAGTACTAGTAACTTCATTTGACCTGCACATATACCCTACTACGTGGTTTCACAAAGTTTTGTGATACCCCAGTAAAGTCTCATGATACTCCTTCAATCTTTTTTTTTTAAGCAATTCTCCTTTTTTTAAGGTTGGTCCTTAATGTAGCAACTTTTTTTAATGTATCAAAATTTAAAATATTTTTTCCTTTTCTACCCCTATTAAATACATATTTTTATATTAATTATCCCCACCCATAACTAATTTTCTTTCATTTAATCATTTATAATCAATTCTCTCTCATATTTTATATTAATTCTCTCTCTTATACTCTTTTAATAAATAGGGGCATATTTTAAAAAAATTATATTTTTTACATATTTATTATTTTTAACTAATTTTAATTGTCGGTTCATTTTATACAATAAAAAAAAGTTGTTTATAAAAAAAACCAAAAAAAATGTGTGTTGCTTATAAAAAAAACCGGAGCGTGCGTGCGTGTGTGTTTATACACATGTATTTAGATCTTATTAACAAAAACCTGACTCAACTAAGGTCCCCTGGATAAAAAGGCAAGGGCCTCCCACCTAGAGTGTTTTTCCCATGCTCAGAGATTGAACTCGATGCCTCTAGTTAAGAAGTCAAGATGCTTACCACCTAGACCATCTTCACATTGATAGTTCATGTGATCTTGTGTGTGTCTCAAATTTCCAAAAATAGTCGTTTACTATGACATTGTAATGAAAGAAGCAAGGAAAAATACCTTAATACCAAATCAGTTAAGAAGATTTTCAGAAGATAAATAAATTTAACAAAATCCAGATAGATAAAATTAAAAAAAAAAAAAGAATGTAAAAATTTAGAATCCTATTACTTTTAAAAACTACAAAATAAGTATGTAGATTCTAAATTTTGACATTCTTTTCTTTTTTTTAATTTTATCTATCTGGATTTTATTAAATTTATTTACCTCCTGAAAATTTTCTTAACTGATTTGGTATTAAGGTATTTTAAGGAAAGTACCATGGAGACGGCGTCTCTGGCAGCTAAAACGACAACGTCAGCGCATGAAACGACACCAGGGCAAGTGGCTTCCAATTGAGACTTGGCTCTCTCTATCACATTATAGCCTCTCACTCCTTGATGCGCAACCGCGTTCTTCTCTGATTTCTCCCCATTCTCTATCAAGATCGACCCATCGCATCCCTACACAGTAGGAGGAAAAAAAAGTAAAAAACACGTTATTGATAATTGATTTGAACATTTGCAAGTGTTTGAATATTTTTTCAAAGAAAATCATCTCATAATAAATCACGTGTTAAATTCATCAAAACTGGATCTAAATTGATTCACATCATCCAAACACATCTTAAAACCAGCTAGTCTCACATCAGTGCCGAGCTTCTTTGGATTAATGTTTCATAACCTTACAATTGGGATTAAGTAAAAAACAATCAGTGTAATATAATTTATATTTTGAAATTTTTTTATATGAAAAAAATTGCTTATTTAAATGATTACGTTGAAAAGCTAATTAATTTCATAAACTTCAAATTTATAAAGAAAATCACCAACAAAAACAGCAGAAGTTATAAAATCTGGCTTCTAACCTAACTGCCTTCTTAAGAAAAACTCAGTTGCTCTTAATGTTAAACTAAACATGATTTTTGAGTTAAACTTAGTGTCAAGTCTCAAAAAAAAAATTTGGTAAAAATTAATTTATATAATATGATTTATGTTTATTTGAATATGATTTTATAAAAAAGTCAGTTTGTCACAAACTTACTTAAAAAATACATTAAAAAGCTGATATTTCAAAAATCCAAACATATAAAAAAAGGAGCTAAAAGCAAAAAAACTAGAACTCCAAAATAGCTTCCAACCGGACTGACTTTAATTTTCGAAGAAAATCTCATTTGCTCCCCCATGATAAACCAAACATGAATTTTGATTTCAACTCATCCAAAATTCAGATTTAAGATCCCAAAGTCTCTCTCTCTGAGACATATATATATAGAGAGACAAAGTGAGGAGACGGAGGTAGCTGACCTCAACGAAGCAATCATGGAAGTGAAGACGGAGCAAGATGGGGGCAATGTTGGGTTCAGAAGAAACGGCGTCGTTTACCACGTTTCTCACGATGGACTCTGCGTCTGGGCATGTTTCTGAGTAGAAACCCACTTGAAGAGGTTGTGCTTCACTATTACTGATCAACATCGTCCCAGAGAAGCAAAGCCCGAGCATAATGATGAGTAACTGAAGAAGCAAGGCCATTATCAACAACAATGAAGATGATGAAGAACAACACAGAGAAGTGATAGTGATGATGATGCTAAGGAAGACGATGATAAGTGATGATCAGTGACAAGTCATGATCTGAGAAATAGGGAAGAGGAAGTTGGTATATTATACACACACACACACACACAGAGACAGCAATTCAACTTCTAAACGACATCTTGATGACTCTTGTGCTGACACCTTTAAGTGTAAAATGTAAATGTGTCAAACACCAACTAAATGAATGAATGGATTCGTTGGGAAATAAAAAAGAATGAATTAATTCTCCCTCTGCATGGAAAAAACAAAAAATTGTGGGAATAATTAATTATAGATTTACTCAACCATTAATATCTATTTATTGTGTGTATGACTTAGTCATATGGGAACAAATTTACTTCTATATTTTTCGTTTTTACAGTTATATAGGAGTATAAGAAACAAAACATTTGTATTCAAGCTAAGTTCTTCTTTAGTTATTTAAATTTTATTATTAATTATCATAATAAATCACTGTTGTTCGGTGCAATATTTAATTTTTATATAATTATTCATATTGAATAATTCAATAATTGCTTATAAAATTTTTATAATAAGGACTACATTAAGAATTTCATAAGCTATAAACATGTAATTTGAAATTTTAAATCATGAATATTAAGCTAAGAACTATATAAAAATATATGGGGTAAAATAAAGTTGTGAACTTTCTTATTCACATGGTATATATGAAATGTAAATAATGTCATTCTTTTTCTTTTTGTATAAAAATAGTAAAAACTTGTATTAACAAGACAAAAGACCCCGTGGTAACTATTCAAACACTTGCACATGTTAAGTGATGAAGTTCATGCAACAAAGATTACAACAATGGCATGGTAAGTTTCCGCACCTAGAGTGTGTTTGGATTAGCTTCTGGAAAATAGATTCTTAACAGAATAGATTATGAGAAAAAAGTGATTTTGATAAAATGAGAGTGTTTGGGTATTGTGGTCAAAATAGTTTTTTTTTATGATGTGGGGCCCACATAATGAGAAATGACCAATGAAAGAGAGAATGAGACCCACATAAGAGAAAAAATAGAAAAAAAAAATAACTTTTTTCAAAACCTAAGTTTAAGAAAATTTTAAATGTTCGTCAACCAAAATGTAAATTTTGAATCAAAACCGAGATTTTGTAACAATTGCCAAACACACGCTAATGTCTCCTCATTTTCTCAACACCTTTGTTATTTTTTAATACAACTGACGTTTCAGCAATGGATAAAGAAGGAATCGAAGATCAATCATTTAGTAAATAGCACAGCAGATAGGATGAGTAGTTGGCCCAACTACTATTTGGATACACCAATCCATGCTTATAATAATTTAGCAATTTCTCAAAAACTTTTAAAACACACAGCCAAATATTAAGAAAATAATTAAACGCCGATCCTATGGGAGGTCACCGCTTAAGTAGGAATCAGTCCGATAAATAATTTATTGGTATACCAAGTCCAATCACATGGAAGTTGCTAATAATTTAAAGGCTAAATTATTTCTTTTTCAAAATAATGACAACAACCCTTTTTAAATATTGTAGTGTTAATTTGAAATCACAGTTTGTTATACGCAAATCAAAACACAATATGCTGGCAAAAAAAAAAAAAACAAGAAAGTTTAAACAATTTTTTTTTAAAAAAAAAGTGGTTTTGTTCAAACTGCATGGAGAAAGGAATGAAGGTGTGGGGAATTTGCAACAGCAATAAATTGCACAACAAAAACTGCAAAGTATGAACCAATTGATGAAGAGTAAAAAATGACTAACTATCTACTATGCCATATTTTAATGCTTTTGAATATAACGTGCACAACTGAATCATTGCCGTTTTTAACCGCCGTTTGTTGCTAGTTAAACATGCCATGTGGATTTATTAGAGCTAATCACTTTGAAATACAAGGTTTATTAGTATATATTTGATGATTATTTTTAGTCCAAAGCAGAGTACAAAAAACCGGACCGGACCGGCCGGTTCGACCGGTTGAACTGGGAATCGGTCCCTAGTCCGGTCCGGTTTGATCAGCAAATCGGTCAGACTGGTTGAACCGGTCAGAACCGGTAGTCCAACCGGTTGACCCGGTTTCTTTCTTTTTTTTTTATAAAATTTTCTAAATTTTTATTTTGTGTTTTTTGAGGGTAGAATGGAAAGTTGAAGACTAAAATGAAGAGAAAAATAGATAAAGAAAGAATAAATCTAAAATAATGAAATTAATTATTTAAAAAGATATAATAATTATAGGAAATGAGATATCTTTGCATAAGTATAGGTATTATAACTAATACTAATAGATTTCAAACTTTTTTTTTCTAAAAATCTTTATTTTTATCTATAGAAGTTTTAAAATATATTAATATATATTATCACTAATAAATTATAATATTTTAATATGACCGGTTCAACTACCGGTTAGATCCCGGTTGACCCATTAACCCTTAAACCTGTGCTGTGACCGGTTCATTGCCCGGTCCAATTTTTCGCTCCTTGGTAGGGGTGGAAACAGGCCAGGCGGCCTGACAGGGGCCTGCGGCATGGCCTGTTTCCGGCCTGATCAAGCCTGGCCTGTTAGAATAAAAGGCCAGGCCCAGGCCTATTTTAAAGCCTGATTTATTAAATAGGCCAGGCCTAAGCCTATTAATAGGCCTTTTTGACCTATCAGGCTGGCCTGTTAATATATTAAAAAAAAAAAAACTGGGCTGCTCCTCCCCCCAAAGTCCCAACAGCCCAATTCCCCCTCCCAGTCTCATCGCCCATTCTCGCTCAAATCTCAATCTCAGCCTCTCACCTCTCATCTTTCATCTCTCAAATCTCAATCTCTCACTCTCGTCTCACTCCCACAGTCGTCTCTCTCACGCTCACTCTCACTCTCACTCCCACAGTCCCGCTCTCACTCGTATTCCGATCTCGCTCTCAGTCTCTTAGTCGATGATCTCACTCTCACTCCGATCTCGCTGTCAGTCGACGATCCTCGTATGCGCATCTGTCCGTCTTCCCTTCTCCGATCTTGCTCTCAATCAACGATCCTCGTCTCACTCCGATCTCGCTCTCAGTCGACGATCTCACTTCGATCTCACTCACACTGTGTCGTGACTCGTCCTCGTCCACGTAGACTCTCAGAGGCTGTCCGATTAGGTTGATTCTCCGATTCGGTTTGGCTTCACTTCAACGAGGTTCTCGAAGTTCTTCGACCCCTCACTTCGACCGGAACACCCATTGTCATCCAAATTTCAGAAACTTGAGTAACGTTCGTTGATTTGAATCGATGATGGCACAGAATCGCTTGAGTTCTGTTTGTGCCGATGAGAATCAGGTACTCCCTGCTAAACACCCCATAGATGCAATGTATAGCTCGGAAATTTGCATTCAACTTATTGCAGATTTGCAGTCATGACTCTTGGCAAAGATTCTTCATTCTTGCGAGTCTGGAAAACAATTTTGCTCCTTTGGTTCGCGTCGCCACTCCGATTCTCGTATTTCGATGTGGACCATTTTGATTATTTTGATTTTTCCATGATCTGTATATTTTTTTTTTGATACAGCCCATGATCTGTATATTTGATTCTGTATCATTTATGATTTTAGTTCAGGATTTGATGGCCAAAAAAAAAAGTTTAGCATCTATGATTCTTGAATAGCTATTTTTAAGCTCTGTTCTTCTGTTTTGAGGTTCGGCCGTTCGGATTAAATCTGCAGTGGCAAGGCTTGTTTTGATTGGTTACTGCTGTGTATATGCATTTTTTGTATAAAAAAAATTCAGGCTTTTAACAAGCCTCAGGCCATACCAGGCCTGTGAATAGGCCAGGCTCAGGCCGACAAAAAAGCCTGTGACAGGCTACAGGCCAGGCACAGGCCGATTTGCTACAATACAGGCCAGGCCTGTTAAGGCCAAAGCCTGGCCTGTTTCCACCCCTATTCCTTGGTCCAAAGTCAAAACTTTTATTATTATTATTATTTTTTTATTTTGCTTGTGTTTGTGAATGTTATTCCTTTGATTCTGTCTACGTTAATACTAAACGACTGAGAGAAGCAGCTGCGTGCACGCACTTCAACTTCCACTTATAGCACTTTGTCTTTTTCTTTCTTCTCCCAGCTGTACTTCACCACATCACCTTACCACATTACATTTACTTGTTCCCAATTTGTGTTTTTCTTCTTGCTATCTCCTATCCTTAATATTTATTACCATCCTTTTTCTTATTTTTGCTTCTATCAAACGGAAAATTTCAAACAAAAAAACACTTCAAAATATCAAAATTTAAAATCATTTTTATTTCCTACAATAGTTTAGATATTGGCTACATTTGATTAACAAATTACAACTTATTTTAATATGAAATCACTTATTTGATATTTTCAAATTTTGAAGGTATTTTTTTAAAATTTTTCCTATATCCAATTCAATTTTAAATGTTAATTTATTTTGCTTTCTTCTTCATAACTCTTTGGGCTACTTGCAGTATCTAACACTTTTTCTGACAATATTGTACTCATTTGGGATAGTTTGTGTGTATGTTTGGGATAGTGGTAGGAAAAATGATTTATTATGATCATGACTTAATAGAAAAATTAGTTTTTGTAATATGATTTATGTTTGGATGAGCAATTGAATAAGTGATTTTCCATAAGTCAAAACTTGTTTGGATTGGCGGTTGTATAAGTGTTTTTTTAAAAGTAAAAACTTACTTACATTGGCGATTACATTAGTGCTTTTGTGTTAATTATAACAAAAAAAAGATATTTAAAATTAAAAATTAGTGGAAAAATTGAAGTTAGAAAATGTTATACCAAAATACATAATTTCACATAAAAATATTATATAATTAATTGGATTACATGTCCCATATAAATTTATCTTTAATCATGTCCCGTACAAATTGTTTATCAAGTTTCGTCATTCTCTTATCAATTCTAGGTAACAAACTTAATTTGAGATTTTATAATTTCAAAATTCTTTTTCTACCTTTTTTCTAAAAAACTTTTATATAAATGATTTATAATAAGAACCTGAGTGGTAGTTAATACTATGATGAAATGGCCACATTAAAATTCTCAATTTTGAGGATAAAAATGTATAGCGTACTATAAATTTCAATTCATTCCTATATGTTAAAGTTTGAGAGGCAGACCATATTATTAATTAATTTCGAAACAATATTCTAGCTAGCTTTGCAATGCATGGCAATTTTTTTAAGAAATCATTGTTATAAAAGCTAATAAAAAACGTGTTTAATTTCATGTTGAACATTAACTAGAGATGCATGCACTAGTCGAATAGAGTGCATACAAAACCCACAACGTTCATTACTTCTTGATCACATGTAATATAAATATATAGATATTGGAATTTTTCTAAGGCTTGAAATCGGGACCACATGTAAGCTAATACAATTTCTTATTAGCTGATGGTAGCCACGTATTTTTCATATATAAAATCAATGACTCTAACTTGTTCAAATAATTCAGGTCGACAAAAAAAAAATTGTTCAAATAATAAAAAAAATCTTCCAAGCAATCAATATATGTCAATATCGATTTCATAAATGGTCGCTAGAAACCGATAAAAGTTTTAAAATTCGAATTTTTTGCTCAATGCCCAAAAAAACAAGGCCGACTAATGTTCGCTATCCCTTTTTGCAAAAATCGGATGCCAACTTTTGGATAAAAAATAAAAAATAAAAATAATAAGCTGATGCTATTTTTCAAAAATAAGTTAGCAGCTAGCGCTTATTCAAAAAGGCTTGTTGTCAGGCTTATAATTTTTGGCAAAAAGTTCTGCCAAACACTAGCTAATTGGGTTGCATTTTCATTCAGGTTTATTGGGCTGAAAAAGTTATACCAAACATTCACTATTTTTTTATTTATAAATGTTTATAGATCACGATTTACGGCATATAAGGTAAGTATGTGAGAGAAGTTTTATCTCGACTTAAATAATAAGCACTTATTTTCTAAAAATAAAAAAACTATATAATAAGCACTTATCAAGAATATATGAGCAATCGACTAATTTGGATAAGGCTTTTGCGACCAAGATGCTTTCTACTAAAATTATAATTCTAATAGTTTTCTTTGTTTAACTTCTAAAACATTTTTCCCACATAACAAGAAATATAAATTATATAAGTTTGTATTATGTGATTAGCCGAGTTGATTCAGTTGGGTTTCTTATATTATTTTTTTGTTGAGTCTGATAACGATATCATTTTTAGTTAAAAAAATAGCAATCCATAATATTTATATTTTAATAACTCTATTTTTTTTATTATATACGTGATATTTTATTTGAATATTTAATATATTTGTGGATTAATGAATTTTTATTTAAATATTTCTCTAGGGTTGTATCCTTGTATATGATTTTTTTATATTTTAATTAACTTAGTATATTTTAATCATGATAGGATTTATCCGACAGATTTAACCACAGTTGGCATTGACCCTTGAACTACTGTTTTCACCGGTGCAATTTTTATTATCTTGCTTGTCATATACACATCAACTCTTAAAAGTTATTAAATTAAAAGTTGGATATATGAACTTTCAAACATTGTTGGATAAAATCCCAGACCAATGTTTGATTTAATTAATTAGACGTATTTCTCTAAATATAATTTTACCTTTCTTAAGAAAAATTAAGTCCCTTTCACCCAATTTAACCACAATTGGTAATATTCTACTTCTCTTTTATTTGAACTTTTTTTACAAGTGATGTAATAATAATGATTTCTTTTTAAAGTTAATTAACATGTTGACGACAGATAAGTTTGATGTAACCTTTTGGGATCATATATATGACATTGAAGGGTAAAAGGATATAACTTTAATTTTACTTTGAGAGAATTGAAGGATACAATTTTCAATTTTAAGAGTTCCCCGGTTTCTTTTTTTTTTTTTTTTTTTTTTTTTTTTTTTTTTTTGCAAGTGACAAATGAATTTTAGCATTTTCCGTTTTATAGATTAGTACACCCAAAATAGGCTAAGAAGTATATAAGATGGTATATATCCTTTTATTGAGTATATTTGTTTCTCTGTTCGCCATTGATGGGAATAATATTCATATGAGATGGTTAAAATAGTGTGCGTGAGAGAGCGAGATGATATAAATAGACAAGAATATATAAATACGATAATTATACAAAGTAAAGATTTTTAAGTCACAGTATTAACGAAGTCAAATCAAAACTGCTTTTGTTGATTGAGAGCTTGATGGGGATTTAGATTTTAGTGAGAGGTGGATTCAGGTGGAGGTTGTGACCTGTTAGAGTCTTTGTTTTGATTCTTAATTACATATTTAGTTTATCAAAAAATTTTTCAAAAGCATTTGTTAAACGAACTTCATTAAAACAGTTAGATAAGAATGAATTTTTCAGCAAAATATACATTTACAGTGGAATACCAAGTTCAATTTAATGGGGGCAACAGATGGTATAATCAAGGTATTAAAACTCGGACCGGGTATTGAACCGGTCAGGGTACTGGGTTAAGGGTTAATGGGTCAGACCGGGGCCAAACCGGTGAAAAATTGAAAATTTTAGACTTATAATATGAAAATCTAAAAGAAAAATAAAAAAAAAAAAAATTTAAATAGTAACCCGGACCGAACTTGGAACCGGACCGGTCTACCGGCCGGTTCGCCGGTTTCCGGGCCGGACCAGCCGGTTCAGTCCGGGTTACAGAACCATGGGTATAATAGCACCAAGTGGTCTTAGGTAAGGAGATACATTGTCTCCTTACCTCTATATCCTTTTAGCAAAAGTGTCGTCTTGTTTAATCTCTAAACTTGAATCAACTAGATAATGGAAAGAAATATCCTTAGCAGTTTCTCACCTTCTGTATTCAAATGATTCTTTAATTTATTATTTTTTGAATGGTCGGACGATAATTTGATGCTGGTTTAGCAAGTTTTAGAAAAATATAAATTCTGGTGGTCTGGGCAAGATATAAATCGTTCCAAGTCCTCTATTATTTTTAGCCCCAATGTTCCTCACCATGACAAGGTTTGGCTTTCTAAAATTTTGAGTATTAATTTTTCTACTAGAGGGAAATACTTAGGAATTTGGGTTGACACAAGGAGGAATAAGTCTCTCATCTACAATCAAGTTATTGAATCTATTGAAGCAAGAACAAGTGTTTGGAAAGCCAGTCTATTGTCTCAAGCCACCAGGTTATGTTTGATCAAATTAGTCTTGTGCTCAATTAACACTCACACTGTTTCTTGTGTTTAACTTCCTAAATTTGGTTGTGATAAGATTGATGGCCGCTACATATATTTCTCTTGGGGTTGTTCTGGGGATAAAATGAAAATCCATCTCCTTAAAAAAGACCATATATTCTTGCCAATGGACAAAGGAGGATTAGGAATAAGACCATCCCAATTGGTAAATCAATTCCTTCCAGTCAAATAGGTTTGGAGGATTTTAACATCTGAGGTTCCATCTCTTATTGCTTCTACTCTCAGAATTAAATACATCGATTGTTCTAAAGCCCACGTTTTCAAATGCCCATATAATTATTCATGGATTTGGAAAGATATATTGGACTTTACTAATCTTAGTATATTTTTGGCACAAATGGCTTTTCTCAATTTAGCTTTTTGTAATCTTATTTTTGATAAAAGTTAGATTGTGTAATATGATTTATGTTTGGATTGGTGATTGTAAAAATAATTTTTGTAAAAGTAAAATTTATTTGGATTGGCTTAATCACAAGTGACTTTTGTGATAATAGTAAAAGAAAGTAGGTGAAAAAATATTTAAAAAATCAAGTAAATATGATGAATTACTTTAAAATATTAGGTGTTATTGGAAAAATATTTTAGAGTAGGTGGAAATCAATAAATCAGTATTCTAAGTTTTGAGTGCTCTTTACTACTAAAAAAATACATTAAAGGTAAAATTGTAGTCAGTCTTCTAAGCCTGGGTACAACTAAAAAGATATTTTAAAGGGTTAAAAGCATAAAAAAAATATTTTAAAGTAATTTTTGGAACTGAAAAAGTACATTAAGGGTAAAATTGCAATCAGTCTGATAACACATTGGGTACAGTTGGAAAAATATTTTAAGGGTTAAAAGCACCAACAAATATTTTAAATTAATTGTTTTGGCGGAAAAAGTTCATTAAGGGTAAAATTGCAATCAGTCTGATAGCATACTGGGTACAACTAGAAAGATATTTTTTTTATACTGAACTGGAATGAACTGGAAAGATATTTGAATTATTCACCCTCATGCCAAATGCTAAGTCTGTATAAGCTGGCTTTTTGAGCTTATGGGCAAAAGCTAATTTTCTTTGATAAGCCCAATTGAAAACAAAAATGCTCCCAAACACTTTTCTTTCCCTCAATTAGCAATTGGGCTTTGCTCACCCAATTGAGCGTTTTAGGGCCTAAACGCACTCTCCAAACACTCACTTATTATCGGGAATTGGGGCTTCTGGTTCACTTGTTCCCTTCAACCACCATTTGTGGTGGCCCAAGTATTGAGATTTGCCTTCATCTATGAAACTTCATAATGTGGCGGATCTGATACTGCATTCTTCTGCCAATTTCATTCCAGCTAAATGGAATGTTTCCTTGATCTGAAGCTTATATTCCCCTCAGATAAATGATAATATTATTTAAACTTCAATATCTTTCTTTTTTGATGAAGACTCCTTAGCATGGAAAGGTAATTCTATGGGCTTCTACTCTTCCAAGGATGGTTTTATTAAAAGACTGTTAGACTCTTACTCATTCCTTTAGCTATTGATCCTTTTTAGAAATTTTTATGGCCAATCTCACTTCCCTATAAATCATTGCTACTCATTTGAAAGCTTCTTCATAAAGCATTGTCTTCATCTGACATCTTAGAGGGCATATAGTCTCAAATCATCTGGTTATTGTCTTTTTGGGAGTGACCAAGAGGAAACACTTGATCATCTCTTCATCTCTTATCCATTTGCTAGATTTGTTTGGTTTGGTTGTCTCTCTATTAGATTTGATGCTTCTAACACGTCTTCATTCCAATCTTGGTTGAAAAGGACTCTGCAACAACTCTATGAAGATGATAATTTGTTTTTCTTATATGGAATAATCATCCTCATAAATTCATTGCAGCATAAAAGGAATCTAATTTTTCATCAGGGTGTCTCTTTGTCACTAGAATTAATTGTCAATGCAAAGAGATCATTAGTGAGGTTGAATACAATTCCATGGCTTTCTCTTCCAAAAATCCAAATGGCATGGTAAAAGGAAAATTTTCACTCCTTCATCAACCTAGATCCATGGATAACTAGACTCTAATCCTGCATAGAAAAAGAAAAAGAAGATTATCTATGTATCATATTCTTATTTGCAAATTTGGATCCCCTCTATGACACTTCTGTTGCCAAAAAGACTCTCATAATATAACACATCATCATTTCCCCTCCTTTGCCTCGGAGAAATTCTCATTGTTTTGGAACCCGGACCGGACCGGCCCGGGAACCGGTGAACCGGACCATAAACCGGTCCAGTCCGGTGAGCGAATCGGTTCACCATTTTTTTTTTAAATTTATTTTTAAATTGATTTTTTTAATATTTTTCCTTAGAATTTCATATTAATAAACTTAAAATATTCAATTTTTCACCGGTTTAATCCCGGTTTAGCTCCGGTTTGACTCCGATCTGACCCACTGACCCTTGACCTAGTACCTCGACCGGTCCAGTGACCGGTTCGGGTTTCAGAACCTTGGAAATTCTTCATTTGATGCATAAGCATTAGGATCTTTTGTTTTAAAATCAGAGTCCTTTAGACACCATCTGCATTAACAAGATGAGCATCAACACTCAAAGCGTTGCTCGAGACCACCATGATATTGTCTGCAAGGATATTAAAATTATGCTTAGATCTTTTTCCACTGCAACTTCTTTTCTAGCTCCCCCTTCCCTCTTTTTCAATGTTTTTAGAAATACTCCATCCATTTTCTTGTGGTACTCTGTAATTCCTTTAAACTTATTAATATCATTTTGACCTTCCTTCAAAAGCATAAAAATTCTATGATTACATGATGTCATGAAAAACTCAAAAAATCGAAGGCAAAAAAAAAAAAAAAGGAGAAAACCCAAAAAATTACAACCGCATACTTTCTTAGAGAAATTCTTAGACGTTTATTAAGATAAAGGAGTGAATACGGCTAATTAAAATTAACTGTTAGCTGATTATCAAAAAAAAAATTAACTGAGTTATGCAAATTGGTGAGTGGGATGAACTTTCTACCTCCCGTTGAATATGGTCATAAGCATAAAAACCAACATATATTAATGATGATTAAAGGAGGTATTTTAGAGAAAAACCAACACATACATATTTTTTTCAAGTAACTACCTTAAATATTTTTTAAAAATTTTATAAACTAGTTATCTTAGAGGAAAACCAACACATATTTTTTTTTCTCAAGAACTACCTTAACTAGTTTTCTTAAATTTTATAAATTAGTTATCTATCTCCAATGTATATATAGTACAATAGAAATGTTATTATTGTTGTTGTCAAAATTAGGTAATTTATGCCAATGACTTTTTAGCATAGTGACACGAAAACTTATCTATAAATGAAATGTTGCAGGTTGGATTTGATTTATAATCCCATGCCTTCAGGGTACATCTCTATAATTAAAGGATAAAGAATTAGGTACCTTATCGGGTCAGTCCTATGAACAAAATTTTTCCAGCAATTGGCTGCATTATTTGGGCCTTCTAGCATTGGGTCAATGGGTAGTCTGATCCAAAGTCATATACCCACAAGACTGGCCCAAAGCCCATTAGTGCAGTTAAGTAGGCTCAGTTTTGTTTCATTTTGTTGGTCCCTCCTTTTTGTCATATTCCTGTTATGAACCATGAACTATGAAGTACAACAAGGCAAAACACATATTTCTTTTCGGGTCGAAGGCAAAACACGTATTTCCAAGCTTTAGTTTCTATAACAGCCATCTAAAACTGGACTAGGAAATTATGAACGAGCCACTTTTTTGTTTTTTTGTTTCTAAATAAGCACCACCCAACAATCGAACTTTTTTAAAATTGTATGAAGCTCAAAAAAATAAATTGAGTGTCATCAAAGTAAATAGTTAAAAAAAACAAGAATACATATGGTTTAAGGGGATGGAATGCAAGGAAATGAAACAACTACTGTGTGAGTTTTGTAATGCCCCAAATTTTGATTATGGGTAATGACATTTATTGAGAATGATTTGTGAATTAAAGTTGATTTCATATCCGAATTAATTATTGGAAATGCCCAACACCCTATATTTTAGCATAATAGTGTGATAAAGTAATTTTTGGGGCTAAACTGAGGGAAGGGTGTATGGAATAGAGAAAGAAATTAGAAAATTTATTATGTGCTAAATTAGTAAAAATTTCCATGATCAGGGGAAAAATTGAAGAATGGAAAACTACCGGGCCAATTAGTCAGTGATTAATGAAGAGATTAATTACTAACTAAAAGAGCTAGTGAGGTAACTAAATGGTTAAAGAAGCTAGTTAGAGTAATCAAGTGGAGAATTATTTTATGACAAACAGAGATTTTCACAAGTGGCATTGGTAGATGAAGAGAGAGAGTGAAGTTGGAAAAGTCAAATGTATTTTAAAATTATTTCTCTTCCTTCTCTCTTCCTCATTTTTGTTGGCATGGGTATAGGAGGGTGGATGAGTGATCATTTCATCATCTTCATCACTCTCATTTCTCTCTCTCTTGCTCTCATTCGGCTACCATTGGAGAAAGGAAAGAGAAGGAAGCTTTAGGATTAAGTTGAGTTATTTGACCCTTAAAATGAACTTCTATGCCAAAAATCTCTTCTTTAATCTTATTCCTTGGGTTGAAAGCTTCGATTCTATTATTTTAGATTTTCCATTGGTGGTGTTTTGAGAACTCAAGAAAATCTAGAGGTTGGAGAAGCAAGGAACAAGTTTTGGGAAAGTTGTCAAGGTGAGTAAGAGAAACATTTCCATATAAGTTTTGTGGCATTTGGTTGAACCTTGAATTTCTGGAAAATTTGCCCTAATTTTCGTGATTTAGGGTCATGGAGAGTATGGTATGTTGTTGTCATGAAAATAGTGCCTTGTTTAGTGTTTTCAATTGATAGAATTGAATTAACGCTTAAATGTAAAGTTTGGCCATTTTGGGATTTGTGTTGAATATGTGCCAAAAATAGAACATGTTAAAGGAATGATAATTTGGTTGTTTTGATGTTTCCATTGGATTCCTTGTGGAAAATTGTGTGAGAGTAGTGTTGGAGGTGAATTTTGAACCATTGGAAACTTAGGTTTAAAAGTTGCAAGAATTGGTTAGTGAAAATCTTGTACTGGCAATTGTTTTTCATGGACATTTTGAATAGGTAAATGGTTCTGAAACTTTTTAGTCTAATAGTAGACATTTCAAGCTTTAATTTGATATATTATGGAGGTCATTTCTATGTGTGCTGGGAGTTACGAATTTTCAAAGTTTGATGTCAAAACTGGGATCAATTATGGAACAACAATTATTCATATTTTTCCTATAAATAGGACTTAAAAAGATTAAGTAGGACTTGATATCACCTCATTTCAATTTTTCTAGAATTAATTATGATTTTTGGAAGTTTAGCCAAGAAATAGAATTTTTCCTTGGCTACAACCAAAGGTTCTTGGCTGCAGCCCAAACCTTTTTAGGCAGTCTTTGGCTGTAGCCAGAAGATCTTGGCTGCAGCCAAAAACTCTCTATGTTGTTTTTGACCATAGCCAAAGATTTCTTGGCTGCAGCCAACCCTTGTTTTTAGCACTTTGTGATTTTGAAAAGTGGTTTCTAACCTAGTACTTCCAAATCCTTTTAGGCTATTGTTAGAGACTTTCATAGTCACCTAAGGGACTTTAATGATAACCAAATCTAAGTATTTTGAAGTCATTTGAGTATTGAGATAAGTGATAACTTGTCGTCCTTAATTATGATTATAGGATTTGATATTTGCCCGGATCGTAGAAGGCCTACGCATGAACAAGAACGGAAAGAACAAGGTAGTGACACTTTCTCCTATATCATGTTTAATGCAATCTATGTTTGTATTTATCAGTGAATGATCGATTGGGTCGTGGTGGGTAGCCTAGCCTTGAATGTTGCTAATTGGGTATGTGGCAGTTAGCTCACCTTGAATGTACGATTGGGACATGGCAGTTATCCTGGCCTTGAATGTTGCTAATTGGGACATGGCAGTTAGCCCGCCCTTGAATGAATGATTGAGTTGCGGCGGGTAGCCCGGCTTTGAATGCTGCTGTGTAGCTGGATTCTGATATATGCTTACATGCTTTGTTTAATTATGCAACATATACGTGAAATGTTACTATTGGAATTCTTTTGAATCTCACTCTTTCCAATTAACAATTTTAGCCAGGGCAAGCGGATCGAGGGACAAACAAGTGAACAAGGGCGACTATAATTACCGGTGGTAGTCTTAGTTTCCTTTTGGTTTTTGGTTATCATTTTGGACAATTGTATATATTTGTTGACCCTAGAATGGTAATTGTTGTGTAATCCCTGGTTTGGGAAACTGAGATGGGCAATGATGCCCTGTAAAACTCTTGGATTAATGATATTATCCCGGGTGAATGTCGAGAATTGTGCTAGCACTATGATATTATGTATGTGACAAATCGAACAGGCCAAATGTTTTTATTTCAAAATGAATGGAGATCTTAGTTTATAGGTTTTGTAAAAAGTTTTTAATTATCTTTGATCTCTCATTTATTTATTAAACATGTTTAAACACTAACCACGGCCTTGATATGAAGGGGGTTACATTTGTGGTATCAGAGTTGAAGTTCCTAGCAAGGGTAGTTTTGTTAGAATAGTTGTGATAGTTCTTTGTTTTAGAGTGGGTAGTTAACCCATGAACATTGTTATATACACATAAATGTTCCTGTTATTAGTGAGTATGTGAGTTTTAAGGAATATGTGTATACACCTAGTGTGATAGTGATGTTGTGAGTCATTTGTGTGAGAGAGGAAAGAACATAATGATTCGACTAGAGATTGACAGGTAGAATTGAAGGTGGATGAAATAAACCACAATCCACTTGATCTCATACAGTGGATGATAAAGAGTAAAGCTCTGATATGTCGATCAGAGGATTAAGGTATGAATGGAGGAAACAGTTGGCTTCCAGACAATTACTAAATTCAATAAAGCTGTGGAGGGGTGCGCAAAAGTTAAGCGCGCTCAGCTTAGGGAAATCCTAGGATGGGTGGCTCTGAGATGTTGAGTTAGCAAGGTCATGGAGACTTGAGGAATGGTCATTATCTTGAGGTTTCTCTATGACTAATGATCATTTAAGTTAGATGGTTTAAATGGTGCTTCGATGCATGGAGATATTGATGATGTAAGCAATGATTTTAAATCGAGATAGTTCTGTCGCAATGAATACTACCAGAAAGGTCTAGTTGATGGAATTAAGCAATTCAAGGCATAGTAAATATTTTGCGGTTTCTCTATGCTAAGTGATGATCCTTAGTAACACTGTAGGGTCAAAGGAATGTAGTTATGAGATTCAGTGCTATATGAGGAGTGGTGACCATACCGTTTGTTAATCCTAGGAGATCCGATCTGATGGTACTGAATGTTGGGAATAGGCCTAAATTGATCTAAGCTAAAATAGTGTTTAGATTGAAATACGAATTGGTTGCACTATGGTTCTGATGCATGACAAAAACTTAAACCATGTGAACCTGATGGATAGTGTTGAACCTTCAATAATGTTTTGAGGGTATTACCTAAATACCGTGAAGAGTATATAGGCGCTGTTGATCTTGATTCTTAGCAGAACTTATTGGGTATAATTGAGGAAAATGATTTCCAATGTATGTGATATTAAGGTTTTAGATTTCATGATGAACCTAAATGTTGGGTTAGAGGCCCTAGGCTGTATGGTATTATATGCCAATGATGTTATAGTAGGCTTATGTGTCCAAAGGCCATAAGACCTAGGGGACTAGTGTGCCTTTAGGCTGTCATATATACTTAAACTCGTGTTGAGTTAGTGATGCTTTATCGAAATACGAAAAGTGATTTCCTGGCTCAGCAAATGTTGAGGTTCTAAGAGTTGAATTGTGATCCAAAGATCAAACTCAATAGTTGAACTTACTCTTAGGAATTTGATTTAACCTAGAGGATCTGAGGTACTAGAATATGATATTAAAATGAATTGAAATGTGTATGAGGTTTCTCGAGGATGCTACTTGCTAATCTAGCATAAGGAAAGATCATGATAATAGAATATGCCCATAGTGAATGAGAATAGTTCTCGATAGAACAACGAGTAGTTATGAGTATAGTCTCACAACTGAGACGGAAAGTTGAATATACAGGTTCTAAAGTAATCCAAAATCAACTCAATATCCAAACAATACCATTCAAGATAATAGAGAATTAAGAAAATTACAATGAAACATATATGTAACCACATATATTGATGAGCATAAAATTCAACATCAACTAATTCAAATCATAAATTAATCCAAACTAAGTACTTAACTAAGTAACAAAGATCTAGCAATATAAATACAATCCTCCAAGACAAAAAATCATAATTACAAAGCTAAACAAATGGATTAAAACATAAAACTCCCCTTTGTAGTTCTTAGAACTCAAGCCCTTAGCTTCCATCTTCAAGAGTTGCAAAATTTAGCCACTGCCAACCATCAATTTAGCTTCACCAAAAAATTCCCCAATTTTAGACATGTCAATCAGCTATGAAAGGGATCAATTAGTATTGAATATAGGGATGTTGGTTCTGAATTTAATATTCACACAGAGCAAGAACAAAGGATCCACGGCCGAGACTGTGGAAAGCCAGAGAAGGAAAATGAAATCTACTTCTCTGCTCTCCCTTAGCTGCAACTGAGCTTGGCAATGAGTGAATGATGATGATGATGGATTAAAAACAGAACACGGTGGTGAATGGTCCTGAATCAATCGTGGAGTGTGCGCCTTGTCTGTCTCACCACGGCTATCTCTTAAGATCTGAACTAGTCTCTGGTGGTGTAGAAGACGGATGAAGGTGATGGGACTATGCTCGTGAAAAAGATGAAGTTTAGATCATGATGAAACTTTGGTTCGCAAGCTCTGATTCTATCTCACTGCTGCTATGTATGTCAAATCTCAATCTGGTTTAAGCAAATGTTAGTGTGGTTGGAGGAGTGGAGGACAAAACTCACCGACGGCTGTAGCGGTGGTGGACGGTGTCGCTGGTGAGAGAGGAAGACGAAGGTGATGAAGAGCAAAGGAGGAAGGTCCGGAGGTCCTTTGTTATGGTTGTCTCTTCTATCTGAAATTGTAGAATCTAACCTATCTGTAATGAATCTAAAACTCATTAAAGAGCTAACCTAAGAGCTGCCAAAACGCTAAGTTTTAACTAGACTGAACTGGCATTTTGTAATTTCATAACACCAAATTGTTATTTCCTAAATTCAAAACCAAATTGCAATTTTCAGATTCAATTTAAATTTCAAAGTATTTTCAATTGAAAACAACCAACATCAAATATTCTAAGAAAAATCAATGATTAAGAGTAATTATAATTTTATTGACAATTTTGCCCTTTTTAATCCTAATTTAATCCATTTACTCTTAATCTCAATTTATCTCAAGAAAGGCATTTTAGGCTCAATAACTATGACAAAATCCCTAATTAAAGTATAAAAATATATAATAAAAATAGGGATTTGTCAAGGAACATAGATTGTGAGTACCGCCAGGTTAGTGGGAGGTTCCTAGGGGACTTCTATTAACTCAACCTGACATTGTTGATGTACACATGAGGAGATAAACCTCAAAGTACGTAGCGAAAGTATAGCAAAAGTGGTATGTTTAAGAATTGCTATGAGCAGAAGCTCGATGCAGTAAGAACGATATGTTAGTTATGGCTTCTAGAAGTAAAACTTCGGGGACATGTTATCTTGTGAGAAGGGGTTTTGGAGGATCCTAGTATAGTGGAAGTAATGCTAGATTGGCAAAGGCCATAATCTGTTATTGAGATGCGCATCTTTGAATCTTGTTGTAGTATCGAAGGATTTGTTTAGAATTCTTTTCGGATTGTTTCACCGATGATCAAGCTCATGTGAAAGGATCAATCGTTTGAGTGGGACGAATGATGTGAATATTGTGAAAAGAGTTCATGGTGCAGAAGGTGAAGTTTTAAAGGTACCAGTGTTGAATATACCCAGTCCTAGTTTGATTTTATTGTGTATTGTGATGAGATGTGAATAAGTAAGGGTTGGGGTGTGACTTGCCTAGCTTAATTGTGTTGTGTGCCATAATGTGAACTATATTGTGTACCATGATGTGAATGAGTTGGGATTGGGGTATGGCTATATGCAGTAAAGCAGAGCTAGTTCAGCTGATGACGAATTTGACTACATGATTGGGGGTTCTCACTTGTGAGGGAACTTACCCCGACATGGCCAGTATTGCTAGCCACCAGGCTGGTTGCACCGGTGTTGACCCTAGGCTAAAAGGCGGTGTGTAAAACTTGAGTCTACTATGAATTTGTAGTGACCATGACAAGAGTCCTCCGATAGCTAACAATAGTCGTGGTGACGGTGGGTAAAAGAGGATAAAGGTGGGGTGTGGAGATTGAGACTCCTGACTGGCCTTTTGGATAGAAGAGACTGAGACTCTAGGTGGGCCATTATAGTAGGGTGCTTCGATAGAAGAGATTGAGATTTCAGAGTGGCCTGATATTGTTGTTGATGCCAAAAAGTCCCAGTTACTACTAGTGGAGTCGCTGGTGGGTGTACGAGTAAGGGTAACGCCGTGGAAGTTGATACAGTAAAGTGATATTATTTTTGATGCCCAAAAGTCCTGGTTACCACTACAGAGCCGCTAGTGGGTGTACGGGTAAGGGCAACACTGTGAAAGTGGATACGGCAAAAAGCTATCATTTTATGACTTGCGACACATACATCTATGTAGAAGTTGCTATGAATGTTGTTAATGCCCAAAAGTCCCGGTTACCACAACGAGGTTACTGGTGGGTGTACAGGTGAGGGTAATGCTGTGAAAGTGAATACAACGAAAGCTGAGGTATTTTTGCAAACATTGAAAGCTGACGTATTTGTAAAAACAATGAAAGCTAAGGTATATGTGAGTACACTGGAAGTTGTCATATGTGTGTAGTTAATCTGTGGTGCTTTGAGTTATTCCTAGAAGGGGTGACTAGATTGAGCAGAGTGGTGGCCTATACCTCCCAACTATTGAGGTCTTATGGAATGAGCTATCTCACTCTTGATCCGGAGCTTATGGCGATTGTGTTCGTGTGATAATAGTGTTTTGTGGCAATTGTACGTGGTGACGATTGTATCTGTGTGGCAATTATGTTGTATTAGTGTTTGTGTCAAAGTTATGGTGCTATTGCCTGTATGGGGTGATGGTGGAAAAGTATGGTGACCATTAGTGTACCAAGTATTGCTTTATCAGAAAGAATCGAATGTGTGACAACACAAGTGAATGGAGTTACTAGAAAATTAAGATCAAGTATCATCTAGGTAAAGTTAATCTCGTTGCGGATGTGTTTAATCGTAAGGCGATACGGATTGTTGCAGTAATGATTGTGGATTGCCAAGATCTAAATCTTGCAAAACAGATTATATGTGTAAAGTATAGTGTATCCCAAGGGGAAATAACTTGATGACAGAGATTGAAGAGGCTCAACGCCGGGTTGAATAAGCACAGTTCACATGGATCGTGATCGAGTGAGGTGAAGACCTTTAAAGTTTAAGTCGGAGATCATGTATTCTTGAGAGTGTCTCTGATTACAGGAATCGGTGGAGCGATCAAGCGAAAGAAGTTAAGCCACGATACATTCGTCCATTGCGATTCTTGCGAGAATCGGACCTGTAGTGTACCATTTGTACAAGTGGTCGAGAAGGGACTGTCCCAATGAGAAACAATTTGAGAAATGGAAGCCATCATGAAGAGGCGTATGAGGTTTATGTCCCATGTTGTGTAACAAATTTTGAAGATGTAATTTATTGTACGGGGGGAGAATTGTAATGCCCCAAATTTTGATTAAGGGCTAATAACATTTATTGAGAATGATTTGTGAATTAAAGTTGATTTCAGATCTGAATTAATTATTGGAAATGTCTAACACTATGTAGTTTAGCATAATAATGTGACAAAATAATTTTTGGGGCTGAAATGAGGGAATGGCGTATGAAATAGAGAAAGAAATTAGAAATGTATTATGTGGTAAATTAGTAAAAATTTCCATGATCAGGGGAAAAATTGAAGAATGGAAAATTACCGGGCCAATTAGTCAGTAATTAATGAAGAGATTAATTACTAACTAAAAGAGCTAGTGAGGTAATTAAATGGTTAAAGGAGCTAGTTAGAGTAATCAAGTGGAGAATTACTTTATGACAAACAAAGATTTTCACAAGTGGCATTGGTGGATGAAGAGAGAGTGAAGTTGGAAAAGTCAAATGTATTTTAAAATTATTTCTCTTCCTTCTCTCTTCCTCATTTTTGTTGGCATGGGTATGGAAGGGTGGATGAGTGATCATTTCATCATCTTCATCACTCTCATTTCTCTCTCTCCTGCTCTCATTCGGCTGCCATTTGAGAAAGGAAAGAGAAGGAAGCTTTAGGATTAAAGTGAGTTATTTGACCCTTAAAATGAACTTCTATGCCAAAACTCTCTTCTTTAATCTTGTTCCTTGGGTGGAAAGCTTCGATTCTATTATTTTAGATTTTCCATTGATGGTGTTTTGAGCACTCAAGAAAATCTAGAGGTTGAAGAAGCAAGGAACAAGTTTGGGGAAAGTTGTCAAGGTGAGTAAGAGAAACATTTCCATATAAGTTTTGTGGTATTTGGTTGAGCCTTGAATTTCTGGAAAATTTACCCTAATTTTTGTGATTTAGGGTCATGGAGAGTATAGTATGTTGTTGTCATGGAAATGGTGTCTTGTTTAGTGTTTTGAATTGATAGAATTGAATTGAAGTTTAAATGTAAAGTTTGACAATTTTGGGTTTTGTGTTGAACATGTGCCAAAAATAGAACATGTTAAAGGAATGATAATTTGGTTGTTTTAATGTTTCCATTGGATTCCTTATGGAAAATTGTGTAAGAGTAGTGTTGGAGGTGAATTTTGAACCATTGGAAACTTAGGTTTAAAAGTTGTAAGAATTGGTTAGTGAAAATCCTGTGCTGGCAGTTGTTTTTCATGGATGTTTTGAATAGGTAAATAGTGGCTAAAAATTCTGAAACTTTCTAATTTAATAGTAGACATGCCAAACTTTAATTTGATATATTATGGAGGTCATTTTGATGTGTGTGATGGGAGTTATGAATTTCCAAAATTTGATGTCAAAATTGGGATCAATTCTAGAACAGCAAGGAGAATTGTTGTATTATGTATTTTTGTGGTTATAGACATCAATAATTCATATTTTTCCTGTAAAGAGGATTTAAAAAGCTTTAAGTAGGACTTGAGATCACCTTATTTCAATTTTTCTAGTATTAGTTATGATTTTTGGAAGTTTAGCCAAGAAACATAATTTTTCCTTGGCCGCAGCCAAAAACTTTCTGGGCAGTCTTTGGCCATAGCCAGAAGATCTTGGCTACAACAAAAAACTCTCTGTGCTATTTTTGGCCACAGTCAAAGATTTCTTGGTTGTAACCAACATTTGTTTTCAGCACTTTGTGATTTTGAAAAGTGGTTTCTAACCTAATACTTTCCAATCCTTTTAGGCTATTGTTAGAGACTTTCATAGCCACCTAAGGGACTTTAATGATAACAAACTCTAAGTGTTTTGAAGTGATTTGAGTATTGGGATGAGTGATAACTTTTCCTTAATTATGATTATAGGATTTGATATTTGCCCGGATCATAGAAGGCCTACGCCTGAACAAGAACGAAAAGAACAAGGTAATGACACTTTCTCCTATATCATGTTTAATGCAATGCATGTTTGTATTTATCATTGAATGATCGATTGGGTTGTAGCGGGTAGCTTTGCCTTGAATATTGTTGATTGGATCTATGACAATTAGCCCGGCCTTAAATGTACTCCCTCCAGCTCCTTTTATAACGAATAATGTTTCTTATAGAGATAGTCCTCAATATAAGGAACAAATGTTTTTTTCTCTGAAATTTTAAACTAATTCTTTAATTTTTACCTCCATTAAATATACATAATTTATTATATTGCTGCAATAAATTTTCACTTATTATTTTTATATATTCTCTTTATAAATAAGGGTATAATTAAAAAGAAAAATATATACTTAATATATTTATTATTTTTAACTAATATTTTAAACCATATGATTTTGATAGTTGTTTCTTATAAAAATGATCATATGAGTTATGAAGTATATTCTTATTCTCATTTTTTGCCACACCCAACATACCATAATACTATAGTACATTAATACTTATCTAATTTATTTTTAGGGTTAATATAACTTTTGGTCCCTGAAGTTTCATCCAATTTTGGTTTTGGTCCCTGAAGTTTGAAATTGGTGGTTTTGGTCCCTGAAGTTTCATCCAATTTTGGTTTTGGTCCCTCAAGTTTGAAAAGGACTTGGGTTTTTTGGGTCGGGTCGGGTTTCAAAAATCGGGTTACCAAGTCCTTTTCAAACTTGAGGGACCAAAACCAAAATCGAGTGAAACTTCAGGGACCAAAACCAAAATCAGGTGAAACTTCAGGGACCAAAACCACCGATTTCAAACTTGAGGGACCAAAACCAAAAATGAATCAAACTTCAAGGACTAAAAGTTATATTAACCCTTATTTTTATATAATGTATTGAATTTGGAAACTGAAGACTACAATTTCACCCCAAAAAAAAAAAGTAAGCCCAGGATCTGGGCCCTAGATCTACCTAACATTAACTAAACGTTGTCGTTTGATGAAAGCAGCAACGGGGCAGATGGTGTGCAGGAGGCAAACCGAACGCATCTGACCGCGATGATGGATGGCACTTGCGTGGCTTTGCGTCAAATGAGCACATGTGGAATAATTGGGTGTACGACGAGTAGGATAGAGATAGAATCCAAAGGCGTCGGGGTCTGATTCGGTAAACACGCTGGGGAATTTCTTCCCTCTTAAAGTAAATTGTACTGCTTGCTTCAGCTTCTCCGCTAGGTTTTCCGCCATTCCCCGCCGATAAGAGAAGAGAGATTCCCTTGACCGGATCATTACACAACTGGTATAATTCTGTAAATCCTTTACACGATTTCAATTTTCTTTCCTCTCCGGGAGATTGGTATATTGTTATTTTCGCATTTCTGTGTTCCAATTGGATTTTATTTTTTAGGTGGACATAATTTACTGTGTGACCTTTTGCATCAAAACATCAATTAGAAAGTGGTTTTTGTTTGAATTGTGCACGAAATTCGTGGGTTATTGATTTAGCTTCGGTAGGCCCTAAAAGTCAGAATGTAGAGGTGAAGGTGCTGATCTTTTCCTCCTCTATTCAATCTGATGCTTTCGGTAGTACGTTGTTTTAACTGAGCTTTGTGGTGCTTAATCTTTTGTGCTGTTGAGAAGTAGCTAGGGAGCATGAGTTGAGCAGTGGGATAAGCGTGAATTCTATTTTTGTTTTAAAGAATTGTACTTGATAGAAATCAACTAATAATTAAGGGTAAAGGTGCAAAAATAGCCATGAACTTTGGTCAAAAGTGCAAAAATAACCATGAACTATGTAAAATGAGGCAAAACCGTTAAATATGACCGTTAACATATTTAACGGTTTTGCCCCATTTTACGTAGTTCATGGTTATTTTTGCTACCAAAAATAGTTCACGGTCACTTTTACACTTTTGACTAAAATTCATAGCTATTTTTGCACCTTAGCCCAATAATTAATATGCCTTCTGTGATGTGTAGAATTGAAATCTAAGGTTAGCTATTCCAATATAGGAGCTTTGTTCATACTTATTCATTATGTATTGCATTTTGGACAAGTACTAACATTCTTCTTATTTGTGATAGTGATGTTTATCTTCAGTTGCCCAAAAATAGAAATGATTATTGCCATGTTAAGACAGTCTTGCTGTGCCAACTCTTGGACATTTTCTTCTCATGCAACATGCCAATCAAATTCATATATGTACCTATAATGTCTATGGTTCTTGTGTGAAGAATATTTCATCCCTCAGAGGGCCTTGTAAAACATCTAGAGAGTTTTACTCCATATGTCAGAAAATCTCATTTAGCACACAGACTCTGCTTAAGTTTTTGCATTACATCTTTTTTATTTCATAATTTCCTGCTTCCTTCTGCTTCCTCTGTTCGATTTCCATCTCCATCAACATTTATAACTGATAGTCAATTTTTTCATAAAATAAAATCTTTACATAAATCTGAGAAATAATTACAAACTACTGATAAGAGTTCAAGGGTCATTCATCTGTGTCAAAATAGCACCTCTAACTTGGTGTTCTTCATAATACCTAATTGGTGTAAGTCAGTTCTTTTTGGTCGGGTAATTTCAAATTGTGGATTTTTACCTATTCTATGCTTTAGTTGGTAAAGCCTTACACCTAGAACATCCTCCCCTTGAAAAATCCTGCAACTGCAATGTTTCATTTGGATCTTAACCTTTGGCAATATTGTCTGGCTCTAACTGTTTGATCCCAGAAGCATATAACTTACGTGGAGCATAAATATCAACTCTATAGCCTTTTAACTTATCATAATGACAAATGGGAGCTGTTATCTATGAAACATAGGATCATCCTCCATCTCAGCTCTTGATATCTTGGTTGAAGACACTTGTTAGATTGTATGACAACTGACCTCAAGTATACTTATATGAACTGTCTAGTTGTTTTTCTTGAGAAATGGCAGCTTTCAACTTTAAATATCAGGAGCTTCTCTGCATCTTAGTTATCATAATCTGCGGCACCTGAAGTTTCAGCTTTTGAGAACTAAAACATTCAGACTTGATGCAACTTTCTGTGAAAAATGGTAAAAAGTTAATTAATACTCAAGAAGTAAGACAGTGTTTTCTCTGGAAGTGCTTCCCCCCCCCCCTCCCTAAGTTAAATTGTTCTACTTTCTGCCAACTTCTTACAGTAGCTTGTGACATATTCTTTCTTGTGAGTTGTGTCCAGAAGAGAAATTATTTATTAATTTGCACTATGTTTATATAACTCACATTTTCTTTCATTTCTTTCCATATAAGTGGAATCATTTTTAGGCATCTTATTGATGCACATGTTGCAGTAAAAAGAATGGTGAAGTTGAAAAATGTATCTTGTAATAATAAATTATAATACTGTGCTCCCTCTTGTCTATGGGGATTCTCATTTTTTCTGTTTCTTGTTTGACGATGATAAGATTTATTCATGTGAAGTGGGCTTCTTCCACTCATGTGAATCAAATGACTGATTCAAAAAGTCTATTTCAATGCTTAATTTTTGCAAAATATGTAGTTAGAAATGTCAGAAGTGGATGAGTATCGTTGCTTTATTGGGGGCCTTGCATGGTCAACATCTGATAGAAAGCTGAGGGATACGTTTGAAAAGTTTGGCAAACTCATTGAGGCAAAGGTATTGAATTCTATCACATTACTATGTCGCAATATTTGTTATCCTAATTTCTGTTGTTACAACTTACAACCACTTTTGATGATCATGCTTTAAATTTTATTTTGCTGCAATAGTGAAATAGTGACTATAAAAAGAATATGGATTTGTTCTGGTTTGATTAACAATTGTTTCTGTTTTAGTAACTATTTCTTTGAACTTTGGGGCTGGTTGTTGTAACTCACCCTTCTTCTAGTTGTCCATTTCTTGCAGTTATGGTTTTAAATATATCCTTGATGTAGGTGGTGGTTGACAAATTCTCTGGGCGCTCTCGTGGTTTTGGATTTGTTACATTTGATGAAAAGAAAGCAATGGAAGAGGCTATTGAGGCTATGAATGGGATGGATTTAGATGGTCGAACTATCACTGTTGATAAAGCTCAGCCTCAACAAGGATCTACTAGAGATGATGGTGATCGTTACCGTGATAGGGGTCGTGATCGTAACCGAGATTATGGAAGTGGTCGAAGCTCCAATGGTGGTGAATGTTTTAAATGTGGTAAACCTGGTCATTTTGCCAGGGAATGCCCTAGTGAAGGAGCAGGTGGGGGAAAGTACAGTGGCAAGGACAGTAGATATGGTGGCAGGAGTGGTGGTAGTGGTCACTATGGTCCTGATAGGAATGCAGATCGCTATTCTGGTGGGCGTAACAGGGACTCAGGTAGTCATGGAGATTCTGGAAGTGACCGGTACCCTCGTGACCGTGCTGGACCTTATGAGCGTCGCGGATCAGGAGGCTTTCGTTCTGGATAGTGCAAAATCTTCATTGAGGTATGCAACATGAATGGACTCTCCTTTTCCTGGGTGATTTCTATTTACGTTTGGTGCATTGTGCTAATAGAAATTTCAATGTTACTTTTGCAGCTGCAAAATTGGATGTGTTGCCATTGCTGCCTCAACTTTTTATAATGGTCATGTTCTGGGATTCATGTTTGGGGATCAATGATGACAGTGTTTTGATATGCCATACTCAGCACATATATCAAACTCATTTATGTTCCAAAAATGCTGACCATTTGGTCCGTTGAATCTTATGCATGATTGACTTGCTATCGAAATTGGTGTTGTGCTCTATGCTATTGATAAATGCTGCCGGGTACCTTGTGAGTTGTGACTTTCGTGCATGGGGAATTGGGTATGGCATATTTGGTACCAGATTCCTAGTTTCAGTATATTGGAGAGTTATTTGGTAGTGGATGGATTTTTGGAGGGCCAAGCTGGAAGTCCGTATCTGGGAGAGTTTGCTTAGAGTTCCCGTTTGGCTATACTATTTCTGGATCTATGATTTAAACTAACCCGGGGGTAAATTATTGATATATTTTTCTCATATTCCTACCTTCTAATGGGTTAGATTCCAGTTTTTTGGTTGTGCTTCATTAATGTTATTAAATTTTGGCAGGGTGCTTGACTTAATGTGGTCTTTCTGGATTCATCCGTGTGGTCCTTTGTTGCTAATTGGATATGCATGATTTTCTAAATTTAGAACTTATCAGCTGCAACAAGCCATCTTCAGTTTCATTCAGTAATCATGCCGCCACCTTTGTTTTCTGCATGGGCTCTGATGGAAAGGTGTGCTGGTCATACGTTTTATCTTCATGCATGTGGTTTGTTGAGCTTGTTTGCTGAGATTCAATTAAGTGATCTTACTCCATCAAACCTGAGTTACGGTCCCAAATTTCCATTCTGTTCTGCAAGATGGGTTCATGATCTATTGAGATTTGAGATTGCTGCCTCGTCCTTTAATCCTTTTGTGGCCCAAAATTTCCATCCTGTTCTGCAAGATGGGCTTATGATCTTGTGTCATTTGAGATTGCTGCCTTTTCCTTGACCTCTATACAGTGATTCTGAAAGGAAGTTCTGTGGTCACCCTAGAATATTTTTTTCTGTTTCCTGGTAACCTTTGTTCTCTCATTTATACTATTTGTCTGTATGTCCATAGAACAAATAAATCATACTCAAGTCATGGACTTGAAGGTGAGAGTTTGTGTTTGAGTAACTGAACGCAATAGGGCTTAACTACCATACAGTTTTACTTTATGATTTAAGTGCATATTTGGATTAGCTTTTGGTGAATAACTTTTACGATTTATGAGGTAACTATGTGAGATGAGTTTTGTCTCGACTTGTTGAAAAAGGCTTTTAAAACCACGGTTTTGTGGTTTCCCAAGCATGTTTCTCGTCCTTACATTGTATGAAATGTGGGAATAAGTTGCAATGCCTTATCCTTAGTGTTTGATAATTGATTCTTTATATGTCACCACATAAAGTTATTAGAGCATGGTAGTAAGACTTACTTGAGCCAAGCTGCTGGGGCAATTCCTATGTAAATTACATGTAATGCAGCCAATGCTTTTGGAGAGAGTAAGATATGAATGGATAATTGATGATCTGATTAGGAAATTTGGCAGAAGAATGAAGCAACTTGATGATATTTTTGTTCTGGATAGTGTAAGGACATTCAAGAGGCTCACAAATCGTAACTCTGTTCAAGAGTGAATAGCATAAAAGAAAAAAATCTTGTGCGGTGATTGGATGCTGTTTTTTTCCTTAAAATTTTATTTTAAATGCTTGTTATCTGTGATATTTCTCTGCCTATGGATTGCATGCGATACTTGTTAACGTAGATAATTAGGATTGACTAAAAGGCTCCTTTGGTGTAGTTAATTCTTTTTTTGTTTAAATACAAATTAGCCTAACTTTGTTAGTCTGAGCCCTTGGACACGGTTTAAAGGATCCATCCCTTAGCCCTTATGCTAATTTCCCCCCCCCCCCCCCCAAAAAAAAAGCTTCCTGAATAAAAGAACATCAACATTCATAATTCAAATCATAAAATAATAATTTAAATAACTTAAACAAATGATTGTTCAATTAAATTTATATGTGGATTAGCTTTAATCAATAATCAAAATTCATTTTTAGACTACAACTACGGTTTGTAAATATAGGTCTTTCGAGGTTTTGGCACGTTGAAAATTGAAATTGATATGACGCAAGTGTTTGACATTTCCAATTTTATCCTTAATTCATTTTATAATTAATTAAAGCAACACGCATGAATGTTATAAATGCATTGAAATCTCGTCATATAAAAGCAGCGGTTTAAGCAGCTCTTTTGTTGTCACGTAAGCATTTTACTTTACTTATTCTTTATTTACATATTTTATTTTATAATTTTTTTCAGCATTTTATTTTAGGGAAAATCAGGGTGAAGGACCAAGGAAGAAATATATTTACTAATAAGGATTGTAAAAATTGTAATTATTTTTAAAGATCAAAAATTAAAATATACTTTTTCATGTACAAAATTAATCATGACCAAACTCCCTATATTTTCTCTAACTCATTTCAACTATTAGATGGTTAATTATCAATTGATAAAATACAATGAAAAAAGCGCTCATTTGGTTTTTATTCAGAAATTGAGATACTGACAGTTTATTTAGGAATCTATTATTTAAGAATTTTTAGATTTTAGTATCTTTCATTTTTATAACATTTTTTTAAGGGTGCATCTAGTTTGTTTAAGCTTTTTTTTTTTTTTTTCATGAAAAGTCACATACTTTTAAAATAAATATATTGTAATATTTTTTTTATCTTTAAAGGTTTTTAAAAATAATGAAACTTAGAAAGAGGTAGATTTCTAATTATTTTTAGATTCAAGAGGCGATTTTAATTGGGAAAATAGCCCATAAAGATCTTATTAGAAATTTATTTGTTAAATGGGACCTGAATGCATTTAAGGGAAGATCTTTTGGACACGGGGAAAATTGTTTGCACATAAGGAAATATCTTGTACATATAGGGAAGATTGTTTGAACACAAGGGAAGATATATTAAACACATGGAAAATTGTTTGCACACAAGGAAAGATTTTTTGCACACGGGGTATTTATACGCAATTTGGCAAATAAATTTTCAATGAAATATTTATACGCAATTTTTCCCATTTTAATTTGAGTACCTTTTAAAGCTAATTTGATGTGTATGAGAGAACACCATAAAAATATTAAGTTGCTTACATATGTTTTTTTTATCAAAATATATATGGAGATATCATCATATTTGATAACCAACCGTCAAATAGTTGAGATACGGTTAGAAAAAATCTAGGAGTTTAATCAGGGTTAGTATCATAATTGAAAATATATATTTTAATTATTGGTCCTTAAAAATAATTACAATTTTTAAGATCTTTATTAATGAATATCTTTTTTCCTTGGTCCTTCTCTCTAATTCTCCCTTTATTTTATATGTTTTAACTTAAGAAATAACTTCCAATATATTATTTTATTTGTTTTAACTTAAGAAATAACTTCCAATATATTCCTAATAACCCACTATTCCCACTAATGACATTCTAAGTATTTTAATAAAACATTTGTTTGTTTATATTATTTTAAATATTTTAAATATATTTTTTTTTTTACTTTACATTAGAAGAAAAAATTCTGTATGCGTGGAAAATTTAGTCATGGTCTTTTGAGTTTTATATTTTATATATTTATATTCTTTGACTTAAATGATAATATCATAACTGAAATATATTTTAGGTTAAGGTGCAAATTTGTTTAGAAAGTTTTTGCTAAGGAGCAATGTTATCCTAAAAGTTTTTTTAGGTTTAATATTTCCCTAAAAATGTTAAAATGGAGTAATGTTGCCATTTTTCATTAAAAAGTTAACGGTTAATGTCAATTTCTTAACAGCCAATGTTAGCTTTTTAATGGTATAGGGCAACATTGCTTACATTTTGAAACTTCTGGGGTGACATTGAACATGAAAAAACTTTAAGGGCAACATTACTCCTCAGCGAAAACTTCAAGAGCAAATTTACACCTTCACCCTATATTTTATATATTTTGAAGAAAAATTCTGTAACTGCCTTATTTATTTAAAACATTTAAATTAATATTTATTATATCTATTCAATATATTGATATATCTATCTATTGATTGTATAAAAGGAGAGTCCCTCCCGATATATGTGGCCACTAGGCACTATCCCGCTATCAATAACCTCGGTTACTAAATATAAAATATATTTTAAGAATAAATGTATAAAAAATAAATAGAAATCACAATATTTTATTCAAAACGAATATATCATAAATAAATTTGAGCAATGAAAATATATTCAAATGAGATATATATCACTTTGGAGAAGAGGTGGGAATTAGAAGGAAGACGGGATTCATAACTTAGGAGATGGACAGATCTGTTTTGGAGTTAGGTCGGATGTGCCGTAACCATTAGAGGGGAGGAAGGAGAGTGGGTATGTGGCTATATGTGTAAACTTACTCAGGTGCCTCCTGTGGTGGCTGAACTTATTGCTATTGTCCAGGGTCTTCAGATTTGTTGGAGTGGAAACTTGAAATGTATATTAATTCTCATTGATTGTCTTGGGGCAATATCCTTACTTACTAGAGGGTGTGTGGATACTCATCCCTTTAAAGAGGTTATAGAGGATGCTAAACTTTGGATGGCTAAAGACTGACAGATTCATATTAGACATATCCCCAGAGAACAAAATATTCTAGCAAATCATTTGGTGAAACTTACTCATAGCAATACAGAGAACTTTGTTCTCCTTCATCACCCACCACCTTCATATCTTGAGGTGGTCGGTGATGAAGGGTGAATATTTTTAGTTTAGTGCCATGTTTTGTATTAACCTTTTCAAGGTTTAATGTATTTAAGTCCTTTATTGCAAAAAAAGAAAACAGATATCAAAGTAGTGGTTTGAGCCACCTTCCTGCTACCACGTAAGTATTTCACCTAACTTATTCTTCATTTACATATTTTATTTTATAATTTTTTTAGCATTTTATTTTATATGTTTTAACTTAAAAAATAACTTCCAATATATTTGTAACAATCCACTACTCCCACTAATAAAATTCTAAGAATTTTAATAAGAAAATTATTTGTTTATATAATTTTAAATATTTTAAAATTTTGTTTATATTACTTTAAATTAGAAAAAAAAGTTAGGAAAATCCTTGAAAAATACCGCTGAAATTGGAAAATTCTAATTCAGTGCTGCGAAATTCCAAAATTCCGATTTGGTATTGTGTCAGTACAGATGAATAGTGCGCGAGTGCAAAAAGACGATTTTGCTCTTGAGCCCTCCCTCTCGCCACTTCAGAATAACAATACGAGACTCTTAATTAACAACTCCGGCTTCTTGATTAACATCTCTAGTTTCTTCTTTTTACTTTCATAATAACAATACCGGTCTTGTTATTAACAACACCATGTTCTACATTAACAACTCCCATTTTTTATTTCACAACTTTGTAATTTAAGTTTCAGAGCTAATAACAACACATCTTTCTTTATTAACAACACCGTATTTTACATTAACAACACTATATTTTTGAGATACGAATATGTGAAAGAATAAATTGGAGTTGTTAATCAAGATACTGGAGTTGTTAATAAAAGTCTCATGTTGTTATTCTGAAGTGGCAAGATGGAGGGTTGAATGGCAAAATCGTCTTTTCGCACCCGCTCACTGTTTATCCGTACTACACAACATTGAATTGAGATTTCAGAATTTCACAGCATTGAATCAAAATTTCCCTATTTTGACGGTATTGTTAAGGAATTTTCCCAAAAAAATCCGTATCTATACTATATAAAAGCAGTCGGTTCCTAACTTATTCTTCATTTACATGTTTTATTTGATAATTTTTTCCAGAATTTTAGTTTTTATGTTTTAACTTAAGAGATAACTTCTAATATATTCGTAATAATCCACTACTCCCACAAATGAAATTCTAAATATTTTAATAAAAAATTTATGGGAGAATCTTATATAAATCCAGCTGAAATATCAAAATTCAAATTTAGGCCCCCTACTTTTAACAAATCCTTGATCAGGCCCAGAGGCCTAATTAAGGATTTCTGAATGTTGTTAAATGACCATATTGCTCCCTCAAAAAAGTTATCTCTTCTTTGTCAAATCACCTCTGTTTGCAAATTCAATTCTCTCTTTGCTCTCTTGTTTTTAGTTATGATTATTAGTATATTAATTAAAAACCAAAAAAATTTACTTCATGATTTAATATGTGATAAAAGATGGAATAGGCACATCAATATTCATTAATTCTCTTTAGAAGAACGGGCACTTAATTTCTTTGTTATGCATATAGGATCAACATTAGAGAAATGGAACGAGTGAAATTCCCGAACCACTACATACAAAGGTTTTTGATGAAATAGAAGAATGAATCCACCTAATATATTTTTATATCTACATAATATCTTGGTTGGCCAAAAATATTTGTTGCAATTATATAGGATATTACAAATTTGAATAATTTTATATCGATAAATGGTACAGTTTTTTTTTAAAAAATGATATTGAACATATAGGTTTATACTTATATTTATGTAATATTTTAGTTGGACAAAAATATTTTTTGTGATTATATAAGATATATACACATTTGAATAATTCTATTTTGACAAATAGTACAGCTTTTTTAAAACATATATTGTACATATAGAAAATTATTTATTTATTTTTATTAAAAAAAAATCTTAAAACAAACAAACTAATTTTTTTTGTCAAAAAAACAAACTAATTAATTAAAAATAGAGAGAAAATATTAATTAAATACCGTTGAAATGATAAAAAATGGGTTGCATCTAGCTACCTTCAATTTTCCTTTTTAATTATAGGAGGGTGTTCTAGTCTTTTAATAACATTCAAAATTTCTAAGAGGCCTCATTAATAATTTATTAAAAGTATAGGCCTAAATTTAGATTTTGGTATTTTAATTGAAGTTATACAGGATTGTCCCAAAATTTATCTGTTTATATAATTTTAAATATTTTAAACTTTGTTTATATTACTTTAAATTAGAAAACAATTTCCGTATGCGTGGAAAATTTAGTCATGGTTTTTGAGTTTTATATTTTATATATTTAAATATTTTGACTTAAATGATAATATCATAACTGAAATATATTTTATATATTTTAAATTAAAATTCTATAATTGTCTTAATTATTAATTTAAAACATTTAAATGAATATTTAATATGTCTATTCATTCTATTGATCTATCTATCTATTGATTATATACAAGAAGAGTCCCTCCTGATATATGTGGCTACTATCCCACTATCAATAACCTCCAGCTCCAAAATATAAAAAATATTTTAAGAATAAATGTGAAAAAAATAAATAGAAATTGCAATATTTTATTCAAAATGAATATATCAAAAATAAATTTGAGCAATTAAAATATATTCAAATGAGTTATAATTCCATGGGATAAAATAATGGAGATATCTGATTCAAAATGAATACACCAAACGTAGCCGTAAAAATAAATTAAAATAAATATTTCAAAAATAAATAGAATATTACCATATTTATGAGACAAAATTGCATGGTCAAATCCCTCTATTCTCTCTAACGACTTCCTAGCTGTTTGACTAAAAGAAAAAAAAATATAAATATTTGTTTATATTAAATAATGGAGTCATTAGGGGTGGAAACAGGCCAGGCCAGGCCAGGCTTTGGCCTTAACAGGCCTGGCCTGTATTGTAGCAAATCGGCCTGTGCCTGGCCTGTAGCCTATCACAGGCTTTTTTGTCGGCCTGAGCCTGGCCTATTCACAGGCCTGGTATGGCCTGAGGCATGTTAAAAGCCTGTATTTTCTTTATACAAAAAAATGCATATACACAACAGTAACCAATCAAAACAAGCCTTGCCACTGCAGATTTAATCCGAACGGCCGAACCTCAAAACAGAAGAACAGAGCTTAAAAATAGCTATTCAAGAATCATAGATGCTAAACTTTTTTTTTGGCCATCAAATCCTGAACTAAAATCATAAATGATACAGAATCAAATATACAGATCATGGACTGTATCAAAAAAAAAAAATACAGATCATGGAAAAATCAAAATAATCAAAATGGTCCACATCGAAATACAAGAATCGGAGTGGCGACGCGAACCAAAGGAGCAAAATTGTTTTCAAGACTCGCAAGAATGAAGAATCTTTGCCAAGAGTCATGACTGCAAATCTGCAATAAGTTGAATGCAAATTTCCGAGCTATACATTGCATCTATGGGGTGTTTAGCAGGGAGTACCTGATTCTCATCGGCACAAACAAAACTCAAGCGATTCTGTGCCATCGTCGATTCAAATCAACGAATGTTACTGAAGTTTCTGAAATTTGGATGACAATGGGCGTTCCGGTCGAAGTGAGGGGTCGAAGAACTCCGAGAACCTCGTTGAAGTGAAGCCAAACCGAATCGGAGAATCAACCTAATCGGACAGCCTCTGAGAGTCTACGTGGACGAGGACGAGTCACGACACAGTGTGAGTGAGATCGGAGTGAGATCGTCGACTGAGAGCGAGATCGGAGTGAGACGAGGATCGTTGATTGAGAGCAAGATCGGAGAAGGGAGGACGGACAGATGCGCAGACGAGGATCGTCGACTGACAGCAAGATCGGAGTGAGAGTGAGAGTGAGAGTGAGATCGTCGACTAAGAGATTGAGAGCGAGATCAGAATGCGAGTGAGAGTGGGACTGTGGGAGTGAGAGTGAGGGTGAGCGTGAGAGAGACGACTGTGGGAGTGAGACGATAGTGAGAGATTGAGAATTGAGAGATGAGAGGCTGAGATTGAGATTTGAGCGAGAATGGGCGATGAGACTGGGAGGGGGAATTGGGCTGTTGGGACTTTGGGGGGAGGAACAGCCCAGTTTTTTTTTTTAATATATTAACAGGCCAGTCTGATAGGCCAAAAAGGCCTATCAATAGGCCTAGGCCTGGCCTATTTAATAAATCAGACTTTAAAATAGGCTTGGGCCTGGCCTTTTATTCTAACAGGCCAGGCCTGATCAGGCCAGAAACAGGCCAGGCCACAGGCCCCTGTCAGGCCGCCTGGCTTGTTTCCACCCCTAGGAGTCATGCTTCTGGTGGCCAACGTGGCAGCGAGGGTTATAGTGGCCCTTACAATAGGTATGTGTGTATATCATATAATAATTTTACATTCATCTATTGTCTCTTCAACTGCTTTTGCTCCCTATCAATTTTTAATTTCTTTCTAAGGTATACTATCTACTTTCTCCGCGCTAATTGCTTGAAACTTGCTCAAGCATGTAATTTCTTCCTTTTCGATTTTCAATCCTTGTTTTTGGAGGAACTTTTGAGTAAATAAATTATTTTATATGCAGCCTGGACTAGAGAGCTTGGTTACTTCACCTTCTCTATCTAATTTCTTATATGATTAATTGTTTATGATATGTTAATCTAATGAACAATGTATTTAATTTGCAGTTAGGATTGTTATAAAATAGGGAATTTGTGAAATACAAATATGTTAATTTTAGTTATAAATAAGGGTATAATGGAAAGAGTATAAATAAATATTGCATTGAACTTTGAAAGGAAATGTATAATGAAACGATGGGAGAATTAAGTAATTATACTCGGCACTTATTAAAATGAGTTTGGTTTAATTAAATAAATCATACTATATAGGTCTAGTTATTTAATTTATATATTTTGAAAAAGAGTTCAACTTACAATTTACAAACCAATTATATATAAAATCAGCGATCCTATTTAAGTTTATAAAGAATATTAATTTGATTGACCCCTTGTATAACTCTTATTTTTGCCCTAGCCACTTGCCCACTTGGCTCTTGAACATATTTTTTCCCTATCTTTTGTACCATTATTTCTCCTATATGAATTCATCAATGCCCGAGTATGTTTGCTATAATTATTTTGATTTATTTGCATGAGCAATAACAAGCTTTCGTTTTATTTAATTTTTTATTTAATTGACATGCATATTCAAAGGTTCGATGGCAAGGATAAAAAATGATAAGAGATTAGATTAATAGGTAAATCTAAGGTGGGAAATAATAATGTGATTACAAAATTGAAGATGGAATTTGAAGTGTCTCTTTCGGCAAATTAGGTTAGAAATCCTTTTAAATGAATTAACTATATATATATATATATATATATATATATATATATATATATATATATATATATATATATATATATATATATATATATATATATATATATATATATATATATATATATATATATATATATATATATATATATATATATATGATATAATGATATATACAATCAAAGTGATTAACTTTATGATGTGTGGTTTGGATAATATACATGCATGTTGCAATAATAGATTCAAGAGTGTGGCAGGCACACGCATCTTTGACAATAATATTCAATACATGATTTCTGTAATTATGTTAATTTGCATAAAAGCATTCTCAAAGTGACCATTGTTGATGGATTTACTTTAATGAAGTATTAGTTTATTTGAGTTTACTTTTCTTAAATTAGGTTGCTTAGTTGCTTTGGAATAGGAGCTTAGAGAGTTGGTGGTGTTGTAAAGCATCAAATCTAATAGTTTCTAGAGCTACTTCTGATTTTATGGCAGATAATTAATTTGTAGTTATTAAAAAAAATTAGTTAAGTTACCATTTTGGTCCTTATCATATCACTTTCTAGAAATAATATGTAGTCCTTATTATAAGTTACAAAACGGGTATTAATTACATTTTTTCCAAGATTTCTTTTATTTAAAGTTTGGTGCAATTTTTTATTTTTACTTTTCAAGAAGTAATTCATGATTTTAAGTACAAACCAACGTTGTAAGAAATGAGAAACATGATTTCAAACTACATGGACCAATTTCAAAACACAATCATGCTATAAGGACTAATAATAGTATTAACCTTAAGTGTAATTTGGAATATTTTTCTTTTCATTTTCAAACAGATTTAATGATTTAATCAACTTTGATTGTTTCTGGTGAAGTGGTTGTAGGTGACTTATAAAGAGGATTAGAGTGGTAGTTATGTGTACAGTAAATATGTGTTGGTTTAATATTCTATTTAATCATTTACATTAAAAATTACCCCATTGATAGAAATCCTTTTGGTATATGTTTCGGTTAATAGAGATACTTTGAGTAAAAGAAATATAAACCTAGGAGACAAAATAGATTGAGATACCTTACATTTAGGACTAAAACAAACCTTTTACATTTAGAATTTGACTGAACAATATTCATAATTGAGTTCTTACAAGTTATACCTATCAACAAAGTCTTTATATCAAGTTGAACTTACGTCTTCATTGAGTTTTGAATAAATGCTTATCAAACTAAACCAACTTTGGTGGTAGATTTATTCAAATCAAATTTAAATTATTAAGATTAAACGTTAGTTGCCTATAGCCTATAATTGTTATAAAACAGCACAATAATACTGCTGCTTTTTCAATAGTAGTGAGTTATTAATTAGTCCGTGCCTGTAAAGACCACTTTACTCCCCAATACATGGAAAAAAATCCAAACAAATTAAATAACTAATTAAAGAAAACCAACGGATATTAATGGATGTATCACGACTAATATTTTAAAAGAAAGATTCTAAATGAAAAAGTTTGGATTTACGCTCATAATTGAACTATTAAATTTAAACGTCCTGTAGCTTTCGTGTGGAAGGCACACTTCTCCAATATTCATATACTATGACACACATTCCACCTCAACTAATTAATTCATTTCACTAATTAATTAATATTTATGTACCACTATATGCCACTACATACATGGATTGCACATACGATACAATAGCTTAATAATAATAATATTGCTCAACAAAATCTCTCTCTTTCTCTTTCGTATCTTTCTATATATTCATGCGCATGTGAAATGATTAATTATTAATTAGCAAAAGGAATATACTCATATACTCGTTGTGTTTGACATGCAATTTTCTTTATAAAATGATCAAATATATTAATAAAACGATAGTTCAACATAAAGGACTGCAGAAATATAGAACACATAATACTACATCATGCACCAGACACCAACAATGGAAAAATACACAATATTGCACTTAAAACTACAGACACAACTATGACAACCACTCGAAGTAACGGCCAATACAAAGTTGGTGATTGATCAACATGACATGAACAAGTAGAACATCTGGAAAATCTATATATTGAAATGCTGCATGATGAATGATTCGCCAACAAGAAGTTGATGAACACATATTTTATTTTGATGAAAGTGTTTGACATGCATATACACACAGATAATATACTCTTGGCATTTTTGAGACTTTAATTTGTGGGAAATAAAACATTTAATAAGTATCGTCGACTAATTCTCCATCTATACATTAATTGCTCCTATTATGATTTTCTTACTTATTCTTTTAAAAAAGTCAATCCTATAAATATAATAATTAAAAATAAGCTACCTTATGCACAACAAAAAATATATGTTACGTACCTAGAAGCATAAAACAAATTTAAAATTTCCAATAAAAAACAATCTTAAAATTTGGTATTTTTTAATAATAAATTTCTGCCAAATTAATCAGTTTGAATCTTTTTAATCATTATAAAGTGACTATATATAATATAAGAGAGAGATAAGGAAAAAATAGAAAAGTAAACAGAAATAAGCTTTATATATATTGAATGCTTATTATGTTGGGGTTCAAATCACTATATTAAGGCCTAAGGAAGAAATGTAATTAACAAAAAAACTTACAACAACTGAGTAGCATGTAATGGCAAGTTTTAATACAAATAATAATATAATGATGACACCTTCATGAGAATCATGACTGACTGCTCTCTTATTCTAAAACTTTTTAGTAATTATATTCTTTCATTCTAACCTCATATAACAATTTTCTCACGTTATGTTGGTCCTGGACCAAAGGAAAAAAAATCCGGTGTCCTCTTAGACGAACATAATGTTGAAGTAACCAAATTATTATTTTATATAATATCAATTGTTAATAATATATACCATCATTATGCTCAGATTTCACAACATCTATTACTCGTTTATTATTAATTGAATCCTCCGCTTGTTGTTACTTAGTGCCCTCCACACACACACCGTCCCTTTTCAAATTTAAAAATAAATAATTAGGTCCATTTATACTTGCTTATCGATGATGATGATGATGAAGTTACACTATAAATATTCTCCATTACAAGTGTGGGTTCTCCACAAGCTCTCTTGACTTTCACATTATTAATCCCACCAAATATCCTCTTCACAACCTTATTCCTCACATTCTCATGGCTTCCGTGACCCCTCACAACAATGGAACATCACAAAACAACGACATGATCATCGAGATTCCCAACCATCATACAAATGGAACAACAACAACAACAACACAGCCGAACCCTAACCCTAAGACCATCAGCGTACCCTCCATCGGAGAAAACCCTAACGTGGATGATAACGGTATAGACTACTCTCAGAGGGCTCAGTGGCTTCGTGCCGCTGTCCTGGGAGCCAACGATGGCCTTATCTCCGTCGCCTCCATCATGATGGGCGTTGGAGCTGTGAAGGAAGACATATCAGCCATGCTCCTCTCCGGCTTCGCCGGGCTAGTCGCCGGAGCTTGCAGCATGGCGATAGGAGAGTTCGTGTCCGTGTACACGCAGTATGACATAGAGAAGGAACAACTCAAAAGAGATCAAGAAGATCAAGAAGGTGATAGTAATATTGATGATGAAGAGAAGAAGCTTCCAAGTCCATATCAAGCAGCACTAGCATCAGCACTAGCATTCTCTGTAGGAGCAGTGGTTCCATTGCTAGGAGCTGCATTCATAAGAGACTATAAAATTAGGTTAAGTGTGGTTGCCATAGTGGTGAGCTTGGCCTTGCTTGTGTTTGGAGGCGTAGGAGTGGTTCTTGGTAACACTTCTGTGAAGAGGTCGTGCATTAGGGTTCTTATTGGAGGTTGGGCCGCCATGGTCATCACTTTTGGCCTCACCAAGTCTATCGGTGCCGCTGGGCTTTGAATATATATATATATATAGTTGATAATAATAAATGTGAATAATATATATATCGAACGTATGTTGATATATCTAGTGCTTGCATAATTGTACTTTAAATGTGTGTGTGTGTGAGTACGAGGAAGCTTTATTGTAGGAGCTAGGAAGCTTGATGACAGGAGGTTGTGTTGTCTGTGGTGGTCTTGAGGTTATATTATGTGTAACAAAGTGCGCATGTACTGTCATAATTGTGTTATTAAAATAGTGTATGTTGGGCTGTTCTTGGAGATTTAAGGGTTTATATATATATATATATATATATATATATATATATATATATTCTCTAATCTTTATGTATAGGATATGTGGTTTTTGTACTACTACGTAAATCGCCATATATGATGGTTATTATCTGCCATATATCATGGTTTCGAACCTTCATATATGCGGGCGCTATGTATGCTCGGTGCAGATACATTATGCTTTTGAACTGTTATTTATTGTGGACATATTATAATGGTTCTAACATAACACCTATTGTGTATTGAAGCTCGATGAGGCCATGATATGCGCATTGTTGTACTAATAATTAACGGTCACACATGAACAATTGTCATAATATATGGTAATGCTTACATGATACATAATAGTCTCGTTTTGACAACCATAATTTATTTAGTAACATAAATAACGGTTTTTATGTAAGAATCGTGGCATGTAAGAAAACTAAATAACGTCTCACATAGGCAACCATTATGTATTTAGTACATAAATAACAGTTCCTAAATAAGAATCATGAACTTTCATAATACACGACGGATGTTATATATTAACTGTGATGTATGGTTGTGAGACTCTTCAAGTGTGAGTTTCTGAGCTAGTTGGTCTAGACTGTATATAATAGAACCATACATTCTACATCAAGTTTCTATGTAATATGGGATATATTAGGATATTCCAGGTAGAGTTGGGGATAAGGGTCGGCCCTTCATGGGCTCAGGCCTAAAAGCTCCCAATTTTGAAGCCTGCCCCTATGCTATCGGGCCAGGCCCAGGCCCACGGTCTTTAAGGCCATTTAACTAAAAAATAATATTTTTTTTCTATATTTTTAAAGAAATAAAGCTAAAGCAATAAATTCTTAATTTAAGACATAAATAAATATTATCAAAATTAAATAACAAAGAAATAAAGTTAGAATAACAAGTTATCATGATGAAAATTTTAACCCTTTCTCTTTTTTTAAAGTTTAAATGAATAAACCATTATGGAAAACCAAATAAGTTAAACTATTTTATGAAATTAAATTAAATAAAAAAATAATAACAACTAAATATTTACAATATCATTAATAATATAAAATTATAGTATTATATGAATAATTTTAAAAAAAATTAAAAAGAAAAGGACCTAAACGAGCTGACCCTCGGCTCTAAAGGGCTGGCCCTTTTAGGCCTATTTGCAATTTCTGTGGCAATTTTTCAAGGCCAGCTCTTGTGATAAAAGGGCCTAAGTGGGCTCGGCCTATTTTCCTAGCTCTGATTCCAGGCTTTGTGGGGAGAATCAATGGCATCTGTTGATCTATATAAGTGATAATGTAAATGTTTACTTATAATTGTATCTTTTCACAGGAATTAACCTTGGAAAGAAATGGATTGGGGGGGGGGGGAATGTATGAATATCCATATTAAAAAGGCCGCACGAAGTATGCAAACTTTTAAGCAAACTGTTCAAGGGTTCACAAGGGTTTGCTTACCCCTTGCCGCCTTTCCTATACATATATTTATGTTCTTTTTCACCCAGCCAAGCATTGCTTGCCTGGTTTAATTACTGATGAGACATAAGGTATATGTGATGAACACTTACATAATGAGATACATAGGTCAAAAGTGTGATTAATTCAAGCTACAAAGCCTAGAAAATCTTGATCCATCCTATATTGCATGGCTACTCGATGTGGGAAGTACTACTCTATTAGATATAGTTAAGACCAAGTAGCTCAGAAACTCTCACATTGAAGAGTCTAGGATTGATCACAATGTTGAATTTCAGAGCTTTTAAATTGGCGCCACTTGCTCAATACTAAAATAGGAGAGGAACCTTCGATCAAAGCAATAATGAGTTTTCCAAAAAAATATAGCTTCACAAAAGCAATTTAATATGTCATCTTGAATGTTTTATCGCGTCATGACTTCCAAATGCTGCAGGTATTCACTTGTGTTAGTTCAAGCCTTTCACTCAAGAGGAGGGGTGAATTGGGTGATATTAAAAATTTTAAACTTAAACATAAACTTAATGAAGAGAGTAGAGTTAGAGAGATATCACTGAAGGTGGATATAAGAGAGTTATACTGGTTTGGTCCAGTCCCCTTGACCTACATCTAGACCTCAAAAGCCTTTTTGAGAGTTCTACTATCATTTCAAGATTCACAGGGCTCTCGTTGCCTCAATACAATCAAATTCCTTCATAAGTAATACTCACTCCCCTTTACACTTTGCAATCAATGACCTCTCAATATCCCATTGCATTGAGTAACTTAACCACAACAAATGATTTAGTAAAGTCTCTCTCAAGAGTAAATAAATGATCACTAAAGTACATAATCACACAAATATGGAGCTTAAGACTAAGCAATGAATGTAACAGTAAATGTGCACAGGGTGTTGGTTGCTTCGCCTTCAATGCTCTTCTATTTATAGTGTGAGAATGGTTGATGATTGTTGCTCTTGGATGTAGCTGATGGACTATGAGGTCATTACGTCTATTCGTTGAGTATGTCAGGTTGTTCCTTTTGTCTATTGAATTATCGTTGGAGACAAAGAGGATTTAAGGTGTTCAGAGCATTAAATGTTTCTAACACAAAAGCACTTTTTGTTAATCTTGCATTAATCCTTGATTAAGCACATGTAATAAGTTCAGACAGTGATATGATAAAGTGTTAATAATCAATTAGAAGCAAAAAGAGCAAGCTTAGAGATGATTTGAATGAGTATCAATATTTTTGAAGCATTGTTCTGTTTCTGGGTCTGCATCACTCGAGTGGTCACTCGAGTGATCTTCACTTTGGGATTTAAAAACAAAATAGATCACTTGTTGGCTCACTGTGGTGATGTGATAGTGATGAGTACAAATAGGGCCACTCAAGTGATCATGCTTCTTCTTCTTTCCAGAGGAAAAATAGTCATCAGCTGACTCACTGTGGTGGTAGTGATGCACTCTTTACACATCACTCGAATGTTCACTTGAGTGAGCTTCTCTTTAAAATATTTTCAAAAGTACTGAGCACTATATTAGTTACTATGGTGATGTGCAAGTAATGCCAAATGCTAGGGTCACTCGAGTGATCTTTTTAAACTTAGCTTCAGGAGACTTGATCACTTGGACATATCATTGTGGTGAAGCGATAGTGATGAAGATTTTAATACATCACTCAAGTGGTTACTTAAGCGATCAATTTTGAAATTTCTTTTCAGAAAACTAATCACTAGCTGATTCACTATAGTGGATTGACAGTGATGTGATTATGCCATATTTTGATAAGCTATTTCATGGTATATTTGGGCACTTAAATTGCATTAATTATGATAACTTGTGATTAAAGTTTTTTGCATGAAATTAAGATTAAAATGGAGAAAAATTTCATATATTTCATGATGTACTTTAATTGATTGATTTTGGAATATAAGGTATTACATATTCGATTTATTTTCTTTGCAGATTAGTTTAGGGAAAATTATAGAAAAGGACCTCAAGATTTCTAGAAACTGCAAATCAATGAAGAAAAGGACTAGTGAAATTTCAGAAAAGGGCCAAAAGTTTTTGAAAATTATAGTTTAACCCCAAATTTTTTTAAATTTTAATTTTAGTCCTTCCACAAACTTTTGAATTTTTGCATTTTAGTTTGCATTTTGACCAGGGAATTAGGTCATATAGAGACCTTCTTCTTGACAGTTTAAATAGCTTGAGCATTATGAAGAGTCTTCTTTAAACCAGAGCACCTTCGATCATTTTCCTCTTACCACCTCCACCTTCCTCTTCTTCATTGTCGCTGGCGACCTTCACCCTTATACCTTTGTCGCCAGTGACCTGCACTCTTACAAGCCTAAAGAGTTTCAATTAGAGCACTATTAGAACCTAGAGCAACAACTCACAAAGAGATAGGGAAGACATCATAGTACTGACTTTCAAATAGTGAAGGGAATCAAAGAAGAAAGAGCTTCACCATACCATCTTCTTCCCTGTTCATCCTCACTACCGAAACACCACCATCGTTCACCACTTACTCTACCATCGTTAGTGGCGTCGATTTCTATAGTCTGAAGTATTAGTTCTCTCGTTCTTGCTACTATTGTCTTCTCTTTCTCTCACCACCACTATCAGACTTGTCTCTAGTGATAGGGATGACTCTATCATCATCACCTTCTTCTACCTTCTCCTTCACCTCCTTCCATTGTCACCTCCTTTATTTTTTCTAATGACCTAGAGAAACATAATGACAACAACTTTACTCCTCATGATGCATCCTTTTCTCCTTGAACTTCCATGGCAGTAATGGAGTTTCAGTTAGTGATAGTTGTTGAAGCTCTAATGAGGCTAAGCTCCAACTCTTGAGTCTTGGGAAGATTGGCTAGAGTTCTTGAGATCAATAGGGGAGTTTTTCTTAGTTTCTTTATGAATTTCCTATTGTTATTGTAATTCCTAGCTATGTTCTAAGGTAGTTTTAGTAGGAATTTGTTGTGATTTATATGGACTCCATATTGTTGAGCTAAGATGGTTTATTTTGTGACTGGATTTGGATTATTGTGATTGGATGAATTCCATTTATGTATTCTTATTAATTCAACAAGACTATGATAGCTATGTGATTCCTAGTTTTTGTAGTTGATTTGGGTTAATTTGAGTGTCGAGATTATGCATTCATATTAGAGGAAACATTTGCATTAATTCAATCTATTTCACTCATCAAGTGACATTTAATAATATTCCTAAGCAATAGCTATAAATGCAATAGTAAGGTAACTATTAATTAGGAGTGTTAGACACAATGTAATTACTTAGGGGTTTTTTCAATTAGATTTGGTGAATTATGACTCCCATATCATTTATTGAACAAGGATAGCCATTGAACCAATTTCTCAAGAGAATTCACTTTATTCATATTCTATTCCATTCACTATCATATTTTAACATATAAAAAATAGCAGCTTTAGGTTCTTAATTCAATTTTGCACTTATTTATTTCCAACAAAAACCAAAACCAATTTTCCCTTGTTTTCATTGTCTTTGCATGACATTTAGATCACTTAGGGTGTGTTTGGTTTGAGGGGAGGGGAGGGTATGTTACCTTGTTTGGTTGGTTAAAGCGAAGGGGAGGGGAGAGGATCCTTTATTTTGTTTAGAGGGAGGGAAGGGAATTAAAGCCAAAATTTTAGCTTCCCTCCCACCCGTCCCCTTAAACCAAACACACCCTTAGGAATCAATAAAATTAAAGGCTCCTCGAGAAGAGAGAACGGTCCTAGGTTTTCCTATATGCAAACCTTAGTTAATTTTTTATTATGGACCCTAATGCTAATGATAAAAAGTCCAAATCAAGGAAGGTCACTAACAATAATGGAAGATGAGATGAGGATGGTGATTATATAGAAGTGAATATCGCTGGAGGTTTGTCACTTAAGCGTTGTTCTCACGATGCCTCTGAATCTTAGACCCTCCTATCGCATCTTCTCTAGACTAGGTCACCGGAAATAATGGAAAAGAAGGTGAACATCGCTGACGATAATGGTGGGTAGAGATCAGAGGATTGAGCAAAGTGGTACCAGTGTCAAGCTCTCTTAATCTCTCATGGTACCTCCTTCTCTGTTGATCTCTTTCTTTTTCCACCATCCTCATTGTCACCTAAAACTTCAGCTTGTTGTTGGAAATTGCGTCTCTACCTTTAGGATCAACAATCATTATCATTACCTTCAACGTTCTCCTTTCCTCTCAACTTCGTTCGACACTCCATTCACTTTCATGGATTTCTAGTGCTTTCAACAAGCTTTGGCAGTGCTAAATTTCATGAGAGGCTGATTTTTCCTTAATTCTTAGTGGTAGAGAAAGTGGCTAGTGCTTCAATGTGGTACAAAGGGGAGTTCATTAGTTTTCCATTAGCTCATTACATGTATTGTCATATGTTTGAATTAATTTTGTATTGGCACATGTTTGTGAGACTTGGATGAGTGTTCATTTGTCTTTGATGGTTAACATTTGTGTTGAAATTTGATTTGATGCCCTTGGACTATGTATTGAACTTATTTCCTTATGTTTTAATGAGATTATGCATTGTATGTGATTACTATAGTGTGTAGTTGAGTTAATTCATATTGAGTGTTGCGATTATGCTCTCATTTAAGAGGAAGCAAGTGCACTAAAATGATTTTTAAACACATATCAAGTGGTTTATAACAATTTATAAAACAGATAACTATAAATGCGATAATAGGATTACTCATTAATTAGGTAGATTGAACCTAATACTATTGCTTAAGGTTTTCAATTTGACTTGATGCAAAATTAACTCCCAAAATATTTTAAGAAGTTAGGAAAGCCACCAACTTTGCTACCAAGACCCATTTCATCATTCATATTTTTAAACTAAATTCTATTCACTCATTCACCATTTTTATAAAAAAAAAAACCAAAAACAATATTTTAGCATTTAATTAAATTGCATTACTCTTTTAGTTATCAATTTGAAAAATAAAAAACCCCCTTTCCCCTTGTTTCATTGAATTTACATGGCATTTAGATTACTTAGGAACACTACTAGAGAAAACCCTTTTTAGACCGCCACATTTAGACTAGTTTTGGCGGATAAGGTCTTAAAAATTTGTGCAGTGGCAGTTTTGTAATTATATTGAACTTCTAAGACCGGTTCTTAAAAAAACCGGTCTTAAAAAATTTATTTAGACCGGTTATAAATAAAACCGGTCTTAAAATATTAAAATTTTTATTAATTTAAAATGTTTTAACATTTAAGACCGGTTTACATAAAAACCGGTCTTAAAAGTAAAATATTTAAGACCGGTTTTATGTTAAAACCGGTCTTAAATCTTTAACATTTAAGACCATTTTTTTATGTAAACTGGTCTTAAATATTAAAACATTTTTAATCTTAAAAATTTTAACATTTTAAGACCGGTTTTTGTACAAACTTGTCTTAAATGTGAAATTAAAAACCGGTCTTAAAGGTAGGATTTTTCGCCGGTATTTTTACTTCCGCGCCCAGATCGCGCGCTCTATGAACCCTTTCTTCTCTTTTTGCCATTTCTCTGTGAGCTCTGTCCGTGCTTGTTCTGAACTCGTCCATGGCGTCCCGTCCCTCATTTGTTCAACTCTCCTCCATCATTACCACTGCCGTTGTTGTGTTCGTTGCGCTGTTCTTTGATTATTGTCAGTCTTCTCCGCTGCCACCTCTATTCTCCGCGTGACTATTCTCCTCTGAATTGACTTCCCTTTATCAGTGCCGTGAATTTGAAGACTTCATTTTAACCTTAGTCAACGCCACCGTGACTTTGGGTTGAAGCTCACTCCTTGGTCTTGAATCAGGTTAGTGTTTGATCTGTTATTTAGTTATACGTTATTCAATAATTAATAATGTTTTATGAAAAAATGGTTCTTGTTGTTGCTTTGAGCACTTAAACGTAATCTGAAAAAAAAAAATAAATCTGCACATTCTTGTTAGATATATGGCCTGACTTTTAATTACATCCTTGTGATATTTGGCTTGGATTAATACCACTCTATGTTCTATTTTAATTTAGTGTGATAGTTTGATTATTGTCAGTATTATTGGTTTGCTAAAACAATAATAGTTTCAAATGGTACCTGTTAATTTCGTTGAAATATCTAAAACTCTATTGTTGTTGTTTTTTTGTCTATCCTTTGGTTGTTGGATATAGGGTGCTAGAAGTATTGAGATATATATGGATCATAGTTGGATAAACGCTAAACGAACGAGTGTTGAATATGATAATGGGGTGAGGGGTTTTGTAGGCTTCGCTAGTAGAAATGCCGATGATGGTAGTGGGAAGTTTTATTGCCCTTGTGTAGTATGTTTGAATAAGAAGAGACTAAGTACTGCAGATATATATACACATTTAATTTGTGAAGGATTTTGTAAGAGTTATATAGTATGGGTATGGCATGGTGAAGAATTAGAAATGCCAAGTTCATCTCAACAGGGGGAGTGAACTTTGATGATAATGACACGGATACAGATGATCAGATAAGGGATATTATTTGTGATGTAGGAGAAGAGACTTTTGAGCAATCACATGCATATGGTAATATGTGTAGTGATGCTGAGACGCCGTTGTACCCAGAGTGTAAAAAGTACCAATTGTTGAAAGTAGTATTGAAATTGGTCAACTTGAAAGCACGGCATGGATGGAGCGATAAGAGTTTTTTAGAAACGCTTGAGGCTTTTAAGGACATGCTTCCACATGATAATGTGTTGCCTTTTCGATACTATGATGCTAAGAAAATATTATGTTCACTAGGGATGAAGTATAAAAAGATCCATGCATGCCCTAATGATTGTATATTGTATAGAAAAAAGCATGAAGAGGAACAATAGTGTCCGATATGTGAAACCCTGAGGTACAAATCAAATAACGCTCCTGCAAAAGTATTGTGGTACCTTCCAATCATACCAAGGTTCAAGCGCTTGTTTACTAATGAAAACGATGAAAGAAATTTGAGATGGCATGTGGATGAGAGGATATCCGATAGAAAGCTTCGACATCCGGCTGATTCTTCTCAATGGAAAAAAATCAATCAATTATTTCCTGCCTTCGGTGAAGAGCCTAGGAACCTTAGGCTTGGGCTTAGCACGGATGGCATAAATCCTTTTGGTTGCCTGAGTAGTATACATAGTTCATGGTATGTTCTGTTGGTAATTTACAACTTATCTCCTTTATTATGCATGAAACGAAAGTACATCATGTTATCTATGTTGATTTCAGGATCAAAACAACCCGAAAATGACATAGATGTTTACCTGGAACCCTTGATTGAAGACTTGAATGGGTTGTGGGATGAAGGTGTTGATGTTTTTGACGCGAACAAGAAAGAGGTTTTTAAAATGCAAGCCATGATCTTTTGTACTATAAATGACTTCCCTGCATATGGAAACTTGTCAGGCTATAGTGTTAAAGGTCATAAAGCATTTTCGATTTGTGAAGAAGGAACATGCTACCATCAACTTCAACATAGAAGAAAGACAGTTTATCTTGGCCATAGGAGATTTCTTAGACGAGACCACCCATATCGCAGATTAAAGAAAGCTTTTTTTGGTGGATAAGAGTTTGAAGATGCTCCGAAGGCATTGACTGGGGAGCAAGTTTATGAAAAGGTGAAAAATATGAATGTTATCTTTGGTAAGACTACAAAAAATAGTAATAAGAAAAGTAAATGGAAAAAGAGGTTTGTCTTCTTCAATCTTCCATATTAGCCAAAGCTTGATGTGAGATATTGTATTGATTTCATGCATGTGGAGAAAAACATTTGTGATAGTATTGTTGGGACACTGCTTAACATACAAGGTAGTTTTAAGGATGGCATGGAGGCAAGATTAGATTTGCAAGAAATGGGGATACGAGAAGACTTGTATCCAAAGCCATATGGTAAGAGAACTTTTTGTCCTCCAGCTGCTCATTCTTTGTCTAAGGTTGAGAAAAGAAGCTTTTGTGACTGTTTACATGGCATCAAAGTTCCTTCAGGGTATTCTTCAAATGTTAGGAAGCTTGTGTCGATTAAAGACTTGAAGTTAGTGGGGCTAAAGTCTCATGATTGTCATGTCTTAATGCAACAACTGCTCCCAGTAGCTATTCAAGGCATTGCCGAATATGATCTTCAACATATTTTGACTAGACTTTGTTTCTTCTTCAATGCTATTTGTAGTAAAGTCATTGAGATAGAAAAATTGGATGAACTGGAAAATGAAGGATATCTGATCTTGTGCCAGCTTGAGAAGCTTTTTCTTCCTTATTTTTTTGACATCATGGTACATCTAATTGTTCATCTAGTCAGGGAGATCAAGTTGTGTGGCCCTATCTATTTACGATGGATGTACCCAATTGAAAGAACTATGAAAATCCTAAAAGGGTATGTGAAGAACCCTAATCGGCCTGAAGCGTCTATTGTTCAGAAATCTGTTTCTGAAGAGGCCATGGAGTTTTGTCAATATACTTATCAAATGTAGGACACATTGGACTTCCTGAACATCATGACGAAGAAGGTGGTAGACACGGGGCTTTAGTAAAGAGTATGGATTCTGATGAATTGCAACAAGTCCACTTGTAGATCTTGAATAATGTTGGTGAAGTTCAAGATTTCATTAATACTCATAAAGAAATTGTACGGAAAGGAAATAGTCGAATGACTGAACAAAGGTCAATTGAAGAGCATAACAAAACTTTTGCACATTGGTTCAAATAAAAGGTTGACGGCAAAGAATGTGTTTATGATAGAATTAAATGGTTAGCACATGGTCCTGATGCTGATGTCATAAGTTGGACTTCATTTGTGATCAATGGTTATATGTTTTACATGAAGTCCGTTGATGATAGGAGCACCGTCCAGAATAGTGGGGTTATATTAATGGCTGAATCTATGCACTTTTCTAGTTCAAAAGATAAGAATCCTAGATTGGCAGCAATATCTTATTATGGGGTGATTAAAGAGATTTGGGTAGTTAATTATGTTAAAGTTAAACTTCCCATTTTCAAATGCAAGTGGGTTGATGTCAACAATGGTGTGATGATTGATCAGTTGGGATTTACATTGGTTGATTTGAATAGTAGAAGTTTTAGAGATGAACCTTTTATTATGACATATCAAGAGAAATAAGTGTTCTATGTTACTGATCAGGCAAATAAAATGTGGTCTGTAGCTCTCCAAAGAAAAAGGGTCGTTGATATTAATTAGGAAAGTCATTCAATGAATGATCTATTTGAGACTCCTTTTTCTTGGGGTGTACCAGAATTGAACGAAGAAGACGAAGCAGACAATGAATACAACATAAGAAACAATCATCATGAAGGGATATGGGAGGATATCCCTTTATAAAACTACATTGAAGGTTAGTTAGCTAAAATAATTATCATGAACTATATTTGAATTATGTATATTGTTATTAGTGTATATATATAACTACTTTTTTTGTTGTCGTCACAGGAAAATAAAGGATATGAGGTGTATGTCTTAGTGTAGATTCTCCGAAGCCAGGCTAGCTAGTGATCATTAGCTTGAGAAGAGTGTGTATAAAGTATTTTGGCCCTAATGAATAACAGCATTATCATTAATGTAATTTAATATTTAATGTATGTATGTAAGTGAAAAGATAAGGAACTTGGTCAAAACAACATTGTCATGGTTGTATGATTTCCTTGCATTATAATTCTGTCTATGATTGTGAGTTTATTATTCATGGTTGTTTTCCTTGCTTCTGTTTCAGCCATCACTGTTTAAGCACAAGGGAGTTGAGTTTTAATATGTTCCAATGAGTTTTGAGTTTCTTACCTGTCATTAAGATGCCAATTATATAATCTGTAAGAGAAGAAGATTTATTTGAATGCCGTTGAATTGACTGCTGCTTGCTGAGTAAAATGTTTTAATAGGGGAAATGGCTTGCTGGGTATATCTTTTAAATGAATTTTTTTAAAAATTCAACTTTTAAGATCAGTTTTCCCCAAAACCGGTCTTTCAGGCTGGTTTTGGAGAGAATCGGTTTAAAAGGTTGAAATTTTAGAACGGTTTTATGAAAAACCGGTCTAAAAAGTAATACTTTTAAGACTGGTTTTGTATAAAACCAGTCTTAAAATTTCAACTTTTTAGACCCGTTTTTCAAAAAACCGGTCTAAAATTTGAACATGTTAGACCGATTCCTTTGATAACCAGTCTAAGAATATTTATTTTTAGACTGATTTTATAATAACCGCTCTTAAAATTTTTTTAAAGACCAGTTCTATAACCTGTCTAAAAAGTAGCAGGCTTTTTAGACTGGCTGTATCAAGACCGGATCAAGAACCGGTCTAAAATGTCTATTTTAACTGGTCTTAAAAGTGATTTTTCCAGTAATGGAATCAATAAAAGGCTCCTTAAGAAGAGAGAACAATCATATGTTTACTTATACACAATCCTTAGTTAATTTTTTTATTGTGGACCCTAAGGCTAACGATAAAAGGTCTTCATCATGATACAATTTGAATCTCATCACTTGAGTGGTCACTCGAATGATCATAAGTGTGAACAATTTGACAGTTCTAGTAGGCACTGTGGTGATAAGCTATTTCAAAAACACATCACTCTAGTGATCAACTAGAAATTTTCATAAAATGCTTTATCATTGTTTAAGAGATTATATAACCAAGTTTTAATATATTACTTGAGCGGTCACTCGAGTGATACAATATTTTCACAGTAATTATCCGCTATGTGTTTCAAAACCTTTTCTAACCAATATATCTTTTGCAAAACACTTTCTTAAGCTTTGTTATTATCAAAACATGAGATCTAACCAATTGTTCATGCATGACTCTTAGTACAATTGAACTAGTTTATTTATCACATCCCTATTGATCTTTTAGGAGTAACTTAGAGATATGGATACTTCCAAAAATAGAGATGTATTTGCTTAGGCATGTATATCTTCAGAAGTGACCTCAAAAAATATTAATAGAGTAAGAACCTTCAGTTAAAGCAATGGGTTGACAACTTCCTGTAAAAGGAGAGGAACCTTTAACCAGAGCAATAATGGATTTTCCAAAATAAACATAACTTCACAAAAGTAATTTAATGTCACCTTAAATGTTTTATCACGTCTTGGTATAGCTAAACTACTTTACTCATCACATCCTTATTGATCCTTTCAAAATAACTTTCAGAGATATAAATACATTCAAAAAAGAAAAGGTATTTGCTTAGGGAACCATATCTCCCAAAATCATTTCAAAAAGATCAATAGAGTAGGAACTGTGAATCAAAGAAATGGGTTGACAACTTCTTGTAATAGGAAAGGAACCTTCGATTAGAGCAATACTAGGGTTTTAAAAAAAGCATAACTTCATAAAAGCAATTTAAGGAACCTTTGATCAGATAAATACTAGGTTTTTCAAAAAAAAAAAATAGAACTTCATAAAAGCAATTTAATGTCACCTTGGATACTTTATCGAATCGTGACTTTATAAGGCAGCCCAATCGGCCAGGTTGAACAATGCAAGAAATAGGAGAGGAACCATTATAAGTGAATGTAGGAAGGATAATGCGAAATAGATGAGGGAAATCATAACTATACTTAGCTAGAGCTCACGAATAAAAACAACTGCACGACAGTCACTGAGACAAGGGTCAAGTGTATTTACTAGCACAACTGTCGTCAAGAAATTGGATGAAGGCTTTTTATGGTTGAATTCAATTGAAAATGACTCCTGACGACTAGAAAATACAACCTAATGTTAGATATGACTAGTTTTGATTATGTCAAATATAAATGTTAAATATTAAGAGCAAAAAGTTTGTATAATACACTTTTCTTCTACATTGACTAACTACTATATTTAATGTTGCATATCTTGTAGATTAGTCCAGCAAAGAAAGAAGAAGATTCAAGATATTAAAGAAGATATCTAGTTTGGTCATGAAGAATGATCATCAAGAGGAAAAATAAGAAGAAAGAGATTGAAGAAAGAAGAACTTGCAAGATCTAATGAGAATATCAAGATTCAAGCTCTTAGAAGTGATACCAGAGGTTTCTATGATCATATGAAGGTTGGAATGGGTCAATTCGAAGCTAAGATAATTTATATGGAAGGCAAGAAACTTCCCCAAGGTGTTTCCTTGAGTATTAGCTCTCTGCCAAGTTTTGAAAGGCATCACTCGAGTGATAGCCATAATCACTCGAGTGACCACTCGAGTGATGAGCATTCTGTTTTGCTATGTTTTCGTGAGGCATGACAATGGTTCAGTATTTTGGCTATATCTCTCTAACCACACTTCGGATTGAGCTAAAACCAATTTCATATGAAACTAGACTCCCAACACGTCAAATACACACTAGAATCACATTCAAAGAAGTTAAGATGAGAGAGATATGATCTTTGGAAGATTCCATTCAAATCAGAGTCATATTCCAAAACAGCTTTGGTATTCTAAACATAACTCTCAAGATACACATCAGATTGAGATAAAACCAATGCCATATGAAACTAGACTTAAAGATCTTTTCATGGATCAGTAATTTGTCAAATTTAGAGCTATAGGCTAAAAGTTATGCCTTCTGAAATTTGAGGCTTGGGAATTTAGAGACTATCTAGTGCAATAGTCACTACTTAGATCATAATTTTCAGAATATAATGAGTTTAGAGCTGATTCTTATTGCATTGGAATATAGATAGTAAAAGCTTTCCGATGATATGTCATTTACCATGTTTGGAATCAAAATGGATAGATCACTCGAGTGAGAACCCAGGATCACTCAAGCGACAAATAACGTTTTGTAACTTCAGAAAATCATAGGAGTGATTGTATAATTCACTCTTCTTGCTTCCAATCACTCTAACACTTCATTATATTAGTGTTTAATGTATTTGTCTAGGAATACAATGAAAAGATGATGTAAAGAGATAAAATGTAACTTTACGGAAGCGAAGCTTCGACCGAATGTAATGGTTAGTTTTTCAAATATGAAGAACAGTTAAACAAAGCAACAGGACTCCAACGGACAAGTTGTTATGCTCAAATGGTCATCAATCTTCATCAACTATAAATAGAAGAGTATTCAGTGTTTAGAAGAACAACGAGAGCTCAACTACGCCTACATGTTATAATCATGAGTCATTCACTTCAGCTCAGACACTCTCTGTTATTCTATAGTTTTGATATCAATTATCTTTGAGAGAGTGATTGTTTATATATTGTGTTTCAATATTTATTTTATGTACTTCTGAGAGAGAAGATCGATTATAATCTTTCATCATCAAAGTTGTATGCTTACAGTGTGTAAGGGGGAGTAACCGACTAAACTTGTGGGATTGTAGCAGTTCTCAAGTGCCCAATTAAACTTGAGGAAGATAGTGAATTGAAAATCTCAGGAGGAGCCTGGGGATTGGACATAGGTCATCATGGATTGGATCAAACCAGGATAAATCATAGTTTATAGATTCTTTTTCCTGGGCTCTTATATTTCCAGCATATATGTTTTAGACACTTACTTATGGATTTATATTTCCATACTTATTGCTTTCATAAGACGTGAAAAGAATTTCAAAGTTCTAAATTTCTTATTGTACACCCAATTCACCCCCTCTTAGGCGTTAGCCAGTTCTAATATTTGGTATCAGAGCTGGACTCTTGTCTAAAGAACTTAACCATCTCAAGAGTTATCAATGGTTGATTTTGGGTGTTACTCTCTTTCAGAAGGTTTTGACTATACAATTCCACCTCTTTTAAAATATATTGATTTCTAGTTTTGGAAAGCTAGAATGACTAGTTTTATTAAAGTATTTGATTTTGAAAAGAAAATGTCTTTGATTTCAAATCAAGAAAGGATTGGATATAAAGAGAAAAGAAAATGTTTTCGTTGAATATTAGAATAATGAAAATTTTGTATAGTGCTTTAACTGAAAATGATTTTGAGAAAATTAGATTTTGATCTAGTGTTAAAGATATCTGGGATACTCTTGATTCTATTTATACCTCTAACAATTATGTTGAAGTTGAAAGTGTTGACAATTCATCTGAAACTAGAAGCTGCATATCCATAAATGATGAACAATTGGAAGTTGAGAATGAAGAAGGAGAAATTATAAAACACTTTCATGATCTAGTTAACATAGAAAAACAAGAGGAAGATGATTCCAAGGAAGAGCTCATTATAGATGAATTTAATGGATCATCCTCTGGAGCTCAAGATGCACATATGGTAAACAATTCCAATTCTTCTAGAGTTATTTTAAAAATTGATTTTCAAAGTTTGCATAAAATTGTTTTTCAATCAATTATTGATTCTATTGAGAAAAGCAAAAAAGTTTTCAATCATACTAGAAATTCATGTGGGAAGAAAGAACTTAGGCAAACTGATCATTTTGATCGTCTTTTCTTGAGCGACACAATACTTGCGTAGAATATCATAATACTAATCATCATATTATTTGCAATTATTGCAGTAAATCAGGTTATATTTCTCACACATACTATATTAGGATAAATTCTAATGTGAGAAATTAATTTGTTTGGATTCCTAAAACGCAAGTGAGTTCAAATGCTAACGTTCAAGGACCCAAAGCAAAGTGGGTAACAAAATGTCTATCTGGTGTTTCATGTGTGCAGATTGATTCTAGAAAGAATGGACATAAGGGTACAAAGAAAATGAGAAAGATTCCAAGAGTTCTTAATGCACATGAAAGGAGATTCACATCAATTAGGGGAACCCTCGAATCACCCATTGCTGGAACAACAAAGTCTTACAACAAAGAAAGGCAATAGAGAAAAGAAGTACGTTACACCTCAAGAATGGACTACCATAGAATACCGTTCAACTATCTTGAGGAAAATACAAAAAGGAGGATCTATCAAAAATCAAGTAAAAGACTCTTGGAGTCTATATATTTTAAGAGAAGATTGCCAACACTAAAGCAAGATATTCAAAGTATCAACATCATAGAAAGATGCAGTGGGTAAGCAAAAGCAATCCTCCAAGTATCTAAGGCAAAGGTACATAATGATAGAACCCCTTATGCTATTGTCTGTAATATTTATTGAGATTTATATTTTGATATCTTAGGAATGAGCATTGCAAAGTATTTTGAAATTATGTTTTCACATTCCTTAAAAAGTTATTTAATAGATTTATTTATAAAGGGATTGCAATGCTCAACAGGTTAATTCTTTATGCATATATAATGATTTGAAAAGAAAATATTTCTTTCATACATAAAAATATGTTTAATTCACTATGCTCAATTGCCTCGAATTGATTATATTCTTAGAGCATGTGAATCATAATTCCTACAAGCTAACCGTGAGTGGATCCAAGTAAAATTGGATACCAAAGGAATAAAAAGGATTATATAATTTTGTAGGAAGGAGTGAAATGTAGAAAACGTAGTTAACTTTAATGATCAAAAGTAACACTTTAAATGATGGGGTAATATTGCACCATTTTTTAAACTTATGGGAGAAAATTTGCCCCTCGAAAACTACCGGGTACCTAGTACCCATTGATGAAAACTTTCAAGACATTTTTGCCCTTTAACCCTACCTTTTTTTTTAAGTTTTTTTTTCGGAAGTCTACACTCTTATCTCATATTAAATTTGTATTTTCATCATTTTATATTTTATTTTACAATATAACTGTATTTTGGTTTAAAAAAGAAGAAAGTCTACACTCTGCTCCATATTTAGTACTATTTAACTCATTGACTGTTTGAGGTCAATAATCTCTTGTTCTTTTCTAATTATATCAAATTATAGGTTAAAAAAATATATTCACATGGCCAAAAAGGTAAATTATAGGGAAAATCCCACGCAGGTTACAAAGACAAAAAATAAAAAATAAATAAAAAAAGTCTCAGTATAGATTCCTCTATCTTAAAAGTTCTAAGGAACCTCAATAATATAGATTTCAAATGTGAATTTGCTTTATTGACAAGTATATGTGACTATATTGAAAAGTCATAGAGAGCCATTGACAAGCTCATATATTTAACTAAATCAGCTCATGTTGACAAGTATATATGACTATAATGATAAGTCATAGAATGTCCATTGACAAGTCCATCTATGTTAACTAAACCAAACTCTCATTGACAAGTGTATGCCATTATTTTGACAAGTCATAGAGTAATCATTGACAAGCTCATCTATGTTAACTAAAATAGCTTCCGTTGACAAGTATATGTGACTATATTGACAAGTCAAAAAGGGGACATTGACAAGCCTATATATGTCACCAAGAGACTTTTTTTTTTTTTTTTTTGATAGAGAAATCTCTACTAAGGCATTTTTTATAGGGGAATCTACATTAAAAATTTTTTGATATTTTTTCTAGTCATTGGGACTTGAGTGAGATTTTCCCTAAATTATATTATTCTCACATGTGACACACGCTTAAATTATACGGAATATCACTCAAAGTGCCCATTTTCATTTTACAAGCTCTCACAACATTAGTCTAAACCGATTAAACTCTAATTCTACCTCTACTAAGCAAAAACCAGCCATTAAACTTAAACTTAATCGGTAAAACTATCAAATTCGCTCATAACATTACTCTAATATTCAAATATTAACTCTAAACCTCTCAAATAATATAATATAGACATTCTAAACCGATTATGTAAATATTTACTCACCTCTACATTTCTATGGTCCCCATTTGTTGAAACTCAGCACTTGTTTCAAGCACTAACCTTCAAACATGTCTTGCTCTCAATGAAATTTATATTTTTAGAAAGCTCTAGATGTATAAAAAAAATATTTTTAAAATATTCTTGAATTTTAAAAGATTGAAGAAGTGGGATTATAAAATTTTAATAAAGAGAATATATAAGATAAAAGATTAAGAAAAATTAATTAAAAATTTTTAGTCCCACTTCTCTAATTTTTTTAAATTCAACTTAAAAATTTTTTTCCTCCGCCCACTTTCCCCTTTGTCCCCTCAGACCAAACAAGCCTTAAATGGCCATTAATGGAGGAGGGGAGCAGCCACGCCGTCAGAAAGAAGAAAAAGGAAGAAGACCAAGATAAGTGAGAGGCGGAAGAAGGGTAGGGGTTAATATATGTTAAACTTATGTGGGCTCCATGTTTTATTTTATTTTATTTACCTTTTCTTTTCTTCTTTAGTCCCTTCCTCTCTCTTTTTTTTATAATTTATCAAGGAACGAAAAACCGAACCGGTCAATGAACCGGTCACAGCACAGGTTCAAGGGTTAATGGGTCAACCGGGGTCTAATCGGTAGTTGAACCGGTCATAACCGGTCATATTAAAATATTATAATTTATTAGTGATAATATATATCAATATATTTTTTAACTTCTATAGATAAAAATAAAGATTTTTAGAAAAAAAATGTTTAAAATCTATTAGTATTAGTTATAATACCTATACTTATGCAAAGATATCTCATTTCCTATAATTATTATATCTTTTTAAATAATTTTTCTTCATTTTTTTTAGATTTGTTCTTTCTTTATCTATTTTTCTCTTCATTTTAGTCCTTAACTTTCCATTTTGTCCTCAAAAAACACAAAATAAAAATTTGAAAAATTAAAAAAAAAAGAAGAAACCGGGTCAACCGGTTGGACCACCGGTTTTACCGGTTTTGACCGGTCCAACCGGTTATGACCGGTTCAACTGGTCTGACCGGTTTATTGACCAACCGGACCAGACCAGGGACCGGTTCCCGGTTCGACCGGTCGAACCGGCCGGTCCGGTCCGGTTTTTTGTTCATTGTAATTTATACTTAGAAAAAATCTGATTATTCTCATACTCCTATTTTGGTATTGGGAAATCTAAAAATGCTCTTTCTTACTCAACCAACATATACCAAAAATTCCCAAAATTCAAAATAATTAAGCTTTATTTATATATTTTAGTTAAAAAATTCTATAATATATAAATAATTATAATATTTTACGTGTGAAAATATTTAAAATACTTTTATTTGATCCCACTAAATCCTTATCAAATTGTTTCAATATTCAAATAATTATATGGTAATTTACAATTACCATAAAATTCAACTCAATATTGATAAATATATATTGCCTTCAATTTTCAATATTATCTTAATTTTGTGTCTATGCATCTTCTCTAAACCTCAAATTACTTAATAAATCATCACAATGGTACTTAATTATTATAAATAAAAATTGGGATGTTACAATTCTCTCTCCCATTTAGGAATTTCGTTCTCAAAATTCAGCATACTTGGAACATCATTATTTTCTTTTCTCTTAGTTCTCTCTTATACCGTCTTAGAATTTCACTTCTACATATATATTTTTTTTTTGCTCAAACACTTCTACATATATGGCATCAAGCAATTTATGTTCCCCTGATTTACAGGTCACATTTTTGTTGCGCTATTTTGATGAGTCACACTGATTCCAATCCATTCATTACTATTGTTTTTCCCCCTTATGATGAACTATTATCCTTTTCCCACTTACAATTTTGCTTTTAAGGGTTACAAACTCATATTACTAGGAACTACACCTTTTATGATGAACCTCGGCCAATTTAATACTTTTTTTTTCTCACTTGTTTATACTAATCTCACACTATATACTTTCACATATGCACACCTCCAATTGTCATTACATCTAAGTGTAAGTATCCGAACCCAAGTAGATATTGTAACCCCCTCACCGTAATTACATCCGGATTACAAAAATTTAAATGAAATAGAGACCAATAAGATGGTTTAACAATTTATAATCCCTCATCTAAAAGATGGGGCGTATGAAAATCATTTCAAAACTTATATATTCATGGTCTCACATTCATGTACGGATATAACTACTTGAGAAATCAGAGTACATAATAAATATCAAAGTGCGGAAACCAAAATCCCGGCAAACCCCGGGTTAATACATATATGATATGGGTTTATGAGTTTTCCCATAAAGGGGATTACACGATACAAAATAATCATTTACATCTCTTTACACTTTGGCAATCCCAAAGCCAAAATGGATATAACCAACTATCCCAAAAATCGGATGTCCCTAAGAGACCCTAACCACTCCGGGTTGGTCGCTTCCCCTTCGAGCCACTTGCCCTGTCTGAAAAAGTTAGTCATATGGAAATAATGAGATTCTTGAGAATCCCAGAGCAACAACTCACTCATACAATATATAAACATAGAGCATGCATGTTCATCATAATCAGCAGCTTCACAATGATCTCTGGCTCACGCCACATACGACAGCACTCACGGCTGTAATCACAATGCACTACGCCCACTTTCGTGGTGAACACTATGCCAGCTTTCACTGTAATCACTATGCACAACGCCCGCTTTCGCGGTGAACACTATGTAGCAGCAACACAAAGCACAAAGCAGCAGCAGCAACATCCACACAATGAATGACAGACAAACATACAATACATTTACATAAAGCATAAGAGAGAAGTCGCTACCTGAATCTTTCCTGACAATCTTTGGCACAGTGGGCTCACGTGGACGACAGATGTCAAATCCTATTCAAATTAGGGACACTTGATCAATCTCTTTTCCATAATCATATTTCAATAATACTCTAAGTTGGTTATCGTTTAGGACTCATTAGGTGACTAAAATAGGCCTAAACATATGCCTAAAGGGTTGGAAGAACCTACCCAAAAGACCCCTTACTCGAAGGCAAAACTCTGATTTTTGACTGCCTCACTCGAAGCACAAGTGCTCTCACTCGAGCACAGTACGGACATCACTCGAGCATGAGTGTTTTCACTCGTGAGTGACAACCCGAGAGCACCACTCTCACCCTGAAAGTGCTCGCATCACTCGAGCAGAAAATCTGTGCTCGAGTGATGGCTCACTCTCGCCCGGGCACCCGCAAGCACACGCCACGAGTGACAACCCGAGAGCACACCACTCTCACCCGAGGCACCAGCTCACTCGAAGCACGCCAGGCTCACTCGAGCACACGTACGGATATCACTCGAGCACCCGCGAGAGAAATCCAGGAGGTGAGAACCCGAGAGCACACAACTCTCTCAGGGTTCAGGTTCACTCGAGCACAGCCATTTGTGCTCGAGCACACCCCCATACCAACGAGTGAGGAAGCACACCCGTGCCTCATTCCCGCGAGCATCCACCCGAGAGTAACCCTCTACTCTGGGCGTACACCTTCACTCGAGAAGAACCATGCTCACTCGAGCATGTTCTTCGCTCACTCGAGCACAAGGCAGTGCTCGCGAGCATAACCCGCAAAACCCAGATAACTCGAAGCACAAAGGGAAAAATCTTGCACATCACTCGAGCACGTTCTTCCTCTGCTCGAGTGATGTGTATCAGAGACCCAAAACGCAGAAAAAACCAGAAACTCCAGATGGTCAAATTCACTCCCAAAGGTTCCCCAAACTCTTCCCAATGCTTATACACTCTAGGCACTAACCAGGGAACACAATGGCAACTCTAAAAAAACACTCCAACAACCCATTTGACCACAATCATTCCTTAAGGTCTCTAAGATACACAATGTCCAAATTTCATCCAAATTCATTCCCACATTCCAGATCATGTTCAATACTCAAATAACTCCATAATACATCATTTCCAATCATAAATCACAATGAACTTCATATTTCCAAAAATAGGCATATTTAGGGCAAATTTCCAGATTTGACTAAACTTAGCCAAAATCACATAACAATATATCAAAATGCTCTAAATGCCTACCTCTTCTCTTTGCTCAATCCAGAATCTTGATTCTCCAACTTCCCAAATTCGACCAAATCACAACCAACACTATTCAAGATTCTGAAATTACCACAATGTAGCTCTCAATGAGATACATCATATTAGAAAAGAGAATTTGAGCAAAGGAGAATCACAACTCACCAAAATCAAAGCTTTCTTCTTCCCTTCCAAGCTCAAATCAGCGCCAGAAATGGAGGAAGGAGAGAGAAAGTGAGAGGTAAGGAGAGATGATGATGATGGAGATGTCACTCTTTCTCCCCACACACACACAACCGCACAAGAGAGAGAGAGAGGAGAAAAAGTGATTTTTGTCTTCTAGTGCCACATCCAATGGCCACCCTCTTGCCACATGTCACCATCCACTCATTCCCTTATGAGCTCACCAAATCACAACACATAGGATTCCGACCCACGGTCAAGGAATCACAACCATTGATCTTAAATACCACATGTATTTATTTTCAAAATCCACATTACACTAATCATAATAGTGCTTAATTACACTAATTACAATGATTTTCATAATCATTAGCCCTAATCACAAATCGGGATATTACAGATATAACCATAGTTCATCCTCTATACAAATTACACTGGTGGAAAGGAAATAAAATTAATGTTATTATTATGTCATATAATTAACCTGTTCTCCAACACTTGTAATTTTTATAATCCACTTATCCCTTATTATCAGGGAACCAAGAAAAACTTCTTTATTCATACACTATTATAATTCTTGAACTAATCTTAAGTATCACATCAAATTTCATAAATTTCAATTTTTTTTTCCGTAGACCATCCTAGCCATAAACTAAGATCATAAATCATTGTTATTCTTTATTTCCAAAATCCTCAAGAAACTCATCTTATGATCCATTTTGTTAAATCTTATTCTACAACCTTCCAATGCAACTTTCTGATTTTGAATAGAGATATCCCCTAAAAATCAAACTCATATTTAATAAATTTCTATATCTTCAATCAAAACCTCATCCATAGTTTTTTTCCAATCAAATCATCGGCACTAATCGTCCAGATAATACATTACCTTCAGTCATTTTCGCATTCTTTCTAGACAAGTTAAGAATTTGTAAATCATATAACTCTCGGAAATTTCTTATTAATGCACTTTCACTTTTCAAAAAAATTTCAAAGGACTTTTTTTTTTTTTTTTTTGGGTACTCTATGCAAAATATTCGTAAGTGTATCATGGACAGTAGTAACTACACGTCTTTGAAAATGCCAAAAATCTGTTGAGTAAGAAAACATAAATGTCAAAATCTTTTTCAATCGTTAAATCAAAAATTTATAATTATTTTCTTTCGTTACCTCACATAAAATATCCATTTCTCATGAAAGATTTAGAACACTACTTCATGGATTTTTTTTTTTAAAAATTAATCAAATCATTAAGAAAATTTCTCATACATTGAGTTCGTAAAAATATGTGAAAAACTCAATGAAATAAAGGTAATTGCCCATAACACGTTACTTGTAAAAATGCACTTTGTAGGACTCTTCACTTTAAAAAAAATTCAAGGATAAAGGTAAACTCTTATAAAATGCTTATGTCCACATTTCAAACTCTTAGTAAAGTCCAATACTCAACACAAGCTTTGTCTTTATATTTCCTAATTCTTAAATATCCTAAAGAATGTCATCCGAATGCTTGGTCCAACTCCATAGCCTATTGCGCTAAGTAGATCAATCAACACACACTACAAAAAAACATTGAATTTCATATGAAATTTGTCACAGAATTAGCTTTTCCGATGGACTGGATTTTTGACGGAATCTATTCCGTCGAAAAAAGATGCGTTACAAATGAATTTGAGATGGAAATTCAATTCCGTCGAAATTTTCCAACGGAATTCCGGCGGAAATTTTTGCGACGTAATCAAAATGTTTTTTTTTTAAAAAAATGTTCCATGTGTCCCTCTCCTCCACTCGTTGCCACGTGTCGGGGTCTCATAATTCCTGAAAGTGCTTCTCCTCTCATTCGAACCAGCGACTTCATGGTGACAACGCCTTCGCGCGCGAGCATTTGCCAGTTGCGTTAAATTGAACCTATGATATATTATTATATATAATATTATCATATATATACACACATACATATAATTAATTATATATATATATATGATACTTAATTATTAATTAAATATAATATTATTAAAAATATTGAAAAATTTAATAAAAATGAAAAAATATTTATATATTTAATTAAAAAAATTTTAAATAAAATTAATAAATAAATAATAATTTAATATTATAAATATTATTTTTAATATAAAATTATAAATATAATATTAATAACATATAATTTATTTTTAAATAAAATAAAATTTTAATTATTAAGGTTAAATAGTATTATTTAATAAAATTATTTTTAAATTAGAAAATTTTAAATATAATATTAATAAATAATAATATAATTTTAGTAATTAAGGTTAAATAGAATTATTTAATAATTAATATTTCAATTTTATAAATATTATTTTTAAAATTATTTTTTATTAATTTTAATTTTTGCCACAGAATTTATGATGGAATTCCTTGAATAATTTGTCACGGAAAATTCTCACAAAAAATTTTCAACCGAAAATTCCTTCAAAATTTGCTATAGAAAAAATTTTGTGCCAAATTCATAAAAAAAATTGGGCCTTTTTGTGTAATGACATTATTCCTCAAATAGTCGTCATATTCTATTAATCATATGATAGGTTTCACTTAAAAATTTTCCACTTATACCAAACCATTGCCAGACAATCCGCACCTACCACCACATCAACCATCAAACTAAGCCCATTAACTCTCATCATCAACTCTAGTGGGTTTCAGATCCTCTAGCTAAAATCCTCTATGTACTCATCTATATGCTCATCATTTACATATAATCGTTTCCAATAACAAATTTTACTCTGCCCTTAATTCAACTATCATTCAAGCACTTAGTAAGGATGCTTGTCTTTATTATTGATGCCGATAATATTTTTTATAGACACAATTATCCAAAATATTCTTTTCCAATCTCCTTTCCAAATCAATTGTAACCTCTTTTTTGTTTTAGCAACTTCAAGTCAATTTAAAACTCTTTCTTACTTAAAAGAAAACACTCAATAATATCATTACTTTAATGACTAATTGTATTTGAGATGTTAAGAAGGAGGAATTTGACCCTGTAACATTACCATTCATAACTTACAATCGTACTATCAAAATCCTCCCCAACAACCAACATTTCTATTTATTCTCAACTTCCAACAGCAAACACTCTTATGTGATAATCCAATAAATTCCTCAATTCAATTACACTACTACGGAAGGGACTTTTAACGACCGTTTTTTGGGCCTTTAGACGACTGTTTTCAGGGGGTCGTCTATCTCAGTGTCGTTGAAAGTTCGAGAAAAAACGACCGTTAAAAAACAGTCGTTGTATCTTTTGGATACAACGACTGTTTTTAAGAAAACAGTCGTTGTATCTGTGATATACAACGACTGGTTTTAATAAACCAGTCGTTGTATATCAAAGATACAACGACTGGTTTTAAGAAACCAGTCGTTGTATCTCACAGATACAACGACTGGTTTCTTAAAACCAGTCGTTGTATCCTCTTTTTTTTTTTTTTAAAAAAAAATCCCTACATCAACTCTCTCTACTCGCTCCACCATATGTGTCTACAAGTCCCCACGTCCTCCCATTCTCTCATGATTAACCTAGCTTCCCCTAATACTCATGGAAGTGAAATCACATATTAGTTTTTCTATCATGACATATAGCGCATATATCATCATAACATCATTTCAATGTGCAGACTTCAACTTTCAAACTTTCAATGTAAATCATGACATGCATATGGGCAAAGAGATGATGACATGCTTCCATGAAAATCCCTATTTTTCATCATCATTTTCCATAGTGTTCTCTGAAAGCATAATGCCTTAACAAATTCAAAGTACTCATAAATAAGAAAGTAGGAAAAGTATTCGAATATGCAAACTTGAAATAGAACTGTACAAAAGCACTGCACTACGTAAAAAAACCTCTACACATCATCACCCAGCCCCTCTATGTGTTGTAGAAGATGTCCCGACAACAGGTCTCGGATCAAATTAATGTCTTCGATTGTGTAGGGGTCCTGATCACCAAAAATCTGAGCGCAAAATGGAGAATATGTTAACATAAATAAATAAATTGAATGAAATAGATAACAATTGAATCATATGAAAAGAACTGAAATTCAATTGAGAATCAATAAATGATCACCTGTTCAAAATTTGTAGTAAGGCCAGAGAAAATGATGTTATACATATATAGTATAACATAGAAGCCGCACTCAGTTTTCCCTGCTTGCCGTGGACACTATACAGCAAAAGGAAACGGTAAAAAAGAATAAAGGCCTATGTAAAGCAATCGTCATTCGAAGAACTTGAATGTAAAGAACTTACGTTTGGCTGGAACCACTTTGTATGACCAGCTTTACCTTCACGCTTCCCACCCATTATATAATATGTCTTCAATGCACTGTAATAATTAAAATGATAAACAAAAGACATTAAAACAATTGAGTAAAATCAAAAATCAATGACGGACAAATAAATTTACTTACGTGTTAAAAATGTTTCTGATATCTGCGTTTGGCTTGCGACCCAATGAGTCAAACCAAAAGATGACGTTGATCGAGGGACAAGGAACACAGAGACTCCAATGATAACTATAATCACATGCATATATAGATTAAAATGAGGTTAGATAACATGATACTGTTTAGCAAAGTGAACGTGTATAAATATAGCAAAGAAAGTTACTTGCCCTTCAACAATTGGTGCCAGATAACAAGGCAGCTGAGTCTGGCCTATTGTATAGCCTACATAGCTCATCCGTTCTTCCAAAGTCTGGCTATTACGCCGTGACATATTGCCAGGACATAAGAAGCCATATGTACTGCCAAGCCCTCGTTCGGCACACAGTTTGTGGAAGCAGCTACCACATAAATGAAATGAGAAATGACACAGTAAATGTAGAAACCTAAAACCCCTAAATATCAGTGCATTAATTACAATTAAAAATTATAACTAAACTCACATGATTGCAAATGTGACCCATCCTACGTCAATCTCCTCCAAAGATAGGAACTCTCTAATATCTTTGTTATCAAGCCCATAATCATACGAGATGCTGCGACCCACAATATCACAAGGCATCTTCAAGTCGACCTTATTTATGCCTTGATGAATATTTTGCAGTCGTGTTAAAAACGGGAATTTTATCGCATCATCTTGTTCCTAGTAACACACAAAAAGATTATAAGTAGAATGTTAATGATTAAGTAACAGTAAGTTGTTTCCTACCATTTGAGGGACTGGCACAGTCTGAACAAGATGTCTAGGCCATAAGATGAAAGATCCTGTTGCGTGACCTAGATTGGCAACCTCACCATCAGGGAATGGGACATCTGCACCTTCCTCTCCCAGTCGAACACTTGTCACATTGACCTTAAGTTAATCGTCCCGGATTTGGTTATTATGGTGGGTGGTGGCACGACTGTATACAACAGCATCAGCAACAGCACGCAAGTACGGGACTTCTAAATACAAAGTGCAGGGTTCTCCAGGCTCTAGTGAAGGACCAGGGTCGCCATGTCCAACCTCTGGTTGATTGTAACTGCCTTTAGTGCTGGGAAAGGCCGGGGATTCCTGAGTAAGAGAAATAAAAGAATTAATTAAAATAATGTAAGGAAAAACTCAATATAATGTTAAATGAAATTAGTTAGAAACCTCAGATCTAGACGCCACATTACACATCCCGCCTTGCATGTGAGACAACACCATCGTACTCATCTCACCACGTAGCTCACTCAACAACTCTTCTTTTAGCTCATCTCGAAGTGAGTGACGTAGCTCTGATCGGATTTCCTCTCGAACCCTGGCCACAAACTCCTGACTCATTTCACCTCGTCCATAAGCTTGTGAACCTCGTCCAAAGTATTTAGAGAGACCAACTCCCCTTGACTCCCCTCTAACTTGACCAGGGTGATCTAGATTACCAAGCGCCGTGGCTAAGATGTCCATCCTTCCAGTTTGACTGAAGGAACCCTGGCTGCTCTGCTCTTCAAGTTCATCCTGTGGCATATAATGGATAAATAGAAAGTAATTACATGCCACCAACGTTAGAAAAATGAAACACATTTAAATATACTTGTTATTAAATACTCACAATCCTTTTAGCGACATCAGTAATGACTGGATTTATATATTTATCTCCCTTTATCCTCCCTGCTTTCCATTTTTTGTGACGCGGGGGAGGAGGTGGCTCCTGCACGACTATACTAGGATCTGCTCGGGCTGCTTCCTCCAATTTTTGCAATTCAGCCTGCATCATCTTCTTTTCGAGCTTTCGATAACCCCCACGCGACATGTAATGAGGATAATTGTTTTTCGCTCGCCTCTCTTTATTTGCTTGACTCAATTTCTATATAAACAAAGAATAATGATAACTGAGTTAGCGATGTCAAGTAAGTTCAACTAAAATGTTTAACACTAAGATGAACACAATGTACCAGGAACTCGGGATCCTGCCGCGATGCGACAAACAACCTCCAGTCATTTGGAGAAAGAAACGGATACTCTTTACAAGGATCTAAATGACTCCTCGGCCCTTGAACGTACTTGGTTGTGAGCGTGGACTTGAAATCTTTCCACCGCTCACGAACTTCCCCCATCCAATGCTTGTACATCTCCTTCGTATTGGGAACATCGTAGGTTTGCTACAAAACAAAATATATAGTAGTCGTTATATATGAACAAATAGAAATAAAAATTATGACAAATACAACTTTACATACCAAAATTTGTTCCCAAATCATACGCTTCGTGTCCTTTGAAACTTCCCACCAGGTAGGAATTAAAACGCTAACTTTGCTCTGACCCAAAAAGCCAAGGTAGCTAATGAACGTGTCTCCGTCTGGCCCAAGTGGCTTCAAATTAGCATCAAATTCCACGTGAATCCTGCTCGCCTGTTGTTCCTCATGACGTGCCACCAACGATCGCAACTTCGTGCTTCCTCTAACCTTTTTCTTAACCGGTGAGCCAACAGAGTCGCCCGAATTTGAGTCTGCCATGATCCTGCTAAGAAATAAATGTGACATGATAAGTAAAGTGAAACTACATGCACACTTTTAACAATTCAAAATCTTACTAAGAAATAAATGTGACATATGATAAGTAAATCGAAATTACATGTATACTTTAAACAATTAAAAATCTTACGTTAAGTGTTTTCCCAAATTCCTTCACAATGATCAACTCTAGCTGCATATTCATCATCATCTACCAATTCCACTTCAGATGGCATAGGCGGATTTGTAGTGAAAGGCGGCATGTCGTCAAGATTTAAACTCGGATCACCATCCTTCTGTTTTTTACTTTGGAGTACAATAGACAATTTTTTATTTGCTGGATCAATGACATAAAACACTTGTTTTGCCTGACTTGCTAGAATGAATGGCTCATCTTTATAACCAACTCTTTCAAGATCAACTAAGGTGAATCCAAATTGATCTATTTCAACAGCATTATTGTTAACCCACTTACATTTGAATAAAGGAACTCTCAACTTAGTGTAGCTTATCTCCCATATGTCTTCAATAACTCCATAATAGACCATGGATGCCAAAATGGGATTTTTGTCTTTTGAACTAGAAAAGTGCATTGATTCGGCTACCACCATCACCCCACTGTTTTGCATAGTACTTCTGTTATCCTGGCCATTTGTATAGAAACAATACCCGTTTATATCGAAGCCACTCCAAGTTATGACCTCAAACGAAGGCCCCCAAGCTAACCATTTGATTGTCTCAGACACATTGGTCTCGTGCGCTACCTTATCCTTGAACCACTCTATGAAAGTCTTGTTTTGCTCATTAGCTATCTGCATGTCATTTTTCCTTGGATATATCTCCTTTAAACTCTTTCTGTGTTCTGCTAAGTACGGCTGAACTTCTTCCGTATTATTCAAGATATAGAGGTGTGCTTGCAACACCTCTTCACGACGCATACTCTTCACTTTGAGCCCTCGTGTTCCCTTACTTATACCCTTTTCATAACATGATTGGGCCTTTGACCTTGATAGATATTCTTTGCAAAAGTCCATAGCCTCTTCAACGACATATCTTTCGACAATTGAGGCTTCAGGTCGATAAGGATTTTTAGAATACCCTTTTAAGTTCTTTATGTATCGCTCGAAAGGGTACATCCACCTTAGATAAACTGGGCCGCATAGTCTTACCTCCCTGACCAGATGAACTATTAAATGCACCATTATATCAAAGAATGCGGGAGGAAAATGTATCTCTAGTTGGGATAGAATAGTATAACCCTCATTTTCTAATTCGTCTAACCTTGCAATGTCAACAACCTTGCTACAAATAGCATTGAAGAAACTGCACAACCTTGTTATCGTCCTTCGCACATCATCTTTCATAATGCCTCTAACAGCTACTGGTAATAGTTGTTGCATCAAGACATGACAATCATGAGACTTCATCCCAACTAACTTCAAATCTTCCATGGACACAAGTCGGCTCACATTAGAAGAATACCCTTGTGGCACCTTAATGCCGTGCAAACACCCACACAAACTTCTTCTCTCCGCTTTTGACAATGTATGCGCTGCTGGCTCCATATACGCTCTCTTACCATCATCTCTTAGTTGTGGATGTAGTCGTTCTCTTATTCCCATTTCAACCAAGTCTAGTCTTGCACTAATCCCATCTTTTGTTTTCCCTGGTATGTGCAAAAGCGTACCAACAAGGCTATCACATACATTTTTTTCTACATGCATCACATCAATACTATGTCTCACATCAAGACTACGCCAATATGGAAGATCAAAGAAAATTGACCTCTTCTTCCATATGTTCTTCTCACCCGTAGTCTTTTGATTTTTTCCAAAAGTGACATTGATTCTTTCCACCCGACTATAAACTTCGTCTCCAGTTAATGGCTCTGGAGCCATTTCATTCTCCGGCAAACCGTTAAAAGCCTTCTTTAGCCTACGGTACGGGTGGAATCGAGGAAGAAATCGTCTATGACCAAGGTATACCGTTTTTCTACCGTGCTTGAGTTGATGGAACTGTGTGCTCGATTCACATATCGGACATGCTTTATGACCCCTGACACTATAACCTGACAAGTTACCATATGCAGGGAAGTCGTTAATTGTGGTGAAAATCATTGCACGTAGCTTAAACGACTGTTGCTTATATGCATCAAACACATCTACACCATCCTCCCACAACTTCTTTAAGTCCTCTATCAAAGGTGCCAAGTAGACATCGATATCGTTCCCTGGCTGTTTTGGTCCCGAAATCATCATAGAAAGCATCATATACTTGCGTTTCATACACAACCAGGGAGGTAAGTTGTAAATTACCAGCAGAACGGGCCATGCACTATGTGTACTGCTAAAAGTACCATAGGGATTGATCCCGTCTGTGCAAAGCCCTAGCCGAAGGTTTCTTGGCTCGCTGCCAAATCCGGGATACATTTCATCTACTTTCTTCCATTGTGGAGAGTCAGCCGGGTGTCGAAGGAATTTTCCATCACAAACTCTATCATCATAATGCCATCTCAACTTCTTTGCTTCTTTCGCATTAGCAAACATTCGTTTGAACCGCGGTATGATTGGAAGATACCACAAAACCTTTAAAGGTTGCTTTTTATTTGTCTCATCACCACACCTATTATCTTTCTTCACTTTGTATCTAGAAGTTTTACATTTCGGACACTCACTTAAGCCTTCATACTCATTTCTGTACAATACGCAATCATTAGGGCAAGCATGTATCTTTTTATACTCCATACCCATTGTAGATAATATTTTCTTGGCCTCATACATACGATTTGGAAGTACATTATCCTCTGGAAACATATCACACAACAATTCTAGTAACAACGTGAAACTACTGTCGGTCCACCCACAAGTTGCCTTTAGGTTGACCAAGTGCAAAATGCCTGACAAACGTGTATACTTTGTACACCCAGGGTACAAAGGTGTCTCTGCATCACTCCGTATGCTATCATATATAGGCGTTTGTGCAAAACATTCTACCTCAACATCGTGAATCATGTTCTCCATTCTATTGTCATCTCCAACCTCCAAAACTTCCTTCTCGCGTGACGCCCAAGCGGTTCCTTCCTCACCATGCCATATCCATCTTGTGTACCGAAGATTTATTCCATCACAAAGTAAGTGATCCCTTATATCATCAACATCCCGTAGACTCTCATTTAAACAGTTGATACATGGACAAAAATACTTCCCATTTTTACTAGGAGCATTCATTTTAGCAAATTCAATAAAGTTTTCTACCCCATTCTCATATTCTTCACTAATTCTCGAAGCATTCATCCAACGGTGATCCATTTTATTACCACCTAATCCATTTTCACAGACACTCAAGTTTAGAACAGCTATATGAAACACTCATGACACACTGTAAAAACTAACAGTTCAAATTTATCACGCTTATAACAAATAGTAGCACCATGATATCCTCAGGTTTCAAAAACTTTCATCAACAAGCAATAACATAACTTACCAGCTAATCCTTAGCTTCCAAGGACACTATGTTTGTGATTGAGGATTTGGAAGAAGATTCTACAGAGGCAAGGATGTAGTAGGCCGGCAACCCAAGGAAAAACGATAGCAGTAATGATACCTGCAGGTTTATGAGAGTTATTCAGACATGAAGGGGTAATATTTAGAACATTTCAGGTCAAATGACCTTGATTCAGTGTTTTTTATATATAAAAAAAATTATCATATAATTTCCTTAATTTATAATGACCCTCCATGTTTTGTGTCACTAGCTTACTATATTTAGTGTAAATTTCAATTTATATACTGATACATGGTAATATAAATTTAAAATTTCAAAATAGAACAATAAACAATTTATTTTTAAAAAAAAAATTCATGTTTTGGAATCATTGCATTACAACTTCAATACAATTAGAAAATAGGAATCCAATGGATTTTGTCTCTATATGATCCAACGCAAAGGAAATGAAATACAGAGTAGGGTGCATGTGCTTCTCGAGATATCATTACCTCAAAAGTAATTAATTAGATGAAATTACTATTATTTGTCCATGATGATATAATAAATTAAAATTAAACCCAAACACGAAGCAAATTAGACTAATTTACTTGTATAAATAGAAATGATGTCTTATTTTTAATTATTCTTTACCAAAAATGGAAGGAACTCATGTATTCCATATATCTAATTAAGGAAACCTCCTAATTTTCAAATTTAATTTTATTACACAGCCATGTTTTGTTCTCGTTGAATTGTTTTCTTTATACTATGCATCATTGTTTCCCCTCTCCTCTCCTCTCCCATGCTGTATATAACATACCCAAATTATATAAAATGAAATAATGTATAGTACGTCTAAATATATATATCATTATTCATGATAATAAGAGATTCAATAATGTGACCAAAATAAAGTTATTAGTCCAAACAAACGTGTTGTTTAGCTAATGGCAACTTGTGCTAACTTAATTAGTGATATGAAATTCAATTGGGTTGAATCAATTGGCTGATGCAAATAGTCATTTCACAATGGTAAACAATTACCTAGCTAATACCTACTCCGCATTTGAAATATTTCTGATTTCTATGTTATATTTAACAACCACAACCAATATCTCAATCACATAGATTTTTTCCAGAACAGCACAATCGAAGTTCAAGATGCCTAGATTCAGTCACAATCGAAGTTCAAGATGCCAACTTTATTTCCAGAACAGCACAAATTGACATCCAAATGAACAAAACAACTAGAAACAGAAAAGGGAAACTTACACACACAATGGAATAGACCAAGATCAGAACCACCAACGTTGTCTTCTTTATGCGAACACCAAGTATGAACTACAGGACCGAATAATAGAGGCTAAGAAGAGAAAAGCAAAAGCAAAAAAACCAGAGCAACGAAACAGGGCAACTTACTTGCGTTGCTTGCTGCTGATGTGCGAAGAGGGAAAGCGAAGCTCAGACCTGCATGCGACCGAGAGGGAATGGAGGGACTGTGAAGACGGTGGACATCGGAGAGGGTCAGCGGACAGAATGCAGGAGAAAGAGATAGCCCAAGAAATTTGGGGAATGCAGCTCGCGGGAGACACGAAAATGAGGGTTCAATTAGCGCGGGGAAGAAAGACAGAAACGCGCGCTGAAGATTTGGGGAAAAGTTAATCACTTTCAACGACTGGTTTATAAAACCAGTCGTTGAAAGCAACATTTCAACGACTGGTTTTTAAACCAGTCGTTGAAAGCAACCTTTCAACGACTGGTTTTTAAACCAGTCGTTGAAAATGAAGCTTTCAACGACTGGTTTAAAAACCAGTCGTTGAAAATGAAGCTTCAACGACTGTTTTCCTTGAAAACAGTCGTTGAAACTTCAGTCCAGTGCCACCGGTTCCTGGAGTTGCTTTTTTACTACTGGTTTCTCAAAACGGTCGTTATTGGGTGTCGTGGAATCATGTTCTTGTAGTAGCAAGCCTACAAATCAAAATATCCTAAAATTCTCACAAGACAACTAATAGTCCATCCTCTCAAATTTTCCAAATTCAAATACAATCAAGAAACATATTAATTTACTTTATCCTCAAATGCATGCTCACAATCTATAAGCATAAAAATTAAGCTCAAGAATCTGCTTATACTTTTGGCTTTTGCTCCTTATTACTGTTTAAACTTATAAAAACTCAAAATGCGACATGACTTTCTCTACTTGAAATACTTCATACATTTTTCTTCATGTTGTTTCCCACGCTTCATAATTTCTGACATCTAGGGATGTTTACATTTTTTTCCAATTGAAATCATGGTTCTCAAATATTAATTCTATATATTACCATAACTCTTGAGTTGTAATTATTTTTTTTAACCCTTCTTGGTGGCCTCAAATAGTCGGATAAAATTTATCATATGCTTCTATCAATTCCTCGTCCCCTTTCATATATCCGTCAATTATCTACACTCTAGAGCACATCTTTTCTAGGAAGGAGATATGATGCAAACTCAGTTTCAGCCTTTCATGATCTAATAATCTTCTTGACATCTACTTACTATAATTCTCATTATGGAGGTACATGGAGTACTTAGACAACTCCAAAAATCTTGTCTATCAACTCGCATTCGTTCCTGTTTTCTTCCTAAAATGTAACAAATACCTCTCTCTTTTACATCTCAACGCATTCAAAGCATAGCGACCAAGGAATTTTCCTCAAATTCTTCACAAGTAACAACGTTCTCATAACTAGGGTTTATAATTCATTACCACCTTGAGGTAGCTTTCACCAACAATGCCCCGCAATTCGCTCCTTTTGGTACATAATATGTAACAACCTCACTTATTTCGACTTGCAGCGGAAATATAATGCGTGGTTCGATGGGCACAATAGAAATAACAAAATATACTAATATTATTAATATAATATTGCTTGAGTATATACAGGAATTCCCAAATAGGGTCTTTTACTATAAATTACAAACCTTAAAATAATAAAAAGGTCTTCAAATAACCAACTATCCCTCTCTTGAATTGTTCGGAACCTTCAGTTGCCAGAAGTTATGCTTTCGACCTTTGAGCCGTTGATTGCTGCACAAAACTATATATTTGTATGGAAAGGGTGATATTCGAGAGAATCTCAGTAGTAACATACTATCAATCATATAAAATGTTATAAATAAATATGCCATGCACTAAATCATGTAACAAAATCATGACACTGTGTATGCACCCTATGTGTCAGTATACCACAGCTAGGTCTTAAACCACAACTAGGTATTGCGTGTGTTCACTATTCATATCACAGAATATGGTATATACAAAGTATATAAACACTCACATAGTGTATGAGAGATAGATTGCTACCTGGAATTGCCCTTTCCTTACCTGTTTGCTTGTCCTCAACTGTCTATCCAGCTCGAGCTATCGGTACATTCTAAAATTCCAAGTTTAGGTTAAATGAGTTATTACTCATTCATAAATCACTCTAAATTCAATATGTTAGTTATCTTGACTCAAATTCACATTTTGACCATTTTACCCTTAGGAACTCGGTCTAAACCCCTTTGCATCTGGTCCAACTGTACTTTTCCAAAAAATATGACCCGAGTTATTCCTACATAATTTCTCTCAAGGAATCCATTTTTGGCTTTGATTTTATCAAATTCCAGCCCAAACTACAGTTTTACCCTTGGCAGCCTTTATGTTAGGGTTTTAGGGGTAAAATTGTCATTTCACACCCTAAAGCCTTTATACTCCATATTATACATGCTCCCTACACAATTTTCCATTCTAAACACAATGGAATCATCAAATTGATGAAATTCCAACATTTTCTGGATGAAATTGCCCCTGACCGAATCTGAAAAATTAAGGGAAAATCATATTTTCTTGATTTCAAATCATAAACCACCTTATTTACATCTCTAATAACATGTTTAACCCATTAAATGCCAATTGCACATGATTAGAAAGAATTTGGGTGGGACCTCCCCTTAGGGTTTGGTTTTCCCAAAATCAAAAACCAAGCAAAACAAACCAAACAACCAACTACAACAACATCAACAAGTATATATCATCAAGAATTAACAAGATAATCAAGGTTCTTGAAGCTACCTTTGATTTCTCAAGCTTTCTCTCTCTAGAATGTCTTCCCCTCTCTCTCTCCTCCCTTGGAATCTTACTTGCTACACATTATTTTCATGGAGGAAAAGAGATTAGAAGAAGTTTCTATAAGATTAGAAGGCAAAAACACTTGAAATCAAGCTTACTTACCTTGATTTTTGCTTCTTGAACCCTAAGACCTTCTTGCTTGCTCTTGTTTTTCCTCTCTCTTTTTCTCTTGGTTCAGCCGAAATATGAAGCTCAAGAAAGAGATAAGAAGTTATAAAATATCTCTCTTATAATATACTATTTTAATGAATTAGTCACATGGCCATATTATTTTTTTGCTTCATCTTTTCTCTTTCTCTAATTGCTTGGCCGAAAATGAATGTTGGGAATGGAGTAAAAAGATGCCTTCAATTATCACAATTAACCTGTTCAACATATTTAATGAGTTGCAACTTTTGACTATATGACTTTTCTATCATCATCATTTTTTTAACTTAACCAAAAATGCCTCCAACAAGACATTTATCATCTAATATTTAATTTTCCCTCTTCATAACCCTTTTGTGGACGAAAATGGCCTAATAAACTGGGAAAATAATTGCCTCTTGCTTTATGTGACAAATTATCATTTTGCCCATACATTTTGTGATTTTCGTCTAAATCAGCAGAATTTTCATTAAACTTTGAAAATTCATATATTTATTTGTAGACCTTCATTTGAGGTGCTTCCAAAGGCTACTTAACCTTTATTGAGTCTAATTTTAATGAAAAATATAGCCTTTAGCCAACTAAAAGCTCAACATTCCCAGAATTTAAATCTTTGGATGTTGTCCCAGAAATTGGCTAGTTTCACTAGGTAAATTTAAAAAATTCATAACTCTTTATATACATCTCCAAATAATTCATATGACTTATCAAATAAAAACTTGGAATGTCTACTTTCATTTTGGAAAATTCCACAATTTCTAGATATCATTTGGTCATCTAAAACTATATAATAAACTCACTGTTTCGCAGGAAATTACACTGGCAACGCTGTTCACATTTCAATTTTCAGTGTTTAGTTTCTATGATCTAGAATTTATAGCCAGAGGCTATTCAAGGTGGGTCAATATTCACCATTTTATTCCTTTTAATACCCCAAAGATATAAGAAATGTTAGGCAAAGGTTTGGGGTATTTGCTAAACCGGGGCTTAGTAGTCCACTTGATTCAGGTTTTTTTCTCAAGCCTCTAGTCCTAACATTTGAGATATTACATAATGGAAATAATGATAATAATAAAAAATTATTCTCCAATCTCTCTTCCCATTCCTCATCTCCTAACTAATCATGTGTCCAAATCGAAAAGTCTCCCAAAATGGGTGATTGAATATACTTCATGCTTACCGGCAAAAAAGAAAAAAAGAATATACTTTCGTGATTGCTATAATCATTATTTTGGCCCCTCTATTTAACTCCTCTTGTACTTGCACTCTATAATCAACTTTTGACATCAAGTTCTTTAATTGCCTCAAAATTTTATTCTTACCTTAGGGTGAAAGTTGGCTATTGTAAGTGTGCGACCTTTGCTTCTCACCACTTCTTCCCTCCAAAGGAAGGAACCACAACTAAAGGACTAAACTAAGAAATATAATTACTAAAAAGGGAAGTGCACATGCCATTATTACATATGTTGCCATGAGCACTAACTTCTTCTTCTTCTTCTTTGTTTTTTTTTTTTTGAAAATAGCACACCAGAAAACCTCAAAACATGAGACTCTAATACCAAGTTTGTAACACCCTGATATCTAAACCATATTTAAACTATTGTTTAAATACGCTACTATGGTAATAAAAAAAATCAAAACTCAACAATAAAGATTATCATGTTAGAAAGTGTAAAAGCCAATTAAAAAAAAACATTTATCAAATCAGTAGACCTTACTAATGTAGAAAAGAACAAAACTGCATATAATTAAAATACCTACCATGATTATTTAGAAAACAATAACTTTCTTTAAAGCTTTTAACACAATATCATGGTAGAAAAGAATATTCCATGATAGAATAGTTTTAATAAAACTTTGAAAAAAAAAAACTAATTCGAACAATTTAATAAACCATTTCCAAAAACAACGGAAGTAAGTACTAGGAATCCTTGATAAACAACTGAGCCTCGGGCATTTGAAGCCCAACATGACAATAGTAGTTTCACAAGCCCGAACAACAACTTGCTAAATCCCTTTATCCAAATCTATTATCACAAAATCATAGCAACAGGGGCTTTGCCCAACAACAACAATACATATTTATCGAATATCTAAATCAAACATCAAAACCAATAGTTTTCAAAACCATAGTTCACAATATTCAAATAATATAGAATTCTCAAATCATAATTAAATAGTTTCTAGGTCATGGCACTACATATGTAAATAAGAATAACAATTGATTACATGTGCAAGTAAGAGGAGACTTAACAAGAGCTTACAATTAGGATCACTTCTTACAACTTCCCTGCAACTCTACTTAGATCTCGCCTAAAAAAAGAAGAAGAAGAAAATATAGCAACTATGAGATCAAAAGATCTTAGTAACTATTAATTATTCAAAAACATACATGCAAATCAAGATCAAGAACATACGGCTCTAAAATCAAGTTCAAATCACAATAATTAATTTATATTATTTTTTACATAAAATCTTACACAAGTTAGTTCTCCATTTGATTATCAAAACCCCCCTTCAAAATAGGTTTCAACACAATTGAATATCATAATTCAAATTCTAAATATCATTCAGAAGAAATTTCACAAAAAACATGTCTCAACCTTGTTACAAAAATAATTATACAAAAGCTTTATCATATTCAATTCATAAATTACATATATAACATGCGAAGCAAAACATACCATCCTTATTTCCCTTGACCAGCCTTATAACCGCTGATTGGAGCCATAGCTAACAAATGATTTATTCATTTAATTGGATTACATAAGGCTCCAAATCATGAGGCGTCACCCGGCTAAGGTTCCTTGCTCGTCATGATTGGACTATATCTGCCCTGCTTTTTAACGAAACAAACACTACTACAGAAGGGACTTTTAACGTCCGTTTTTATGCCCTTTAGACGACTGTTTTCAAGAGGACGTATATGTGAGTGTCGTTGAAAGTTTTAAAATAGACGACCGTTTCAAAACAGTCGTTGTAAGAGACTTACGATGACTGTTTTTGAAAAAACAGTCGTTGTATGTTATGACTTATAATGACCATTTTTGCAAAAACGGTCATTGTATCCCTCTATTTTTTTTAAAAAAAAATCTTATACAGAAATCAACTTTTCGGATAGAAATTTCCAATGAACAACATTCAAATGAAATTTCCAACGAACATCATTCAAACAAAATTTCCAACAAGCAACACTTAAACAAAATTTCAAACCCTTCATTTTAGGAAGTAAACCCCAAATATAATTGCAATTCAACTTCCAAAAATGATAACCAAACAAAATTAAATATAAAAAGGCAAGGAGAAAAACCTCAAGTGCTTTGCAAACACTCTCAAGCTCAAGGAAATACTTAATCTTCTGGGCTATCATTGCAACCTCATTAACACCCAAGCAAATGTTGCTACTTTGCTCAAAGACTGGTAGTGCTCAAGATCCACACACATCATACTCTTGAGCACGGACTAAACATGCTCATGATTATCGGAGTGAGGATGAGGAGGAGAGGGTTCACCATAACGCTGGCAAAGAGGAAGGTGAAGATCGCGATTGGGTCAGAGAATAGGCTGGATCGGAGGTCGTGTCTGGGGTCGGAGAGGGGCCAAATGATGTGACTGGAGGTTGGAATGAGGCTCAGAGGTGGATCTGAGAAGGAGAGGTGAGACTAGTAGAGGAGATATGATTGGGTTTAAAACAGATTTGGAACACTTTCAACGACTGTTTTTGGAAAACGGTTGTTAAAAGTCACTTTCAATGACTGTTTTCCAAAAAAAGTCGTTGAAAGTGACTTTCAACGACCGTTTTTGGAAAACAGTCGTTGAAAAACAAGTCAAAATTTCAAAAATGCCACAGCCTCATTTTTAACTACCGTTTTTTTTAAAACGGACGTTAATTAGTGACGTTAAAAGTACTTTTTGTAGTAGTGAAAGGAGGTGTCATTGTCCACTGAACCTGCTATAATTCCCAGCCAAAGGAAAAACATTAGAGACGGGGCTTGTTACGAGTGTAAATGGTCTATTAAATAGTGCAAGTGTACACTGTCATAATCAAGTAATATAGAATTGAGTACAATATTATTCCCACTAGGATTGTTCACTAAGTATCAAAATGGGTAATTTTAACTCTATTTTGTCGATCGATTAGTTGGTGATTGAGATTATAAAATTAAAAATGATTAAATATGAATGCAAATGATATGAAACAACTATAAGAAAAAGTCCTAGGGGTCATATTTCACTTAAGAAATTTCGGATTGAATCACTTATCTATTCTAGCCCAATTTATTCCATATGATTGATAGTCAAGTTTCCCTAATTTAATTACTAGCCTCTTCCAAGGTCAAAAAATTCTATAATTAATTGTTAATCCAATATATTCCTATGTTAATTTAAGCAATTAATTATGCATTAAGATTTATGAAACTCAGTAAGACTACACAACTCATATGAATATATTTCTATTTCATATGCAAGTCATGGTTTTAATTATAAGATCTATACACATGCATCTCCTTCCGGTCTCAACATGCATATTGAAATCATTCAAAAGGTGGCCAATCAATCAAAAGCATTAAGAACAATAATTAAAACTCAATCTTGAAGGAGAAATTCAAACTAGATTTAATAAGTTAAGATTCAATCCGTCATTAGTAAGCTACATCATCACCCTAGGAAAATGAAATTTAACACATGATGAAATTAAAAACAAAAGTAAAATAAATTGAAAATCTCATAAACATTGCAATAAACATAATTATTAATTTCTAAGACATAAAAATACAACCACAAGATGCATGAAAATGGAAAAATCTAGCCTTTCATATAGGAGGTAAAGCCTTCCATGTAGGTGGTAACCTAAACCATCCATAAAGGAGGACTACCTACGCCTTCTATGAAGGAGGCATGCAAGAAGTAAATACAATGCATGAAATAAACTCTAAGATGATGTATGTAGAGAAGAGAGGAAAGTAATTGATATGAAATGGTGTGTAAGTGGAGAAGAGAGGAGAGTAATGGATATAAAAAATGTGTGTGGCAAATGTGAGGGAGAGGGTGGCAATATATAGAGAAGAATGGAGTAGGTGAAATGGAAGATGAAATGGTAGATGAAGTGGTGGGTGAAGTGGTAGGTGGAGCGGTAGCTGAAATGATAGGTGAAGCGGTAGCTGAAATGGTAGGTGCAGCGGTAGGTGGAACGATAGGTGGAATGGTAACTGAAATGGTTGGTGGAATTTCATATTCTGATCTTCATGATAGTTGTAGCTCTAGATATTAGCTTAAAGATGCAGGTGAAAACTCCTCAATTTAATATTTACAGCTCTAGTTATGATCAAATCACGTTCTCAACTTCTGAGGAAAATTCGAAACTCTTGGAGATGTAACTGGGTTTTAGTCTCAGCATGAAAGTTGTAGAGCTCTTTTTTAGCTTTTTATCCATATAAAGAATCTGACATCTAGATCTCCAGATATTGCCTGAAAATTGAAATAGGGTTTGATTTAGTATTTTTCAAGAAATTCTATTTTATGCCAAAATCCTTATTTATTTATCAATTACACCCAAATTCATTAAATTGAGCTCAAATATCATCCATAAAATCATCATATAAGGGAAAATAAATATGCAAATATTTTAGTTATCAAATTCCCTCACACTTAGCTCTTGGACGTCCTCGAACAACACGGAGTGACTAATAAGTGCTTCCAACAAATCAGAAGTGTCAAGTCATAATCAAGACACACTTGAAGAATAAAGAGATCGTAGTATTCATGAATCAATGAAAATATAAATTGGTAACTTTATTTGAAATGAATGAATCGAGTTCATAATTGTAACTCATTCTCTCTATCTCTCAAGTGTTTAAGGGTAAGTGTTTTACTCAAATTCAACAAAAAGAAATTATACTACCATAGGCTTACTAAAAATCTCAATCTCCACTACCTAATTCACATGCATAATTCAAATCAAAAGGACTTGTTCAATGTTGTAATGGGGTTAAGGTAAAAAGAATGTAAAACATGATATGAAGGGCTACATTTAAGAAATAGAGCAATTGAAAAATGGGCCAACTTACAAATTTATATCATCACCACAACCCTTAATTTTAATTCAGATACTCAATATTTCTCTCTCTCTCTCTCTCTTTCTCTCATTTTTTGCAATAAAACTCTGCAACTCTAAAGTTGATGATATATATACCCCTACACTTGTCAAAATCCCATTTTACAAAAATTTCAAATGCTTTGCTAATCTTTCAAATGTGGTAAAAGCACTTGATATATCATTAAAACATATGTTAATAGGCTGAAAACAAAGAAACAGTCAATTAGGCTCAAAGAGGCTTATCAACGGTATAATTGCAAGGTTGGCTATTTGGCTTTGGCTAAAAAGAAATGAATCCTTTATCATTTTTGAATGTGCATGTGAGATGTAATTTCAACCAAATTTAAAGCAAGTTCTAGTGACAACTTAATAGGTGAATATCATACATAAGAGAAATATCATTATAGGCTCAAAAGTTTACAGTTAGGGGCTTTCACACTTAGCTCATTCAATCTCAAAATTATCGCCAATTGCAACAATCAATTGTTCATTCATGCTATGAAATCTCTATATTCAATTGATCCATATTCAAAACTTATATACTTCTTAAGATCATTACAAAGCACTTAAACAAGATGATTTTTTAGAAGGAACAAAAACATGCAACTAATAAAATGCGTCTCAGGAGTTAAGAATAACTCCTTACTCTGCCATTTTTTTCACACCCCATGCATCTAATGGTTTTTCTAACTTACTAAATATATAATTTTTTTACTCCTCCCCTAACCTAAATTAGACATTGTCCTCAATGCCTTCTAGAGCTTAGAGAAAGTTTTTTTAAACATAAACATACAATAAAATAAACCAAAATGCAAAGGGTAAAACCAAAAGATTAAGGAGAGTTACAACTGAAGAGTGGTATCTGGATTCTGCTTCTCATTGCTAGCTAAAGATTACCCACCTATTTACTTGACTAATAGATCTGGTTTAGGTTCATAGGTTTGCAGTTGATCAAGCAACTAATTAGTAGTTGGTGTAGAAATTATGGAATGGCGAGTCGCTTGGGTTATGAATGCTGTTTCCACAACATGATCAAAAAAAGACAATAGATCTTCATAAAAACCATTAACATTTAACAATCCTAATGGCTTTTTGTGAAAGTTTAACTTAGCCCAATGTGCAACGCTAGAAATCCCATCCAACGTCTCCAAACCACCGGGTAGAGAGATGAAAGTTTAAGCATAGTAGAACATTCGTCAAATTTGTTCATGCAAGCTTGAAACATGTAACTCTTGTCCTAAGAAAAAGGTATGATCTTCTAACTCCTTCATCCTTACACTCAAACCCTTACTTCTATTAATGGATGCAGAATGGCCACACTTCCCCTTAGGCCCTGGATGCCTCCCCCGTATACAAAGTTGACCTTTCTGGCAGCTAATGTAATTCCAAGTTCTTTTGCTACAGTTAGAAACTCTCCATCCTTGCATGAATTAGTTTCACCAAAAATGCAGATAGATGTAAATCTATATTTTTGTGTGATACCCTTTTTCTCTTCTTTTTTCTTGGGCCATTTGTGTTTACAAGTGGAAGAGTGCATATTTACAAGTGGGAGAGTACATATATATAATACTAAACAATGACAACCAGATCATGCAAATCACGCATTTTTCAAAAAGAAATCAAAAAAAGTTCCAACACGAATGATCGATAGGCCGTTGCATGAAGAAATTTAAACAAAATGGAAAGAAAGTCAAAAGTTACTGAAAAGATAAGAAAGATTAGACAAAAGTATGATTATGAATAATAGTTGTGATTTCGGCTCACATCTTCCTCTGGTTTTACGTCTAGTAACAGCTTCAACGCTTTCTATGAATCGAGGATTTGCTTCACATCCAGTTTCTTATAAATTGGCAAACAAGGTCTTTTAACGTCAGATTCCTAAAACAATAGCATTCTTTTTCTTTGTTGATATTTCCATTAAATTAAGAAGAATACGATGAACATCATCACTTGGATGCGTCTTAAGAGTTTAGATGATATCATCTAATGACTCCTTACTCAATCCATTCTTTATGAATTTAATTTTTTCTTTTCGATTTATAGATACCATACCTTTGCTCTTACAACACTGATCACATGTCCACCTTACACATTTATGGCAGACCTGCATTCTTTTAGCTCTTCTCTTTTTGGAGTAAGAAGTTCTTCCCATTCCTGTCATAGGTTTAGTAATTAACTTATAAATCTCACCTGCTAAAAGTATCTTAGCTTCAATGATCCAACATACGTCCTCAGGAAAGCCCAAATACTTGAATATCTTCATCCTTTTAAGTCGACATCTATAGATCTTCTTGAGCACATCTTTAGGAAGAGTGGGGAACCTGTTCTTAAGCTTTACAAGAGATTTCTCCATATTAACTTGAAATGAAAATGATGAAATGTAGTGCAGTATGCCTTAGTGAGTGAGAAAGAGAAGTAAGCAAGGAAAAGAAGTTTTAGGTTGCCTCCCAAATAGCAGCCCTTCTTTAATGTCTTTAGCTATACAAAACCAAATCAATTTCTTTCTTTCTTTCTTTGGTTATAAAAGGAGGGTTTACCTGTTAGTGCCTCAAACATGATAATAATTTTCAAAGTGTTGAGTGCACCGTCATTGTATTCTTTTAGCCTTTGCCTATTCACTTTGAATTTTTGATCACCATCTTCAATATCCACAGTTTCATATAGCCATACCTGAATTACAGTAAAAGGACTTGGCCACCTGGATCTCAGCTTTCCTAGAAAGAACTTTAACCTTGAGTTGTATAAAAGCACTTTTTGTCCTCAAAATTCTTCTGTCATGACACATTTTTGTTAGGACCAGACCAGACCAGGTTTGGCCTCAACCCGAGGTCTGGTTTGAAAAGTACCTCAAGCTAGACCAGACCAAGTCCAGCAGACTGCTTGGACTGGTCCAGGACCAATTTGGTGTTTTTTTTAAAAAAATTTTTTCCTACTTTGAGAAGAACAAACAAATTCATAAGATGAAAAAAATGACTCAGTAAATTCATAACCTACATAATATAGGAGCCCTAAATAGAGGAACAAACAAATGAGAATGTCCTTAATCCTTAGAATCAAACATCTTCACAGTAATATTTGAAGATATTGTTGTTAATCCTCAGAATCTCACATCTTCCCCCTGTCAATAAAAAACAAATGAGATATTGTTGTTTACAATCTAGATAAATAAAGAAATATTTGCAGATAAAGATTCTCATTTTAGTTTCATTCATAGCAAAAAGGTTCTCTGCACTACTGAGGAAATTGAAACATAGTGAATGCATGATTTATTTTTCAAAAAAAAATGAGCTTGCAACTTTTTTTCTTCGGTACAACACAACAAATATGCTTATAATTGCCAAGTAATAAAACCAAGTTCCAATTCCAATGGTAAAAATTTAAATGAACTTGGGTTCTATAAATCTCTAGAGAATATATGCCCATAAAGAAAATTATAAATCTCTGGCTAATAAAGTAGTCACGCTATGAATTTAGAGTACACTTGATTTGCACAGAGATCACATCAGGAGATTGAGATTGAGAAGCTGACTCGCCGAGAAGGGAGACGGGGACCGGAGACGCTGAGATCGAAGATGCCAAGAGGGAGACTGGGTCTGAACAGCTAAACTTTAACTTAAGGTTCCATCCTTCAAGCAAAGCAAAAGTAAACTGAATTTCTGAACTGTGATAGTTTGACACTAATTCTCTAATCTAAAGAAAACTCATGTGACTTAGTTGGTGTGGCGTGGTGTGGCGTGAGTGGTGGATTAAAAAAAAATAAGTACATTACTTTACTCAGGCCAGACAAGACTTGTCTAAGGGGCTGAAGCCTTGGACTGAAGTCCAGTCTAGCCCGAGAAGACCAGTTTGGTCTGGTCTGTCAGAAGATGCTTCGGGCTAAATTTTTTTACCAGACTGGGTCGGGCTAGACAGGGTCAGACCAGACTACCTGGACCACCAGGTTTTTTGCACATCCCTAATTTTTGTCTCTCTTTGTATAACTTGGCATTTTCATAAGCTTGTTTTTTGAATCTTCAACCTCATTAAGTTGGAGAAGCCTCTTCTCACCAGTTGCCTTTAAGTTAAAATTTAAGGCTTTTATTGCCCAGTATGCTTTGTGCTCAATTTCCATGGGAAGATGACATACTTTTCCGTAGACCAATTGATATGGAGATGTACTAATTGGTGTCTTGAAAGCAATTCTATATGCCCAAAGTGAATCATCTTATTTTTCTGCCCAGTCCTTCCAGTTGGAATTCACCGTCTTCTTTAAGATCCAGTTCAGTTCTCTGTTTGAGATTTCCACTTGCCGCTAGTTTGTGGATGATATGGAGTTGCAACCTTTCGAGTTACTTCATATTTAGCCAACACTGACTGGAGCTGCTGATTGCAAAAATGCCTTCCTCCATCACTGATTATAGCTCTAGGTACTCCAAATCTTGTACAAATATTTTTCCTCAGAAACTTCACAACCACTTGAGAATCATTTATAGGAAAATTAGTTGCTTCAACCCACTTGGAGACATATTCAATAGTTACTAAAATGAACTGATTACTAAATGAGGATGGAAAAGGCCCCATAAAATCGATCCCCTGTACATCAAAAAGTTCAACTTCTAAGATGTTGGTTAAAGGGGCATCATGTCTCCTTGAGATATTTCTTATCCTTTAACATCTATCACAAGTTGCCACAATTTTGTGGGCATTCTTAAAGAGTGTGGGCTAATAAAACCCTGATTGAAAGACTTTAGTAGCTATTTTATTTGCTCTAAAATGACCATCATATGGGGGTGAATGGCAGTGATGTAAGATGCTGACCATTTCTTCTTCAGGAACATAATGCCTGATAATTCGATCTAGGCATTATTTGTATAAGAACAGATCCTCCTAAAAGTAATGCCTTATATCAACCAAAAACTTCTTCTTTTGCACTTTAGAAAGTTCATAAGGCATTATTCCGCTTACCAAATAATTCACAATATTAGTATACCAAGGGTTGGGTTGTGATTGCATGACAAACAGTTACTCATCTGGGGAATTCTCCTAGATTGGTGATTCTTGCTCTAACCGAGAAAGATGATCTGCAACGAGATTCTCGGTCCCTTTTTTGTCTTTGATCTTCAAGTCAAATTCTTGTAGCAGAAGCACCTATCTGATCAATCTAGGCTTAGTATCTTTCTTCTCAATCAAGTATTTGATTACTGAGTGGTCTTTCCAGACAATGACCTTTAACCCGATCAAGTATACTCTGAATTTATCGAATACAAACACTACTACTAGGAGCTCCTTTTCTGTTATTGCAAAATCCAGCTGTGCATCTAAGAGTGTCCTGCTAGCATAATAGATGGCATGAAAAACCTTGTCTCTTCTTTGACCTAAAACAACTCCAACTGCATAATCACTTGCATCACACATCATTTCAAAAAGAAGGTTCCAATCTGGAGCTATGATCACTGGTGCAAATGTCATAGCACTAGAGTTTGGAGGGCTGATAAGCATTCCTCATTAAATGCAAAGGGAGTGTTTTTCTCCAACAACATGCAAAGTAGTTTTGTGATTTTTGAGAAGTCCTTGATGAACCTTCTACAGAAGCTTGTATGACCTAAAAAGCTCTGAATGCCCTTGATTAAAGAGGGAGGTGATAGCTTTTCAATTGTTTCAATCTTAGCTCGGTCTACTTCAATGCCTCAATCAGACACCTTGTGACCCAGCACGATCCCTTCTTTCACCATGAAATCGCATTTTTCCCAATTTAGAACCAAGTTTGTCTCCATACAACGTTGCAAGACTATTTTTAGATTTGAAAGGCAAAAATCAAAGGATTCTCCAAAAATTGAAAAATCATCCATAAACACCATAATGAACCTTTCCACCATGTCTGAAAAAATCACCATCATACTCCTTTGAAATGTTGCTGGTGCATTACATAGACCAAATGACATCTTTCTAAAGGCAAAGGTACCATATAGACATGTAAAAGTTGTTTTTTCTTGATCCTCTGGTGCAATTGTAATTTGATTAAATCCTGTGTACCCGTCCAGGAAACAATAATAGGCTTTCCTAGCTAGTCTGTCCAGCATCTGGTCTATAAATGACATAGGGAAGTGATCTTTTCTGGTGGCTTTATTGAGCTTTCTATAGTCAATGCATACTCTCTATCCAGTCACTATTCGTTGTAGAATTAGTTCATTTTTCTCATTAGGCACCACTGTCATTCCACCTTTCTTTGGCACAACTTGAACTAGACTTACGTATTGATTGTCAGAGATTGGGTAGATGTACCAGCATCCAGCCACTTTATTACCTCCTTTCTCACCACCTCCTTCATATATGGATTGAGCCTTCTCTGGTGCTCAACTGATGGCTTGTAGTTGTACTCCATCAAGATTTTATGCATACAAATTGAAGGACTAATCCCTTTTATATCAACTATTGACCATCCAAATGTTGTTTTATACTCCTTTAGAACTCTTAATAAATTTTCTTCTTCTTCCGGAGTAAGAGCTGCAGAGACTATTACTGGTAATGTTGAATTTCCTCCTAGATAAATGTACTTCAAGTGAGATGGCAGTGCTTTCAACTTTAGTACTGGTGGTTTCTCTGTTGATGGTACCGGCTTACTCAACCTTTCCCCCAGATCTTCAAAAGGTTTCTTGATAAAAATCGGAGAATTTGCTTCTAGGTACCTAATCTGCTCCAAGACTTCAAGATTAGTAGATTTTGTTACATCTACCAGTCCCATTGATAATGGTTAATCCATGTAGATTTTGTTCACCACATCTTTTGTGTAGTTGGTCAATATATCTACTCTGTAACAGGTGTCACCTTCATCTGGAAAGGACAAAGCCTTAAAAATGTTGAAGGATACTTGATTATCTTGAACTCGTATGGTTAACTTCCCTTATTGTACATCTATTAATGTTCTCCCAGTTTCTAGGAATGGCCTCCCAAAAATGATAGAAATTTCTTGGTCTTCTTCCATGTCGAGTATTATAAAATAAGTTGGAAAGATAAGTTTGTCCACCTTTACCAAAATATCTTCTAAGACACCCCTCAGATGTTTTATTGATCGGTTAGCTAGAAGTAATGAAACTATGGTAGGCTTCACCTCTCCAAAACTGAGTTTCTTGTAGACAGATAAAGGCATGATGTTTACACTTGCTCTAAGGTCACAAAGTGCTTTTCAAAGTGACATTTACCTATAGTGCAAGGTATGCAGAAGCTTCATGGATCTTTCAACTTTAGTGGTAACTTCTTTTGTAAAATAGCACTACACTCCTCAGTAAGTGCAACTATTTCAAATTCCTCAAGCTTACGCCTATTTTGAGAGAATGTCCTTCATAAATTTTGTATAACTGGGCATTTGGGCAAGAGCGTCTGTTAAAGGAATGTTGATATGCAAATTTTTGAAAACCTCCAGAAATTTGCCAAACTGCTTGTCTAACTTTGCCTTCGCAAGGGTATAGAACTGGTAGTATATATAGAGGAGGATTATATAGAAAGCTGATTCTTCCTGGTATCACATAATCCTCTTTTGGTTTTTTTACTTCTTCCTTATGTTCTTCTCTGCTTTCTTTCTTTTCTCCGATATTCTTCTTTTTAATTACAAGATCTTTCAATTCTTTCCCACTTTTTAGTGCAATGGCCTTCACATGATCTCTTAGGTTTCTTTCGGTGTCACTTGGTAGAGTTCCTGGTTGCTTGGAATTCAGCATATTTGCAATTTGGCCCATCTGGATCTCCAAGTTCTTTATTGAGGCTTCTTGGCTTTTGAGTGTTGCATCAGACCTAGCCATGAATTGAGATGTATTCTGGTTAGTTGAACCAGTACATCTTCCATATTCACTTTCTGCTGTGGTGGATTTGGTTGTTAAAGAGCTTGTTGCTGGTAGTTCCCTTACAGCTTGAATGCATTTTGATTATTCTTCCAACTAAAGTTTGGATGATTTTGCCTACTGGATTGTAGGTGTTTGAGAATAGGTCATTCCTTTGATTTTTGATAAAGTGAGCTTGCTCCTGCATGAATGAGTATCCTTCTTGACATTGCGTGCTTACATGAGGTCATCTACATCGATTATAGGCTTCAGTAGGAGTGTTGATTACATTTTCTTGGTGTGTTAATGAGCCCACTTGCTTGGATATAGATACAACTTGAGAAGACAAAGTTGTAAGGACATATAGCTCGTGCACTCCAAGTGCTTTCTTTGAACTGTTGTGCTTGCAAGGCCATTGGTATACATTGGTTACCATCTCCTCAAGTAGATTGTAAGCATCCTCTAGACTTTTTCCTATTAAAGATCCTCCAACTGCAGCATTTACAAGAATTCTAGCGATGTGCGTCATCCCACTATAGAAAGTTTACAGTTGCCACCAATCTGGTAACCCATGATGAGCACATCTCCTTAGCAATTCCTTGTATCTTTCCCATGCTTCATATAGGTTTTCTTGTTCATGTTGGGTAAATTAGGTAATTTTATTCCTCAATTTAGTAGTTTTTGCTGAAGGAAAGTATTTTTCAAAAAAATTTTGCGTCATGATATTCCATGTAGTTATGCTTCCCACTGGTAGTTATTGTAACAAGCTCTTAGCCTTATCCCTGAGTGAGAAAGGGAAAAATCAAAGTCTAATGGCAGAATCAGTAACACCATTATGCTTGAATGTGTTGCAGATTTCCAGAAAGTTGGCTGTATGTGCATTATGATCTTCTGTTGGTAAACCACCGAACTGATTTGATTGCACCATCTAGATAACTACAAGCTTAATTTCAAAATTGTTGATTGATATGGGTGGTTTTCTGGTTCCGGAATTTGTCCTTATAATTGTTAGTGTTGCATAGTTACAGAGTGTTTTGGTATATGTTGTTTCTCCCTCCGGATTTGTCATCGGATTGCTTAGGATTAAAGTAGACTACTTTCGAACTCTTCGATTTCTCTGACAAGTTCTTTCGATCTTAGAATCAAGAGGTTGTACTTCAGTTTCCTTCGATCTAGTCATGTACTAGTAAAAACCTAAAAAGAAACACAAGACACCAAAAAAAAAAGTAAATGTAATATGAAGGCAAAATTAGTATTAAAATTACTTGGTATTGATATTAATGACAACAATCCTCGGCAATGGTGCCAAAAACTTGTTATGAGTATAAATGGTTTATTAAATAGTGTAAGTGTACACTGTCATAATCAAGTAATACAGAAGTGAGTAGAGTATCGTTCCCATGATGATTGATCACTAAGTACCAAAATGGGTAATTTTAACTCTATTTAGTCAATCGATTAGTTGGTGATTGAGATTATAAAATTAAAAATGATTAAATATGAATGCAAATTATGTGAATCAACTATGAGAAAAAGTCTTAGGGGTTAGATTTCACTTAACAAATTTTAGATTGAATCATTTATTTATTCTAGCCCAATTTATTCCATATGATTAATAGTCGAGTTTCCCTAATTTAATTACTAGCCTCTTCTAAGGTCAAGCAATTCTATAATTAATTGATAATCCAATATATTCCTATATGAATTTAAGCAATTAATTATGCATTAAGATTTATGAAACTCAGTAAGACTACATAACTCATATGAATATATTCCTATTTCACATACAAGTCATGGTTTTACTTTTAGGATTTCCTTCAGGTCTCAACATGCATATTGAAATCATTCAAAAGGTAGCCAATCAATCAAAAGTATTAAGAATGATAAAACTCAATCATGATGGAGAAATTCAAACTAAATTTAATAAGTTAAGATTCAATTTGTCATTAATAAGCTACATTATCACCCTAGGAAAATGAAAGTTTAGCACATGATGAAATTTAAAAAAATTAAATTGAAAACCTCATAAATATTGCAATAACCGTAATTATTAAATTCTAAAATATAAAAATACAACCACAATATGCATGAAAATGAAAAAATCTAGCCTTCCATATAGGAGTTAAAACCTTCCATGTAAGTGGCAACCTAAACAATCCATAAAGGAGGACTACCTACTCCTTCCATGAAGGATGCATGCAAGAAGTAAATACAATGCATGAAATAAACTCTAAGATGATGTATGTGGAGAAGAGAGGAAAGTAATGGATATGAAATGGTGTGTGAGTAGAGAATAGAGGAGAGTAATAGATATGAAAAATGTGTGTGGCAAATGTGAGGGAGATGATGGCTATATATAGAGAAGAATGAAGTAGGTGAAATGACAGATGAAGTGGTAGGTGGAACGGTAGGTGAAATGGTAGGTGAAGCAGTAGTTGAAATAGTAGGTGAAGTGGTAGCTGAAATAGTAGGTAGAATGGTAGCTGAAATGGTTGGTGGAATTTCACATTCTAATCTTCATGAAAGTTGCAGCTCTAGATCTTAGCTTAAAGATGCAAGTGGAAATTCCTCATTTCAATATTTACAGCTCCAGTTATGATCAAATCACGTTCTCAACTTCCGAGTAAAATTCGAAACTCTTGGAGATATAACTGGGTTTTGGTTTCAACATAAAAGTTGTAGAGCTATTTTTTAGCTTTTTATCCACATAAAGAACGTCCCAATCCAACATCTAGAGCTCCATATATTGCCTAAAAATTGAAATAGGGTTTGATTTATTTTTTTTCAAGAAATTCTATTTTATGCCAAAATCCTTATCTATTTATCAGTTACACCCAAATTCATTAAATTGAGCTCAAATATCATCCATAAAATTATCATATAAGGAAAAATAAATATACAAATATTTTACTTATCAGGGCCCTGAGAATCGCCACTCATTGTGCACCGAGTAGTGACATACCATGTGGTATTTACTTACACAATATCTCCCATCACAACTCCACATCCATCCATATGCATCAAAGACAAATAATTACAATTATGACATGTATGTATAAGTTCCAAAATAAATCAGTATGGTTCCAAACAAGATTTATCAACTAATACGTAATCTCAATAATCAATAAGACAATAATACAATTTCAACTCAAGGAATCATAACAAAACGTGTTTATAATCTAAAATATATAACATTATTTTCAAATCATTTATAAACATGATATTTTTATCATAATACACAAGCATGCTTAAACAATTTCCAAAGTACACAACCATGAGTTGTAATATACAAAAGCATGCTTGAATGGTTTCCAATCACATCAATATAAGTTTTTAGTCAAATATACAATTCCAAATCAAACCCTCCATGGGCATAACAAATCCCAAAATAGTTTAATATATAGATATATATAGTCCCTTTCTCTTTGTTTTTTTTCCAAATTTATATTCAGAAAAATTGTGATTATTCTTACACTCGTATTTTGGTATTGGGAGATCTTAAAATACTCTTTCTTACTTGACCATCATATACCAAAAATTCCCAAAAGTCAAAATAATTGGGATGGGAATATATGTTGGGTATGAATCTCCTTCAATCATAAAATATTTATAACCATCCACAGGATATTTATTTACGGCACGATTTGTTGATTGTTATTTTGATGAATCACTTTTTCCAACATAGGGGACAACACAAATAGTTGGGTGAAGAATTAGTTGGAATGAATTATTATTGTCTCATTTTGATCCTTATACAAAATAGTGTGAACTAAAAGTTTAAAAGATAATTCATTTATAGAATTTAGCTAATCAAATGCCAGAAGCATTTACTGACCCAAAGAAAGTGACAAAGTCACAAGTCCCAGCTGCTAATGCTCCTATTAAAATTGATGTTCATAGAGGACAACCGATTATGAATGAATTTAAGGTACATCTGAAGCGTGGCAGGCCCATTTGTTCTAAAGATAAAAATCCTCAAAAAAGAAAAGGAGTAAAGAATATAGATGGTTAAGTTAAGGATAATCCAAAAAAGTTAGTAGCTTCAGAAGAGATATCTTCTGAAGAGTTATTATCTCCAATAGAGATATCTCTAGAAGAGAATATTATAGTCCCAAAAGAGACCCAGGTACTTGACATATGTGAAAATAATGAGATCTCAATAAATTATGTTATGAATAGAATCCTATGGGATTGAAATGAAGTCAACGTTGATGAAATCTTTGCTTATCATATAGCATTGATGTAATGAATGATAATGAGGATCATGAGCCAAAATCCATTAGTGAGTGCTAACAAAGAAATGATTGGCTCCTATGGAAAGATGCCGTTAACGCAGAATTAATATCATTGGCTAAACGAAAAATATTTGAACCTGTGGTCCTTCCACCTGAAGATGTAAAGGTAGTTGGATGCAAATGGGTCTTTCTACGAAAGAGAAATGAAAAGGGTGAAAGAACAAGATATAATGCACATCTTGTAGCCCAAGGCTTTACACAAAGACCTGGCATTGATTTTGAAGAAACGTATTTACAAGTAGTGGATGTGACTACTTTTCGTTCTTTGATTAGCCTAGCAGTAAATGAAAAACTTGATTTGCACCTGATGGATATCGTAACTGCCTATTTGTATGGGTCACTTGATAATGATATTTATATGAAATCCCTTAAAGGACTTAAAGTGCCAGAAACATTCGATTTAAGTTCTCAATAACAATACTTGATTAAGTTGAATAAATCCCTGTATAGCTTGAAGCAATCAGGACGCATGTGGTATAATCGTCTTAATGAATATCTGTTGAAAAAATGATACAAAAATGATCTGATATGCCCATACATCTTTATGAAAAGATCTAAAAGTGAGTTTGCTATAATTGTTGTTTATGTTGATGATATCAACATCATTGGAACTTCTGAAAAGTTTCAAAAGGCAATTAATTGTTTGAAGAAAGAATTCAAAGTGAAGGACTTGGTAAGAACAAAATTTTTTCTTGGATTACAGATCAAGTACCTCAAGAAAGGGATCTTTGTATATCAAGAAACTTATACAAAGAAGGTCCTAGAGCGATTTTACATGGATAAATCTCATCCATTATGTACCCCAATGGATGTAAGGTCTTTGAAGGTGGATAAAGACCCATTTTGACCTCAAGAAATTAGTGAAGAAGGTGATGAAAAACTACTTGGTCCAGAAGTACCATATCTTAGTGCTATTGGAGCACTAATGTATCTTGCTAATCACAGATGTCTTGATATATCATTTGTTGTTAATTTATTAGTAAGATATAGTCAAGGTATTAAAACTTGGACCAAGCGCTGAACTGGATGAGACAGTGGGTCAAGGATCACTAGGTCAGACCGTAGTTGACCTGAGGGTCAAACTGGAGTCAACCTAGGAGTCAGACAATTTGAGGAATAAAAAATAATCCATAGAGGTTAATGAGAATAATAGTATCATATTGCAATCCAATAACATCAATATCAATAACCAAAATAAACTCACAGTAATAGAGGTTCCTTCCACCCACAATTCCTTAATCACTTAACTAATAATCAATTAACACCATAATCTTCGTTAACAGCATTCAAATTTGCAGGTATTACAACATCAGGAGGTGTAGCTGAAGGAGAAAAACCAAAAGCACTAAGACCAATATCATCATCAGCATTCAAACATGGAGGTTCATGAATGGCCACATATTCATCACCTACATATGAAATATTGAAATGAATTAAATTCTTCATATTCATAGTTTTGTGAAGAAGAAAACATAGTTATGTACTATTATATAAGAATATAATCTTAATAAACCTTCAAATTTCTTGTAATTTCTTCAAGTTCAAAATATGCCACATCTGGATTATCAAACTCAAGAGTTGGATCGTCTTCAACAACCCAAAAGTCTACTTTATCTATTGATTCAAAATCCATCGAATTGTAACTTTCCTTCTTCTTTGCCAATGTATCCCTTTAATGACGAAATGAAAGAAGTTCAACATTAGTAAAAGGCATATTAAATAAGTTCTAAAAAAGAAAATTAAATAATAAGTTTTAAGATTACCTATACTTTAACCTCATATTGTAATTTATAAAAACCAAGTCATTGAGCCTTTGATGCTCCAATCGGTTTCTTCTTTTTGTGTGGATGCGCTCAAATAAACTCCAGTTTCTTTCATAACTAGAAAAAGAAGGAAGTTTGGCTAAGTAGATGAATAGCAATCTATTGCAACTCCGGAATTGAACGACCATAGTAGATCCACCACTCATCTGCATAAAATAAAAAACATTTAGTTAAACAAAGTATGAAATATCGAATATGTATTGATATGTCCATTAAAATTAAAAAATTAAATATTCTTACAAGGCAAGAGCTCCTTGAATCTTGTGTTCGGTTGCTAACCACCTACGCAAGGGCCTTGTTATTTATTTTATAGGGGAGATTAGGGAGACGAGGCAAGGAAGGACCAACCAAGAATTCGATGTTCGATGATAGAATTTAGTTTTTGGGTAGCTTTTTCACATGAAACTTTATTAAAGGATTCTTTACGATTACGGTAGACACTCATTTGCTGCATTGTAACATAACGATCCATATCATCATGTGAATGGGCCTTTAACACATTGATCAAAGATTGCATTAATTTGTTCTTTGTAGCAAGTTCTGCATTGTAGAAGAAGGCAGAATTCATAGACACAAGACATTAAAGGCTTGCCATCAGAATCAACAATCCTCAGTAGTTTACTAATCGGGGAAACAATCTTGACAATTTGAAAACATTCATTCCAAAACTGATTATCAAGGACAATTGCACAAAATGTTTTCCCAGGCTCAGTGTTAGCCAATTTGTGTTGCACAAAATGCTGATCAACAACTAGAGCTTGTAATTCATGTTTGTGCAAAAATATGCTATGCAAGGTAATAAATGTGGTGGTAAACCTTGTAGCACCAAGACGTACAATTTCCTTCTAACCAAGTCTTTTTCGTAATCGTAATAAGAAAACCATAAGATTATAAGCAAAGATAGTGATTTTAGATGCCTTTTTTGCAAGATCACACACATGAGGTATGGAAGCAATATCTCTCAAAACAAGATTCAAACAGTGAACTGCACAGGGAGACCAATAAATGGTTTTATACTTTTCTTTAATCAATCTGCCGCATGTTACATAGCTAGCAGCATTGTCAGTCACCACATGGACTATATTCTCAGGGCCAACCCACTCAATAACTTCATTGAATAAAGAAATTAAAGTTTTTGCATCTTTAACTACATCTGAAGCATCGACTGATTTAACAAGCATTGTGCCTTGCACAGAATATACTAAGAAATTAATCAAAGTACGTTGTCGAACATCAGTCCAACCATCAGCCATTAGTGTACAACCATTTTCTTTCCACTTAGCTCGATAACTATCAATCGATAACTGACATTGTTGCACATGTGAGTCATGACTCTTCAGGCCAGCAACCTTTCAATAATTCCAGAAACAACGACATTCCCTTATCTGTGATGCCACACAAGCACTTGATATGATACAACTTGATCAAGAAAGATAATTTAGAGTATTTTCGACAACCTTGATATAAGAGATGATCTACTTCATCCATCAAGATAAAAAAATCCTGAGGGGCTTCATTCTACATGAACACTGGCTCTGAGCCTTGCACTTCTTCATTGAAGTTGTCGTCATGAACACCAAATGCATCATGCACAACATCATTCATAGGATCATCTTCATCTAGTTGAACTCCTACTTGCGAACTGCGAGGAAGAGCATCATCATATCTCATACCAGCCTTCTCACCATGAACTGCCCAAAACGTATAGTCTTCCAGGAAAGGCTTCAAAAGCAAATGTTCCTTAACAACATGTCATGCCTGCCACTTTTTGAACTTGCATCTCCGACATGGACAAATGATCTTGCCATTACAGCTGGCATAAGTGAATGTGAAATCCAAGAAATTGTTTAATCCGTACAAATATTTCGGAGATTTACATGGCAACCTGATCCACGACTTATCTATAACTACTAGTGAGAAAGAAGAAAGTATAGTGAAGAATATGAGTGAATAGAGAATGACGAATGCCTAGAACTTTATATTCTGATTTTTCAACGTTTACTATTTTGTAGCGGTTCAGAAATTGCTACAATAACCGCTATCGTAATAAACATTTGTAGCGGTTATACGACCAAAACCGCTACATTGACTGCTACCAATTTTCAAGCCGTTGGAATCAAATAGAAGAATTTGTTCTAATATTGTAGCGGTTATATTAAAAACCGTTGCTAATATATATTTGTAGCGGTTATAAATTTTAACAGTTACCAATTTCTCTCGCTGCAATAATTTCAAATATTTTAATTTCGTAGCGGTTATTAGAATAAAACCACTACAAATATTTATAACAGTTGGAAAAATTTAAAACAAAAAATAGTTCTTTATTTGTAGCGGTTGTTTTAGTGAACTACTACAAATTAGAACAAAGCGGAGGGAAATTCAAAATTGAAATGTTTAATATTTGTAGCAGTTATTTTAGTGAACTGCTACAAATTATAACAAAGGGGAGGGAAATTCAAAATTGAAATGGTGAATATTTGTAGCGGTTATTACTGTAACCGCTACAAATATTCAACTTTTGAAATTTAAAATTCCCTCCCATATTTCATTAGTTTGTAGCGGTTTTTGGCACTAACTGCTACAAATATTCAATTGACGTTGTAGCAGTTTTTGACCATAACTGTTACTAATATTAATCAATTTTTTTAATATTTGTAGTGGTTTTATTATAAAACTGCTACAAATATATATAGTTAATTTTTTTTTGTTTGTTTTAGAAATATAAATAAAACTGTCTAAATGCAAACAAATATAACAAGACGGTTTAAAAATATAAATTTAAATATGGTAAACACAATAAAAATTTAATTTTTGAATTTAAATATCTAGATTTATTTATAAATGTTTCAAAAATAAAAAATCAAGGTGTCGTAAACTAAGTAGGAGGAGGCTGATCATCTGGTCCTCCCTCAGGTACTGGTGGATTGGGGCGCTAGGCAGAGTTAATAGCACCATCATTATTAGCAAGAGGAGGAGGAGGCTGGATGACAAACCGAGGGACAGGGGGAACCTATGGATGCTACTCATCCGGGAACAGGGGACTCCACGACCGCTCGAGCATGCTGTTCGTGATATCATGCCACTGCGTCTGCTGAGCGTAGTAGAAATTGACCTGCTGCTGCATCTGCTGTAAATGCAGCTGCTGCTGCTGTGTCACTGCAGCCTGTGTCTGGGCCAAATCTGATGCAGCTCCTCAACAGACTCGTCCCTCGGACGTCTAACCCAAGACGTTTATGCTCTAGAGCTGCCAGCCTTAGAGAGGCGCTCCTGCCATAGACCATGCTAGGTCTTGCGCCTCTGCCTGCTGAGAGGTCAGAGTCCTGTTACGGTGTCTGTGTGTGATAGCGAACAACTCCCCATAATCCATCTGACGGTTCTCCTGCTGTTCCTTCCTCTCCTAAAATAATTACAAAATTGAATTAGTATTATCAAAACATATGCATTCTTTATAATATGAAATAAGCAGTTAAAAATAATTGATATTATGAAAATTTACCATCTCACTGTAAGTGATAGCAAAGGTCTTTGATCCTGTTGTATGGTGGATTGTCTGCTACCCACAGCACCTCGTGTTCCTCTGAGAAAGAGCTTGAAAAAAAATAATATTAAATGTATTAAAACAATATTAAACATTTAAAATTAATTAAATTTAAATTATAATTTAATAATTATCAATTACAAAATTATATATAAATAATCTAATAAATACATTACTTGCCCCTCAATGCTCCTCCTGGACTGGACGAAACTCGCCCAATCGTTCAGCGGGATGCCGTCCGGGACTCTCTCAATCAATTGCTCCAGAGGCATCATCCCATCCTTATCCACACTGTGGAAGAGACGATTCCTCCTGTTCCTCCAGTCGTCCCCCATCTTCATCAGCATGTACCTCTTCTGGTTGGCCCGAACAGCAAACCTCAGCTGAAAAAAAAATTAAATATGAATAATTACAAATATCATATTAAAAAATATTAATTAAATATAATTAATTATATAAAATATAGTATAATTAAATACTATTAATTACCTGCACCACCTCCTCTTGTGCCAGGTCCTTCGGCCCCTTCGGAATGTTCCTCCACGTCTTGAAGTGAAGGGGGAACCGTATCCAATTTGAGCCCAGGTCGTTTAGGAAGCGGTTGAATAGGTGACCCCCATTGTCGATAGGCTGGTCCATGCCCTCATTCCACGGCACTACAACTAGTAGTATCCAGTCTACGCTATTCAGATCGGCTACATCCAGCCTCCTCGTGGACACATTCCCCTGCTCATCTGCACAATTACTGCACGTTAGATAAATTGTAATTCTAATTTAACATTTCAAATTTAAATATATAATATATTAAATAAAAAAATTTATTTACCTTGGACCTGCACCTCAAACCTAGTAGATCGCGAAGACGAGCCTCGTGGGTTGTCTGCTCCAGTACCTCCTCTTCATCGAGGAACTGCTCCATCTCTCTGATCCCAATCGGGATCTCAAAGTCCTCGTTCGCATCATAGTCATCGACGTTGATATCTCCCTCTCCCAGATCAGGCACCTCTAGTAGGGTCATCTCCTATAGGATCGTCTGCGGTTGCTGTGGTAGGGCCGAATTCTATGGCTACTGTGGGGAGATGGGCTGAAATGGCACAGTTGCTCACCCTCTATGCTACCCCCTCCTCTGCTGCTGCCACCCCACAGAATCGGTCTGAGGACCATAGGCTCCTTCCCCTTGTCCATCCCTGAAGTCATATAAACTATAAAAATTAAAAAAAAATAGATTTAGTGACATTTATATGTAAAATTAAAATTAAAATAAAATAAGTATTGTCCGTACCTCAAGTGATAATGAGAAATGCTAGAGAGAAAAATCTCCGACAAATGTCAGAACGCTCAGATCTTAAGGAAAGCTCTCAGAGAAACTTCAAAAAACAAAACGGCAAAATGGGAAAAAGGAGAGGCGGCACGGCTTTTATAGTTGAGGATTTTGTAGCGGTTATTTAAAAAACCGCTACATCAACTGCTACAAAAAAGCTAGGGCAGTAAAACTTTGTAGCTGTTATTTCATAACTGCTACAAATGTGATGACCTTTGAAGTTCTGAAGCGGTTATATTTCTATAACCACTTCAAAAAGGCAACCTTTTGTTTTTTGTAGCGGTTCAATTTGTAGTGACCGCCACAAAAAAAATGATACACTATTGGCGTGGCTTGGTGGCACCAAGTGGCGTAAATTTTATAGTGGTTTATTTGTTATAACCGCTACAAAATAACCGTCACAAAATTTGGTGGGAATCTCGCGCCATATTTGTAGCAGTTATTTCCTATTAACCGCTATAAATAATGTTGCTAATCTGTCTCGCCACTTGGCGCGTAAGGTGCCGTTACAATATTGTAGCGGTTTATTATAAAACCATTACAAATGTCACTATTTGTAGCCGTTAAAATTAACCGCTACAAATTCATCGCTTTGAAATCCCATTTTTTTTTGTAGTGATATTTACGTGTGTGATTATTGAATAATCAAAATTAATCAGTCACTACTTGTTTTTGTAAGTGCATTGACCGCTTACCGAAGCAACATTGGATTGAGCTATTTTACACATAGAGACCCAATCAAAGCCTATATCTGAAGGAAGATTGCGGTGCTTATATATGAATTTACTCAAATTTGTCATTCAAAAGTTTTTCTTCAAAAATTGACTTTAGTATTTCTTTGTATTGTTACAATGCCCATTCCAACCAAACGACAATGATTGTGGTTATTACATTATGAAATTTATGAAAGATGTTGTTAATCATCATGATCTAAATTATATCCCTGTGAAAGTAAGTTCAATTCTTTGACTTACAATTCATATTGTGTATTAAATTTAATTGACAACTGTCTAAGTTAATTTATTTTTAATTATTTTAATTTGTTCTGTGCATGAATTTTATGTAGTATTATGAAGATCAATGTTCTGACCAATTGACTGACCAACAAGTGGATGAAGTCATTGAAGAATGGTGATAATATATGGTCAGGCAATTAACTACGTACATGAGTTAGGTTGTTTCTTATCTATTCTTGTATGTGTGTTGTTTATTTTATAAATCAGTTGTACATTACAATTTGTTATTACGTTGTAATTCCATGCATACAAAATTAATACTCATCTTATGAATTAGTTATGTGTTGTTTCATTTTGTTTTGCTTCGTTTATTTCATTCTATCTAGCCTTTTTTCCCCTCTAGATTTGAATTGCTATGGATTTGATGAATTTGAATTCAGGAAAATTGAATAATTACATAAAATAATATTTAAAAAAATTCAAACCTCCTACAATATTTCTATAAGAAATGCCGTAGGAGTATATAACTCCTACGGCATTTTATGCAAGAGTGCTGAGGGAGGTAAGGGGGCCTCCTACGGCACTCCATGTTGGAGCGCCGTAGGAGGACTCCTCTGGTGCTCTAATTTAAAGCACCGTAGGAGCTTCTTATGACGCTCTCCTATAAAGCGCCGGAGGAAGTAATTTAATTAAAATAAAATAAATTTGCAAGGTATGGCGCTTTCAAAAATTCAATAAGCGCTGTAGCTTGCTTTTACAGCGTTGAAACCTATGATGTTTGGTAAGTACCGTAGTATTTATAAATAAAAGTGTCGTTTATTATTTTTTTTTGTAGTAGTGGTTACATACATATAAGTGTTAAAAGGCTTAATTTTCAAAGAAGTTAAGGCTGTTTTTATCCTTTCAAATGAAAAAATAATATATATTTTCTTAAAAGTAATTGCAACTTCCCAGAAAATATAAAATTAACCAAATAACACACACATTAACTTCTTGAGAAATCCAAAAAAGGTGACACTTTCCTAATAAGGAGTTAAATTTTCAAGAGAAGTTGCATAATTGAACTAAGCGAGGCCTTAGATAACATTTGTATGCATGTTAATTTATATAAATAAATAAATACATAAATATATATATATATATATATATATATATATATATATATATATATATATATATATATATATATATATATATATATATATATATATATATATATATATATATATATATATATATATATATATATATATATATATATATATATATATATATATATATATAAGTAAAGTTTAGGCATAAGTGGAGATCTTACGCTTATGTGGAGATCTTGGAGAATAAAAGAATTTCATAAGATCTTACGCTTCTTGTGGAGAAGTTGAGTTCTAGCTGAAACTGGGCTTACACTCTAAGTTGTGTCGTAACTTCTGTTTTGGTTTTCATTTCTTTTATATTTTTTTCGTTCGTGTGTGTTAGCTTGTAATAATAGGTTTTTTTTTTTTTTAATTTTTCAGGCAAAAATAAAAAATTTTAAAATGTATAAACCATAGAAAAAACTATGTTAAAATAACTCAGCTTCCCCCTGCATGTTAATATAATCTAACAATGTTTGAATAGTTGGTAATCCTGTATACACTACAAAAAAAACCACTTTCAGCGGTGACTTTTAAAGTCGCTGCTCAAAGTGAGACTTTTGGCGGCGACAAAAGTGTCGCCACTGAAAGTTACACCTTCAGCGGCAATAACACAATGTCGCCGCCAAAAGTATGTTTCAGCGGTGACTTTAGTGTCACCGCTGAAAGTCTTATTTGAAATTTTTCAAAATTTTATTTTTTTTTAAAATACTTTCAGTGGCGACTATCAAAAGTCACCGCTGAAACTCACTTTCAGCGGCGACAACTAAAGTCATCGCTGAAAGTCAATTTCATATTTTTTTATTAATATTTTTCAAAAATAATATTTATAAAATTAAAATAATATTTATAAATTAAAATATTAATTATTAAATAATTCTATTTAACCTTAATTATTAAAATTATATTATTATTATTTATTAATATTATATTCATACTTTTATATTAAAAATAATATTTATGATATTAAATTATTATTTATTAAGTAATTTTAATTAAAAAATTATTTAATTTAAATATATAAATATATTTTTTTGTTTTTATTTAATTTTTCATTATTTTTAATAATATTATATTTAATTAATAATTAATTATATGTATATAATTAATTAATTATATGTATGTATGTTTATATATATGATAATATTATATATATATATATATATAATATATAATAATATAACATAGATTCATTTCGGCGCAACTGGCAGAGACTCGCGTGCGAAGGCATCGGCTCCCTGAGGTCGTGGGTTCGAATTGGAGGAGAGTCGCTTGGAGGAATTATGAGAAGGTGACACATGGCAGCACGGGGAGGAGACACTTGACAATTGTAAATTAAATTTTTTAAAAAAAAATTCAAAATTTTTTTTAAAAATAATTTTTTGAATTTTTTTTAAAAAAAATTAACACGTTCAGCGGCAACAAAAGTCGCCGCTGAAAGTCACCTTCAGCGGCGACAAAATTCACCGCTGAAAGTCACCTTCAACGGCGACATAAAAGTCGCCGCTGAAAGTATACTTTCAACGGCGACAAAAATTGTCGCCGCTAAAACTTTTAGCGACAGTCGTATAGGCGGGAATATAGTTCTTCGTTTTCTTTTAATCTTTGATGTTTTACAGATTGAAATATCATTCTAATAATGAAATGCAAATTTTGAAATTTGTTTCGAATCTTTTTTGGGGGGGGGGGGATAAACTTCTCCCCAACTCAGCTAGAGCTTGTTAGAAGATTTTTTTTTCCAAAAAGAAAAAAAAAACAAAATACAAAACGAAAACATAAGAGAGCAGGTCTGTGTTATAAATTCATTATAAAATTGACCTCAGATTCTTCAAAGTTCAAACACATGTGAGATCATTCTGCACTCAATATGACAAAATTATGACTCTATTTGCAAGAAGAAAAATTTGAAACAGAAACTATATCAAGTTATTTGTGTTGCATGTAAATCTACCGGCCAGAACTGAACAGAAATCAATGATGATGTCACTGATTTGTAATTATTTCCTGACAATATAATCGCTCAGCAAACAATTCCAGACTTCATGAGGGCAAAAAAATTGGGGAACAAGCACATAATCAGGCGACAAAGAGAGAACGCAGAGTAAACGTGGTGATGATCACAAACCAATTATTGATATTCTGAAAGAAATCATACTATTACGCTTTATAAAATGATGCAAAAAGAGGATATGGATAAAAGTGTAGCTAGAGTCCCAAGCCAGACCACAGTACAAGATTCATACTCATGTTTTCACAACTTCACTCCCCCAGAATCCAACGCTTTGATTAACCCAAAAGTGACAGCCATGGCCATCCATCCTCCAACCAGAACCCTAATACAAGACCTAACCACAGGAGTCTTTCCCCACACAGCTCCCAACCCTCCAAACACCACAAGAGACCAGCTAGCCACAAGCACAACCACCATTAGCCTCAACTTGTAGTTTGTTATGAATGCAGCAGCAAGCAAAGGCACCAGTGCTCCCACAGAGAATGAGAATGCAGAAGCCAGAGCAGCCTGAAATGGATTCGGTAATTTCTTCCTTTTCTCCGTCTCCCCGGTTTCTTTCTCGTCTCTCTCCATCTGCATAAGCTCGACGTCGTATTGAGTGTACACAGACACGAATTCTCCTATGGCCATACTACAGGCTCCTGCAATTGTACCTGCAAAACCAGCAAGAAGCATGGCTCTCACATCTTCTTTCACAGCTCCTATACCCATCATCAACGAAGCAACCGAGAGCAGCCCGTCGTTGGCTCCCAAAACTGCAGCTCGAATCCATTGTCCCCTCTGAGAGTAATCGAAATTGTTACTGCCATCCTCTTCTTGACAAGTACATTTTTCATCTGCATGGTTTGGAGCTGCTTCCACCTGGTTCAGTAAGACCTGGACACCAGATTCAGGGGGAGCCATATGGGTGAGCATGAATCAACAAAGAAAGGAGAGGAGAAAGAAAGACGTTAAGCCAGAGACTGATTGGAAATTAAAGGGGTGTCATGGATTTAAAAAGATATGTGATGATCTATTTTGTCCTTTTGGACCCAACGAATATTTTAATGCATCCTGCTCACAACAAGAACAAAAGGGCAATAAGAAAAGCAATAATGATTTTATTTAAGAGTAAACTCCCATCCCATGGATAATACTACTGTGATTTAATTCTTTCAAGTTTATTACCACTACTTTATTATTAGCATATTTGTCAGGGATGGCCAATTCAACCTTTGACTCGTTGGTGGTAGCATTCTGCTCTCATTTTTATGTCTTGGGTTAGACTTGGCAGCGAGGGCATTGAATTTACCATTAATTTGGTTTTAATTCAGTGATTCTTATTACCATTTGGTCCTAAGTTTATGATTAAAATTACACTTGTATGTTTTTAGAATTACTACCTCCGGTCCTAAATAGAGGACAAAGTTTGTAGTGCAAATTACACTACAAACTTTGTCCTATATTTAGGACCGGAGGGAGTATAATCAAATCAGCCACTTAAGAGTTAAGACTAACTCAAGTGTTCAGGACAAGGTGAGATAGGATAGTGATCACTACTCGCATTCAAACTCTCTTGATGCAACAAAAAAGTATTATTAAGACAATAGAATTTCAAAGATTAAATTTGTCACATTCAAATTGGGAACACATTAGTAAAATATCTTCCTATTGCCCCGATCTCCCATTCATCACTCTTAGGGATAGAAATAGGATAAGCCCCTTTCACAGGTCTACAGTCTGGCCTATTTGAAGCCTTGTAAAGCCTGGTCTATTTAGCGAAGAGGCCAAGGTTGTACACCTATTTATAGGCCTACTTGCTTAAACAGGCTAGGCTTAAATTTTTTCTTGAGGCCTAGCTTGCAGGCCTGGCCTTTTTAATATATATATATATATATATAAATTGAGACTTTAATACACACACAATATTTTATTCTATATAAAAATTAGGTTTTCTTTTAATTATATGTAGGCTTTAAATAGGCTTTGTAGGCTTTAAAATCTACCAAAAAGTTACATTTATGTAGGTCTTGGTAGGCTCGAAGCCTATTCATGGCCTTCAATGCCTATAACATAAGGTCTTTTAAAGGCCTACATTGTTAGTAGGCCTTTAAAATGGCTTTAGACCTTCTAAAGGCTCAGGCCTGAAACTCTTGTGGTAGGTTTAAGCCCATTTAACTAAAGCTTGGTCAGGCCTGACCTGGCCTATTTCTATCCCTAATTTCTTCATTTTATCTATCTCTACATGAAAACCCATTAATTATTTTAAGTGAAAAGGAGCAACCTTTTCACTACTGACCTTTCAATAAAGTTATTAAACAAAATGTCAAATTTTAAACCCAATGATGCTGCAAAGGTCACAATAGATCTTTTTCCTAGAATCTTTAAGTTTATGAAAATAACTTTTTGGCATGCACAATGGACCATATTTACGTAGTTCCCATCTCATCTTTGAAAATTTGGAGGATAATATTAATATATTAATGCAAGCTTTTTGTATTTCACAATATTCTTGGAAGCCCTTTCATACAAAGCATCTCGCAGCAAACAGATTCCACATTCCTTGTTTCAGAATAATCCAAAGAATACTATGCATTTTTTTTTATGTTCATCATCACAAGTAAATGCATCAAAACTAGGAATATTGGAACTAATAAGACCACAACTAAAAGCATAAAACTAGGGATACCATAAACAAGAACATTACTTTTTTTTTTTTTTTTTTGCTTCCTTAAGATGAAGCTAAACAAACATGTGAATTCATAAAACAATGGTTACAGGATGTGTGATCATTGCTAACCAACTGTTTTTGTTGTGTGTGTTTATCTTTTGCAGTTTAGGCTCAACCAAGTTTCGGTGCTAGCATTAAGACTTCAATTCGTTACACTTTAAGGAAGCTCGTCTGGAATTTCACTGTCTTCCATATTCTCTTGAATAAATTCTTCAGTTTTCTATTGGGCCAATTTTTTTAATATGGTTTTCTTTGTCCTTCTCTGCTTATTGAGGATATTTCTATTTTATTACTCTGACATATAGTTAAACTCCCAATTATATTTGTTTTAATTTTCCTCTGGCCATACGCGATCGGCCCTAGTCTCCCAATCATTAAAATGGTTTTAATATTTCCCTTTCATTCTATTTTCATCCAAAATCTGCTAATTTGAACATTATAATTTTCAAATCAATAGAGTATAGATTATTAGGTCTGATGATAAGTTTTCGTTGGAAGGGCAACAAGCAAGCATTTGAAAAAAAAAAATAACAGAGAAGATTCAAACAAAAATTTGTGGGGTGCCAAACTGAATAGGACTTTCTTCTACACTTTTTATTTCCCATTTTCTATTTTATAGACCTATGTTGAGGTTATGGGTTACCCTAAGAGTATTTTTTGACTGGGACAAGACTTATACTGTTAAGTTATTTAGCCATCTGTTATCAAGTGTATTAAAAAAATTAACATATCCCAACTTTACAATACATATTATCCCTCTATCAACTAATTCAACAGAGTCTCTCCACATGTCTTGCTTCTACTTAAGGACTTAATAGCAAATATCTAAAAAATACACAAAATCCGCCTTAGATCTATCTAACAAGTCTTGCTTAAGTACTATTATTACTTAAACCAACATTCAAACCTTAGGAAATATAAGACAAGTGTGTATATGAACGAGTGTTTGAAGCCAGTGGCAATGAAGCCTCAAGTAAAGCATGGACTAATCGTGAAAACAAGGAACAGACCTGGATCAATCATCGCATCAGAAAGCGAGAAACTACACAAGGGCCACAATAAATCATCAGAAGCTTCAGAGTCTAGTATGCCAAGGCCTAGCAAATCCATTAACAAATCCACTCAAACAAATGTTCTCAAGTGAAGAATATGAACATCACGGTCTCTCTCTCTCTCTCTCACACACACACACGCGCACACACACACACACAGAATTCAGATCACAAAAAGAACATCTAGGCTAAAGTAGCTTCTGCGTACCATTGGCCATTTGTAGAATTAGATTGACTATTGTTTTGGTTTTTGAAAGATACAGTTCTTTAAGTTTGGAATTTTAAAAAACTGCTTGAATGTTTTAATGTGATTTAATTTAACCCATCACTAATTCGGCATAACTTACTAAAAAAACAAGACTCTAAAAGCATAAGGAATACCTTAATTGAAACTGATATGTAGCTGTAATAATAACAATTCACAAGTTGGTTAGGAGGTTAGTTAGGATATTACCGTTAGTGTATTAGTGAACTAGGCTCTTACATGATTAGTCCAAATGACCCCCTGCTAGTGTTGGTAAAACGGGCCAGCCTGCGACCATCAAGAGCTATGGGCTCGTCGCCAGCCCGCCCCTTCGCGGGATGGCATGAGCCCACCAAAATGGCGGGTTGGGCCCGTTGGCCCAACCCATTTTACCAGCTCTACCTCCTACCTTATAAATAGGTATACCCCTTATTGTAACTCTTAGATTTGTGATGATGGAATAATAATGTTACTATGAATTCTCTCTATCTCTATCTCTTGGCTCTTCTCTCTTAATTCCTCTATCTTCTTCTCTTTTGAATCCCTCTATTTCTGGTTCTTCACTTACTTTCTCTCTCTCTATACAGAATTATGATTCTGTAATATAAACAAATTAAATATTTGATAGAGAAAAACATTAATTAAAATAGAAAAAGCAGTCAATATGTTTGTTGCATATTCTTACCCTCACATTGCAGAATCTCCTTACTAGTGACTAACACAAATGCTCACCAAAGTTCCTTTGCATGTTAGAACAACTCTTCTCCCCTTCCTTCAAAAACTCTTCTCCAGTATGTTCATTAGCATCATATTCAGCTATGCATAAAACAGTTTTTGAACTAGTTTTCATGTAATTCCTTCCATTCATGCTGAGACAATTCATGTCCACTGAAGAATCAGCCTCTAAAATGTTCACACCTCTTCAACCCATGAGCATATTTGCTATGAAGTACAACCACTTGAAAAAGGAGCCCAGTCCATGTTCAACATACGGACACTGATGTGTAAGGTGTGAATATTATTAAGTAGGAGTAATTAGGTAGTTATCTGTTGATTAATAGGGTTATTAGAATTGTTAATAGTATTTTAGATCAGAGGCAGCCCACATTAAGTCTATGAGGCTGCCTTAGGATATTCTTATATAAATAGGGACTTAGGCATAAGTGTACCTGTCTTGACATTTTGAATGAATAATACAGTGTGATTTCAGTCTTCTCTATTATTTTCTCCAATTCCCTTTCTCTGTTCTGACCTATCTTCCTCTCTTCTCTACTACTCTTCTCTCTTCTTTGCGACATACACAATAGTGGTGTCAGAGCTTTATGCTCCTTAGCATTCAGACGTTTCTACAATAGTGATGACGCGCACTGGTAGTTCGCACAACCCCATGACCAATTCTTCCGATGCAAGATTCCAAGCCATTAAATCAGAACTTCAAGAATTGCGTGGCTTGCCGGCGGTGGTTCAAGAATTGTGTGGCTTACCAGCGGTGGTTCAAGAACTGTTGGCATTACCCACAGTTGTTTAGAACTTAACAGTCAAACTGAACCTTCTTTGGCAAGATCGAGAATCAACAAATCATGAAGATTATCATGGTAAGGTTCGGCGAGCCGGGTCGGCTCCGAAATTGGGTGCTCATTCATATCGACACCCAAGATCCCTTCAAGTCGATAGCCACCATGGCGTTCGCTGAGAGAGACATGCCGAACACTTTGATTACCATCGGCCCAGGATGAACGATGACCGATATACACCCCCAATAAGGCTGGCGAAGATGGAGTTTCCCCACTTCCAGCACACTAATATTGCGGGATGGATTATTAAATTTGAGAGGTATTTCAACCTTGATGGAACTCTGGAAGATTAGAAGGTCTGATTAGCAAGTATTCATCTAGATGAAAAGTCTTATATCTGGCACCAAGCATTTGTCGACAGTGACGACGATTGAGTGATTTCTTGGAGTGAATACAAATATGCTCTCAAGGTACATTTTGGTAATCCGTATAAATCACCGATGGGTGATTTCAAGAAACTATACCACTCAGATTCTTTGGATGATTATACGGATGAATTTGACACTCTACGTTGTAAGTTGTGTATTCCAGAGGAGCAAGTGATTCAAGCATACATTGAAGGGCTTCATCCCAATTTTGCCAATTAGGTTTGGATTATGCGACCTCGCACGATATGGAAGCCAGGAGCATTGCCAAGATTCATGAAATTAATGCTTGAAATGTTAGTGACGTTAAACTGAACCAGCGTAAAGGGGCGTGGCACATGGACACAAACTGAGACTGGTGGAAGAATTCAAAGTTCTCTTCTATGATCGGTAGGACCCAGTCTTTGACCGAGCGGTTTGAGACCCAGCCCGTGACAGGTAAACCTTCCTTTTTGGCCAAAACCAGTAATCTTTCAGGCCAAGGTTATTCTTCTCTTCCCTCCTCAATTGCTTCGGGTACGCAATTAAAATCAACAACAACAACAGGTTTAGTACCACAACACATAACTCCAGAAGATGTGGAGGAGCACATAACTAAAAATATGTGTTTTTATTGTCATCAACCTTATTTTCAAGGCTATAATTGTGCCCAAAAATAGAAGATGCAAATCCAATTGATTAAAATGGATTCGATGGTTGAAGAATCTGAGGGGTTAGACGCACCGCCGCAAGAGGATTCTGTGGAAAAATTTTTCAACAGTGACGGGGCTAAGTGTTTGCAGATCTCTCTACATGCCATTCAGGGGAGAGTTGGAGTGGCTTTGATGAGAATTCAAGGGTATGTTGGGAAGTGGCCTGTACATATTCTGATTGATAATTGTGCTTCTCACGGGTACCTGGACGTGGCATTAGCCAAGAAATTGGGATGGAAGGGTGCTGCACCACCTTGTGGTGAAGTTAAATTCGTTGGGGGTGGTCACTTGAAGTTGTATGGCTTGTGGCGTAACTTCAAATGGAAAATGCAAGGTGAAGAGTTTCAGTTTGACTTGCATATTATGGAAATTAAAACCTATGATATTGTATTAGGTTTACAATGGCTGTAGCAAGTTGTTCATCATGCTTCCTGGAATTATGATGATCGACATTCTGGTATAATAATTCAGTTTGTACTCTGCGTACCACTCCCAGAGCCAATTTCAAGTTGGTACGTCACCTTGATGATCTAGAAGAGGATGGAAGTCAATTTTTCTTATTACAAGGAATAGAGGAATAGAACTACCCTAGCTGTGTTTTGACTAAGGGTTTAGCATAGATGAGTGCAGGGATTAAAGGTTTACTGAAGGAGTTTAGTGTAGTGTTTGCTGAACCATACTCATTGCCACCCTTAAGACCAGGACATAACCATCCAATCATTCTTAGTGAAGGAACTGATCTGGTTAACCTTCGTCCTTACCGTTATCTAGATATGTAAAAAGATGAGATTGAACGGCAAGTCAAGGGTTTGTTAGAAAGTGGGATGATCCAAGAGAGCTGCTCCCCATTTGCTTCTCCTATAGTGATGGTTAAAAAGAAGGATGGAACATGGAGAATGTGTATCGACTTCAGGGAACTTAATAAAAGGACAATTAAGAATAAATATCTAATCCCTTTGGTCGAAGAGCTATTGGATGAACTTAAGGAAGCAAGATGGTTTACTAAACTTAATCTTAGGGCTTGGTATCATCAGATAAGAATGGAACTATGTGATGCATACAAGATAGCATTTTGGACACATATTGGATATTATGAGTGGTTGGTAATGTCCTGGCAACTTTCTAAGGGGCCATGAACTCTATTTTTCGTGAATATCTTAGGAAATTCGTTTTGGTATTTTTTGATGTATATTGGTATATAGCCCTAGTATGGTTCTGCATATAGAACATCTTAGAATTGTGTTTGAAATATTGCAAAAGCATCAGTATTTTGTCAAGGAAATAAATATACATTTGTAGCCACTAGGGTGGAATATTTGGGTTACCTTATTCAGAATGGTGGGGTGCCTACTGATCCACAGAAGATTAAGGTAGTATTGGAGTGCCCAGAACCAGCTACAGTCAAGCAACTTCAATCTTTCCTTGGGCTGGCTGGTTACTATAGACGGTTTATTAAATCTTATGGTGAGTTGGCTTAAACTTTAACCAATCTATTAAAGAAAGACAGTTTTTTATGGACTCCTGAGGATGCACAAGCGTTTAAAAGGCTGAAGGAAACTTTAAGTTTAGCTCCGGTTTTAATCATTGCCAGATTTCTCTAAGACATTTGTTATTGAGACTGATGCTTGTGGAGTGGGAATTGGTGCAATCTTAATGTAGGGAGGTCAGCATTTAGCATTTTTTAGCAAAGCATTGGCTCCAAGGCACCATACATTATCAATCTAGGAGAAGGAACTCTTGGCAGTTGTGCAAGCTGTTGAGCATTGGCATCAATACCTTAAAGGAAGGCGATTTGTTATAAGGACGGGTTAGTAAAGTTTGAAGTATTTGCTGGATCAGAAGTTAAAAACTTTCTTTCAAATGTATTGGGTCTCTAAATTGATGGGATTCGACTATAAAATCCATTACAAAAAGGGCACCAATAATAATGTGGTAGATGCTCTCTCTCGAAGCCACAAATGGAAATTATGTAGATGACTCTATCCACATGTTTAGCTGAATTGTTGCAGGATATTAGGAATAGTTGGGAAACTGATGAAGAATTACATAATCTGTTGTAGCAATTACAGACTAATGCGGGAGTGATTGGAAAGTATACTTGGAAGGATGAGTTGTTGAGGAAGAGTGGCAAAATTGTAGTAGGGAAATGTATAGCTACTCGGAATAAGATCTTAGAGTGGCTGCATGCTAGTGCTCAAGGAGGGCATTCAGGAATTCATGCAACTTACCAACGAATTAAATATCTCTTTTGGTGGAAGCATCTATTCCAAGAGGTCAAGGATTTTATTCGCCATTGTGATGTGTGTGCCGCTATAAATATGATGCAACTGCCTATCCTAGGCTGTTACAACCTCTTCCTATTCCTAGTAGAGTGTGGGAGAGTGTCACAATGGATTTTATTGAAAGGTTGCCTGAATCCAATGGCAAGGATACCATTTGGGTTATTGTGGATAAGCTTAGTAAGTATGCACATTTCCTTGCCCTTTCTCATCCTTTTTCTACTTCGGTTTTAGCTCAGTAATTCCTAAAAGGAGTCTATTGGTTGCATGGGGCACCTATGGAGATAATTAGTGATCAAGATCCTATCTTTGTTAGTAATTTTTGGCAAGAATTTCTTAAGATACTTAAGATAGATCAAAAGTTGATCTCTTCTTATCATCCCCAAACCGATGGTCAATCGGAGGTGGTTAATAAGTGCTTGGAGACTTACCTTAGGTGTATGTGTTGGGAGGTTCCTAATGATTGGAGCCGTTGGTTACTACTTGCAGAATGGTGGTATAATACAACCTATCATTCAGCTATTAGGGTCACACCTCATGAATTATTGTATGGGCAGAAACCGCCAATCTATGTTCCTTATTTGCCTTATTCTGCTGTGGTGGAGGCGGTTGATAGGACTTTTGCTCCTAGGGAAGGAGCCTTGTTAGTGGCTAAATACCATTTGTCTCAAGCTATGAATATGATGAAGCAGCGAGCTGATTCACATTGGACAAATAGGGAATTTCAGGTTGAGCAATGGGTGTTTCTAAAATTACAACCTTATCGGCAAATCTCTACTGCCAGTAGAAGCAATCAGAAGTTAGCTCCTAGATATTTTGAGCCATATAAGGTTCTTAAGCAAGTGGGGGCAGTCGCATACCAGTTGGAGTTGCCTCCTGAGGTTCGGATTCATCATAACTTCCATATTTCTTTGCTGAAGTTGCATCCCGATCCTTTTATTCGTCCATGTCATCCTCCATTAGATTGGCCAGAACCCCCTTCAGCTAAGGAACCTGAATAGATTTTGCAGAAACAAGTTGGTAGAAGGAAGGGACGAATTGTTACTGAGGTTTTGGTTAAATGGAAGCAATTGCCAGAAGAAGAAGCCTCTCGGGTTCTGCTGTATCATTTGCAGCAGCAATTTCCTAATTTTGTTGTTGCTGACCGTTGAGGACAAGGTTTTTTTAGGGGGTATTGATGTGTAAGGTGTGAATATTATTAAGTAGGGGTAATTAGGTAACTGTCTGTTGATTAATAGGGTTAATAGAATTGTTAATAGTAGTTTAGAAGGCGGCGCAGATTAAGTCTATGAGGCTGCCTTAGGATATTCTTATATAAATAGGGACATAGGCATAAGTGTATCTGTCTTGACATTTTGAATGAATAATACAGTGTGATTTCAGTCTTCTCTGTTCTTCTCTCCGATTCCCTTTCTCTATTATGACCTATCTTCCTCTCTTCTCTACTCCTCTGCTCTCTTCTTGACAACATACACAACAGACATTTGTGTTATACACAATATGGCACTATATCACTATGTGACACTATAAATTAGAATTTGACACTTCAAATTTGGCTCCATCATTGTGCTGTGTCAATGTCACGTCCTGTGTCTATGGTAGTGTACATGCTTCCTGGATTATTTATCAATCAGATCTTTCATTATAAATCAATACTGGGGGCTCCAGTCTTCCAAGCATCTTAATATTTTGCATTAAATAAGCAATAGTTCCAAAAATACGTTGGAGAACCATTCATTTACCAAGAACTGTAATCCTTTGATCATCAATAACCGCCATAGCTTCTGTCTGTGAGATAATCATTCAAAATATTTTCATCTCTGTTTGCTACTAAACCCAGAGGCAAAGCACTGTTTAGTCATCACAGCCTTCCCTCCAGCCAAAGAAGCTGCCTCAATCACCTTCTCCACCGAAATTTGCATCCTCAACCACAGTCAAATAACTTAGCAGAATCTCCACCTTTTAATACCTTAGTATTCCCTTTTCTATTCTAATCATACACCTTATCCTGAGTTCTCCATTACTATCTACATTTATTGATTGCAGACTCGGGATTCCAGCAATCAACACATACAGAAAATTCCCAGCCCAAGCAAACATAAAGGCACGGAACATCAAGTCTTTGTTTTCCCCCTTTTTTCTTTTCGGTTTTGAAAGGAGAATCATTTTTGCAGTTCAATGAGCATATTTGGCAACATTCATTGAAATGAAAACATCTCCTGCAGAGATGAACTTTACACCAATTGCTAAAAGGTTCTAGATTCCGATCCTACCGTACAGTGCAAACGCCAACCCTGAAGCCACAAGATGGCACTTCCGTCAAATAGGGCAGGAGCCTTGTTTTCTTCTGCCATGGAGGATTGGAATCCGAATGTAGAGGACATTCATCTGACTAAGATATTCGGGACATATAAAGCTTAACAAGATTCTATGGGTTTAGCTGTTTTCGCTCCTTCCGTTGATTGAAATTCATCTTCTTCGTTGGCCAAGTCCGATGAGACGGAGCAAAATTGTGATCAGGAAAGCTTAGTTATCCGGGGTATTGCAGGGGGCACAAGACATCAGACGGCCGAAGGAGATTTTCATTTTAGGCTCAGGGTTTTGCGAGGGGCCAATTTTCCAAGTCGTTGGGCGTTTACACAACACGCGCTATGCATGCGAGTGAAACGTTTTGATGCATTGAGATAGAGGGGAATCCGTGTAGTCGGTGTAGATAATATTCTTTGCAATCTTGTCTTTGGAAGGAAACATGTGAATACACGTGTCAGTGTTTTGAAACGGTAAACGAGGTTTTGGAACTCCAAAATTGTCAAAATATCAAATAGGGAAATTATCAGTTAGGTCCCAAGCTACAAAATTAATCTCAAAAAAGTCCCTTTACAAATTCCAATGTCAGAAAAGTCCCTAGGGACTTTTCTGACAGCATTTCCCTTTGAGCAATTACTACAATAGCCCCACTTGTAAAACGAGCTTAAGGTGTTGTAAACGTAGCAACAAGTGTTGTAACATAAACCATTTAGACTTTCTTTCTCCCAAGTTGTAAACGCCGCTTATGAAGTTGTTAATATAACTGAAGATGTTGTAAATAATTACTACAATAGCCCCACTTGTAAAACGAGCTTAAGGTGTTGTAAACGTAGCAACAAGTGTTGTAACATAAACCATTTAGACTTTCTTTCTCCCAAATTGTAAACGCCGCTTATGAAGTTGTTAATATAACTGAAGATGTTGTAAATATATATAGAATTAAAAATAGAATTAAATAATTATTTACAACATCTTTAGTTATATTAACAACTTCATAAGCGGCGTTTACAACTTGGGAGAAAGAAAGTCTAAATGGTTTATGTTACAACACTTGTTGCTACGTTTACAACACCTTAAGCTCGTTTTACAAGTGGGGGCTATTTTAGTAATTGTTCAAAGGGAAATGCTGTCAGAAAAGTCCCTAGGGACTTTTCTGACATTGGAATTTGTAAAGGGACTTTTTTGAGATTAATTCTGTAGCTTGGGACCTAACTGGTATTTTCCCAAATATCAATGAAGAACTTTTTTTACCATTAAAATATCAATGAACTTTGTTCTTTATGCAGTCGTGTTATTTTTATCCTAGTACTCCTCATGTGCTTAATTATTGGGATATTTGAAGCATAAGTAGAAGTTATAATTTTTATATTTATCAATTTTTTTACTCCCTTCGGTCCTAATTATAAGACAGAGTTGACTTTTTTGAAAAAATTAAGGAAGCCAATTAAATTACTTTAGAGTGTTTATATTTTTAGTATCTTTAGATTATATATTAATTTATTAATCAAATTAATTAGTTTGGAGAAAAAAATAAAAATATAAACACTCTAAAGTAATTTAATTGGCTTCTTTAATTTCTCCAAAAAAGTCAACTTTGTCTTATAATTAGGACCGGAGGGAGTATAATTTATCTCTGTTGATGTTACTTCAACAATAATCAAAGGGGAGAGAAAATGAAGGAATTAAAGAAGATGACTAGGGTGTTTTAAAAAATACATGTCATATTAACTAACTTAATCAACTTTCTTAATCTAATCAAATTAGATAAATATCTCTTATATTAATGACCGGAGGAAGTATTATTTAGTTTTGAAAAATATAAATGCAAATGAAAATTTCAGTTATAAAATCACACATTCATTCAGATTTTTTTTGGTATTGATTTCTTTACCTGAATTTTTTGGCATTGATTATATCATTTACTATTGCTCATATTGGAAGAAATTTTTACTTTTAAAATTTTCTAAATTTTAGATTAGATAATCTAATGCTAAATGCAATAAATTGAATGAATTAAGTATATTAGTTATTGAGAGTAAAATGTTAGGACCATTTTATCATAAAATTTTAATAAATAAATAGGATATTTTAAAAAATACATATTATATTAACTATTTTTTAATCTAACTAAATTAGATAAATATATTTTATATTAAAGACTAGATGAAGTTCATGATTATAGGTCCCCGCCAATTTTTTTCACTAATCACACTGCCGAGGCTTCTTTTGTTCAATCACAACCGACACCCTAGAGTTCTATCTTATATTTTTCTTTAAAACAACCAATGTGAACGTATTTTAATGTAGGGGTGAGCAATCGATGTTTGGTTCGGTTTTCAAGGAAAACCGAAAAAATAGAACAATCGGAATGAAGGCATTTTAGTAACCAAAACCAAAATGGTAAAATAACCGAAATTGAAATAACCGACTAATTTTGGTTCGGTTTTCGGTGTATTTTGGTTATTGGGCCTTTTGGGCTTTTATTTTTCTACAAACCTATCCACGCAACCGAACTGCAAGTCTACAAACCCAAGCAACAATTCTAACAGAAAGAATAATTTGTACAAACCAAATTTAAGCAAGAATTGTACCCAACAAAAAAATTTAAGCAAGAAAACCAAAGATTTTCAAATTTTAACCACAAACATTTAATTACCTAATTAAACTATGTATCAAAGCATTTCAATATCATTCGAAAACAGTGAATGATGCAACATAATTGGACTCTGGAGTATTAGTGATTTAGTGGAGGAGCTCTATATTAGAACTGGCTGTCACCCAAGAGGGGGGATGAATTGGGTGTATGATAAAAACTTAATAACTTTGGAAATCTTTTTCCATCTTAACGAAAGTGGTAAGTATGAAGATAATAAATTATTAATCAACAGTTAGATTAAATAATATATGTTAGAAATATAAGAGTTTAGGGAAGAGAATATGCAAACTGTGATTTATCCTAGTTCGGTCCAATCTGTGATGGCATATGTCTACTCCCTAAGCTTCTCCTGAGATTTTCAAATCCACTATCTTCTTGTTTAATCCAGGCACAAGAAAAGTCATTACAATCCCACAAGTTTAGCTGGGTACTTGTGAAACCATTTACAAATCTCTTACTGAAATACTACCCCTTACGGCAAGTCTTACGAGCAGAGCAATCCTGAAAACCTTCCTCTCCTGCTTACCAATGCAAGTCTTACGAGCAGCAATATTCTCTCCTGCTTACACCCCTGTAAGTCTTATGAGTAGCAACATTCTCTACTGCTTGCACCTTGTAAGTCTTACGAGCAGAATGTCTTACTGGCAATTCTCTCTACAGCTTCCCCAGTAAGGAAATCAACCCTCTCAAGGTCTCTCTACCTTGAGATCAATTCATAAATATAATTGAAAGTGTTTACAAAATCTCTAACAGAGTAGATATAATGCTCACTAAAGTCTAATACAAATCACCCTGTTAATGATAAGTAATATAAAAACTGTAGAATAGAGAGTGTTTGGGTCAAAGTGTATGACTCATGATATTTGCTTGTTTGCATCATTGCTCTGTTCTCTATTACCCATCGACTTTGAATGCTCTCTTATTTATAGTTGATGAAGATAATGACCGTTATGAGCATTCATTTGTTGGAGTGCCATTACTTTATTCTGACCATTGAGCGCATTTGAAAAACTAGCTACTATGAGAATTCTGTTGCAGAGCAAAGCATCCCGTTGAGGAGCGGGATATTTTATTATGAGCTGTACATCACGTTGTGGAGTGGGATGAATACGTTTGAGTTTCTAGACAATCTTTCATGGTGGGTCAATCTTTTGTTATGGTAGGTAGCCAATATTCGGTGTGTAATGATGCCGCCCACCACAATTGACTTTCTCATTTGAATCTCTAATCTGAACGTTCATCTTCCTATTTTACACTTGAAATATATGTTGGTTAACATTTAGATATAGTAACAAGTGAACACACAATTATTCAATAACATTTAATCAAACTCGGATTGTTCGTTAAGTGATGATATTTTCCATAAGTGACCTCCATTATTGAATATGAAATCTAAATGTTTAATCTCCATGTTTGAGTTGATTATTGTGAGGCTCTGTTTCGTTTCTGGATTCTACCAAGGTCTCACTCGAGTGCATCTTCATATTTCCTCTTATGCTTCTACTTTTGTGTTGCACTTCCATCTTGCAGGTAATGTGGGCCCTCACTCGAGTGCATTAATCATTACTCGAGTGCATCAGTATATCTCAGATTCAGGCTTTGTTTCTAGATAGCACTTGCAGCTAAATATTCAAGAGTGCATTTTGCACTTCCGAAGTGTTACGTTCTCACACAAGTGCAATTAATATGGCTCACTCGAGTGCATTTGATATTTTCATGTTCTAGCTTCCTCTCGTACAAATACTTGCTGCTCATCGCTCGCACGACTCGAGTGCAATCCTTCTCCTCACTCGAGTGTTACTAGTAATGCTCGAGTGCTCTTCACATTTCTCTGGTCATATTCTTCTCAAGTTAACACTTTCATGTAAACACTTACTTAACTCGGGTGAAAACCTTCACTTCACTCGAGTGCATTGTCATTCACTCCAGTGTAGCTGAAATACTTCCACTTCATAGCCACTTTTGGACAACACTCTCACCAAAATATCAAGAGTGCGTTTTTTGTGCTCGTGAGTGATGTGGGGCCATGTCATACTTGATTTATTCATTTGATTCTAAATATGGAAAATAATGTATCATAAGAAAGCTCTTGTCATATACATTCCAATGCAAAAAGAATCAACTCCAAACTCCTTGTATTCTACAAGTTATGATTGACATAATGTCTATCACACTAGACCACACAAACATTAACTTCCAAAAGGTATAGCTCCTAGAATATAACTTCAAATTAGACAAATTACCTATCCATAGAAAGCTCTTTGAGTCTAGTTTTATATGGCACTAGTTTCATCTTAAACCGATGTGTCGTTTGTGAGTTATGTCCAAAATACCAAATCTGTCTTGAAAAGTAACGGTGATTTCAGAGTCAACTTCCACAAATTATATCTCCTTCATCTGAGCTTCTTTCAATGTGTTCTTCGTGTACATTTTTCATGTTGTGAGTCTTCTTTCATATGCCACCAGTGTTAAGTCAATCCACCATGTGGTTTGAGAGATATGGCCAACATACCAAACCTCTGTCAGGCAAAACAGAAAACAAAGTAGAATAGAGTGCCCTATACTTGAGTGTTTTCTTCCTTCACTCGAGTGTTACAGTGCCACACTTGCTACAGAGTTTCTGCACTTTTAGTCTGCACCTCAAGTGCTATAGTACCTGCATGCTACAGTCCCAAACAGTGCTCAACAATGAAAATTTGGTTACAAAATCTTAATTTTCCCACATTACAGCTAGAAGATATCAACATTTGTCTCCAACACAAAAAAAGCAAAAAACTCATCATTGTAGTGCTGCAAGTGGAGACAGAAGCGATCAAACGAAGAAATAATTTCACTTCCATGTCCAGTGGAGTCAACATACAAAGGAAGAAAAAAAATTCCTAAAAGATTCATTTTCTTATTCAGAAAAAGTAACACAATTTCTACATTCCAGATAGTAACAAACGAACACAAGAAGTGAGAAAGTACCTTCTTTCCCAAAAGGTACCATTTTTATTCAAAAAAAGTGAACAAATTTCGTCATTGCAAATTTACAAGGCAGATAGAAACGATCAAACCAATAGAAAATTTGACTTGCAAAGATTGAAATTAGAGGAGCAGAAGATTAACACTTACCAGAAAGAGAAGCCTCGAGGGTTGAAGATCAATTGATGGCGACGCTTCAACGGACAGTGAGGTGAAGATCAACCAACGGTAAGGTGATGTCATGAGGTTAAGATCAATTGACAGCGACGCCTCGAGGGTTGAAGATTGATTGAGTGACTGACGGTGGGTTGAAGATCGACCGACGGTGGGCTAACTCTTCCAGTTTTCCACCCTCAACCGTCAAGACTCAAGAGTCTAGAACCGACGGTGGGTTTGAGATCGACCGACGGTGGGAGGACTGAGGATAAAGGACAGAGGGACTGAATGAAGAAGGAAGAAGAAGCTCAGAGACGAAGTGAATAAGTGATACTGTGATAGTGGAGACGCGGGACATAAGTGAAGCACTAAAGCTAAAAAGTGAAAATGGATATGAAATTTGATTCAATTTAGTTTAGACACTTAGACTAGGCTTGGATAACTAGACAAGAGACAAGACACAATGGACAAAAACTTGAGCCTAACTAATAATCAAAATGGGCTTTAAATCTGGCCTGGCTTGCTTGCATTTCATATATTTAGGGGGGAAATATAGGCAATTTGTAGCAAAAGTCAGTTCTTCGGTTTTAACCAAAATTTTTTCAAGATAACCGCAATGATGACCGAACAATCAAAATAGCCGAAAGTGAAAACCAACACAAACCGAATAATTGAAAAAGCCGAACCGAAAAAACCAAATTGAGTTTGGTTCGGTCTTCGGTTTTGGTTTGTTTTTGCTCACTCTTACTTTAATGAGATTTTAGGGTAAAATGTTGATGGGGCAAATTAGAACATATGTTAGAATAGGATTGGACAAATGGATACATGCATCTAATGAATATTAAGGAACCCTAGCACGTACATATCAATATCGAATATATGGATAATGCTACTATTTAGCTAGAAATATGCAATGATCACAAGTCCAAAGAGAGAGTCCATCTCAAAAGACTAACCTATTAGGAGGAAGAGCCCTTTGACTTATAAGTCACACTACACTTGTGAGGCTTCCTGATGTGGGACTATAACATAGTCACTCCCTTAAGAGCTGACGTCCTCGGCAGCTTCACACCACGGCACTTCACTCGGCTTCTTGTCGGTCAGAACCCTTCGTAGGCAGCCCTTTCCATGAACATTGAGCTCTCAATGAAAGCACCAATGTGATGATCACAAGTCTAAAGGGAGAGCCCATCCCAAAAGACTAGCTTATTGGGAGGGAGAGCCCCTTGAACTTATAAACCCCTATGACTATGTTATGAGTTTCACATCGGGAAGCCTCACAAGTGTAGTGTGGCTTATAAGCCAAGGGACTCTCCCTCCCAATAGGCTAGTCGTTTGGGATGGGATCTCCCTTTGGGCTTGTGATCATCACATTGATGCTTTAAGGGGGTGATCATTCACGGAAAAGGCAACCCACGGAGTGTTCTGACCGACAGGAGGCCGAGTGAAGTGTTGTGGTGTGGAGCAGCTGGGGACATCGGCTCTTAAGGGAGTGACTATGTTATGAGTCCCACATTGAAAAATCTCACAATTAAGTAGAGTGGGATGTCAGCTCTTAAGAGGGTGACTATGTTATGAGTCTCACATCGGGAAATTTCACAAGTAGAGTGGGATTTATAAGTTTAAGGGGCTTTCCCTCCCAATAAGCTAGTCTTTTGGGATAGGCTCTTCCTTTGGGCTTGTGATCATCATAAAATCATGCCGTCTTTTCTGGCCTAAAATCTAATCTAGTTTGGTTAAAATGATTGAGAGAACAATATGATTCAATAATATCTTTCTCATAAATTAAAACGTGTAATACTTCATAGAACTGTTTAATCAAACTCACGTCCCATGAATAGAGTAAAACTAATAGACCTAATCGATATAAATATATAAAATTTAGGGTTAAGATGGAAAAATACCTACAAACCTTTTTCAAAATATATCCACCACCATTAACCTTTTTTTTTTTTTTGTACAAAAGTTGTCAAACCCCTTAACATTTTAATTTTTGCAGAGTAATAAATGCATAGTTTAGAGGGCATACAGAAACAGCGGAAATATATTGATAATTAGTATTGGTTTATATTATAAGGAATCCTTATAGGATTTGAAAAATATATACAAAGTTCAAAAGAAATAAAATTAAAACTAAGGATAATCAACTGTACTCATGTTTGAATCGGACCCTTAGTTGCCGATAATTATGGTTTTGCCCTTAGAGCTGCTACTTTCAGTTGGATATTTTTAAATGTTGAAAAAGGGTGAGATTCGAGCGAATCTCAGTAGTAACATGCAATAAATCATATAAAATGCAATAGATAAATATGCTATGCACCATGTAATACAATATAATAATAACACAACCTATACGACATGTGCACATGAGTCGGGGCTACTTCCCCACTATTCATAAACCTCGGTTAGGTTCTTGCTCACAATCAGGTAAATGTGCCTCCTCACATAATTGCCCTACTCAGCAAAACAGTGTTCATTATACATATTACATAAGATAGCATAAACAAAGTATATAAACATTCACATAATGTATGAAAAGATAGAGTTAATTACTACCTGAGTCCTTTTGCAGTTCCAATATTCATCCTATACTGTTGTTTCGGCTCGGGCTATTTCCAATTCCTATAAAAATTAGAGTCATAAATAACTAATTATTACTTGTACTACTACTGTGTCGGTGGTTTTATACATATACATATAGGTATATTTTTATCCTATTAATTACACACACTAGGCCCTAATTTTTCTCTTTGTCTAATTTAAGATTCCTTAAATTTCTTAGGTTCTATAATTTGACTTATTATCTAATTTCATAAATCAATCCTTAATGATTTTTAAGGATTCATTTATTAACTTCATAAAGTCTTGAAAATAATTTATCAAAAATTCCGAAGTCAAATTATGATCTCTAATTACTATTCCTCAAATGTTTTGGGAAAGTGGGCATTTAACTCCTAAGATTAATCTCTAACACCATTTAAATTTTCTTTTCAAAAAATTTAACCTTTTATTAAATTTTAGAATATTACAAAAGTGACTATAAAGTTAAAAAAAAGGGTGTAAGAGTGACAACTCCGTTAAAATTAAATCATTTAACTTTGACCGTAAAAGAGAGGGAGTGTTTGATTGTGAACTGTGACATAGATGTTGTGTTGGGTTAATCAAAGTCTACGTGTAATGAAACACACACAAATACACACGTCTGTTTTATATTTCATTCTCTGTTTTTTTGGCCTTTTAATTTCTCCTAGTTCCTTATTGTCACGCTGTTGGTGGCTGTGGACCGCCGTGTATAACCGCTTTTTGGCATGTAGCGCATCTTCTGCTCCACTGGACAAATTTCTATCACCGCTATATATTCGATTGAGCTGCTCTTGCAGATTAGATGAACATGCTTCAAGGGCCAATGTTAATCGTTTCTCACTCCCAATACATCGTTTGTGCAAATTCTTAACGATTTCAAGCTCCAATTTTGTATCATCTCAAACGAGAACTTGTTCCGCTTCCCCCAAATACACTACTCGAGCGTTCATCAACTTCTCCCACACTTTCCCTTTATCTTTCCCAATCGCCAATGATCATTCGATAACCATTGCATCATAAATCTTTGACGTAGTTTGGCAAGCACCAAAATCATGGTTTGCGTAATCCGAGACAAAACTCCTCTTACACACATACCTCGTAAATCGTAAAAGCTATTAAAAAAAGTTAATCCAAACACACACATTATCTCCTCCTCCTCCTCCAGCTTAGAAGCCAACAAATCCCTTGCTGTTTTCACCTTCGTCGACGATGGCGTTGCATTGGCAGCCAATTTATCCTCGGTCCTCATAGTCAACAAAAGCATAAATGACACCCCCATGGCAAGAACTGGTGTGACCAACACTTGTCGCCTGGCGCTTCTAGCTCCATCCGATGATTCCAAAGTTTCAATTAACATTTCCCTTTTGGTGCTATAGTCAGAGTCGTCAGATTTACTAGCCTTGATACAAGAGGGGCGGGCAGATAAATTGACCATAAGGTGGCGTTGAGGGGTCCAAAATCTCCAAGAAGCATGGTTACCGGCATCGAATAGTGGTGACAGAAATTTGTCTGGTAGAGCAAAAGACGCCCCGCCCCGCCGAAAAGCAGTTATATGTGGCGGTCCACAACCGCCAACAACATGACAATAAGGAACTAGGAGAAATTAAAAGGCAAAAAAAAAAACAGAGAATGAAATATAAAACAGATGTGTGTGTTTCATTATAAGACTGACAAGTGGACTTTAATTGACCCAACTCAGTATCTATCACCATTTACAGTCACTCACTCTCTCTTTACCGGTCAAAGTTAAATGATTTAACGGAGTGCTCACTCTTACACCATTTTCTAAATTTTATAGTCACTTTTATATTAAAAAAAGATTTATAATGGTAGGTACACATTTAAAAAAAAGTTCATGAATATTTTAACTGCTTAACATTAAAATTTATGATATTTAGGTTTATGTTACAGCAATACTTAGCAAATAAGTAATATATATATATATATATTGCCAACAAATAGGTAATATATATATTTATATATAGATACACAGTTACACACATGCTCGGGATCGATTTGAAATGTGGGAGAACTTTGCATGTGCCCCTGCTGCATCATTATTGAGTTGGGCGTTAGAGAGTGGTTGATATGGAAAGTGAAATTACCTTCGAAATTGAAACGGGATTTTAGAAAACAATATAGGTTTTGGATCTGACAAGATGATTAAAAAAATAAAAAATAAAAAACCCATAAAATTTTAAAAATTACTATCATATAAAAAAGGGAGAATGACAAAAAAATATTACTTAAATTTTAAAATTTTAAATTAGTCATTTAATAAAGATTTGTGTTGTCAATTATATTACTATTCTTGTCAATTCTATTATTCTTTTTATCAGCGGGATTTTAAAGTTCAAATGATATTTTTCTGTCATTCTCCCTATAAAAAACTCAATATATTTTTATAAATAAAAAATACTTTCTTGATAACACTAATAAAGCAAAAAAAATATTAATTTATTTAATTTATATTATTATATATAATAATTCTTGAATAATATTACGGGCATTAGCAAGCTATTGTATAATAATGATGGGAAAAGCCTCTATTTTTTACTGTATTTAAAAAGGACAGAATATATTTTTTTTACCAACGAAACATGCAATAATTTCCGAATTTCCGGTAACATGGGAAACCAATAATTGTCGGTGTAGGGAAAATCTGACAGGGCCCAATCAGAAGATTCCACATAGCAAAATCACATGGGAGGATCCACGTCAGCGGAATCTTACTGTGAATTGGGAAACACATGCGATTGCATCCAACAAGCACCATCGGAAGCGCGTTACCCAACTATAAATATCAACGGCCTTTGTCCAAGCTTCGTCCTTCATCCCGAGTTTCTTGTGTCGTCGGCCATTTACGCCACAAGACGCTCGCTCTGTCCCAATATATGTCCATTGAATCATTCCAAGCATAGCAGGTTTTCTCTTCTTCTTCCTTCCTCAGATCTGCGTTTTAGAGAGCTACGTTCTGTCTAACTCATTTCGTATTGTTCGACCGACTTAATCACTGCCCCAATCTCACCTCTCAGTTTCTGATAGTTGATATTGACGGACACACTTTTTCGGAAGCTGGTTTTCGTCTTCGGAAATTCCGCTTGGAGCTTCTTTCTTTAGCCGACTGAACCTTGTCGTGAGGTTTGGCTTATTTTCTTCAATTGTGTTTGATTCCGTTTTCTGCTGTGCAGTAATCTTGTTTGATAAATGAGTTTCCTGAATTGTCGATTGAGATTATGTCCTGCATTGTTTGAATGCTTAGATCGGTAAATTATGCTTAACTTCTTCGTCTGATAGGCGTATTTCAGTGAATTTGTATTTGGTTTGTTACGCCCTAGCAATTAAGTTTGTAAGCTTTATTCTGTAAAACGGATGCAATTAGTTTTGAATAGAAATGAACATTTCAGAGAATCCGTGCATCTGTAGAGGCAGTTCATGCTGTATGAGGTGCTGTTTGCTTTGTGGGCTACGTGCTTCAATTTTACCTAAGTCCTATATCCTTCAGGAAAGGATCAATTCCTTCTCTAACTTCTACTTGGGGTCACTCCTCGGAAAGACTCTTCATTCAAAATAACAATCTTGCTTCCAGAGGATATTTTTCCTCAACAAAGTTAGAATGTGATATGAAATATGAATCGCTTCTCTTTTTCCTCACATAAAGGTCTGGTTTTATGTCTAAAACCCCTGCTTGCCCCGTTTTCATTTTAGGCTTTTCTTTTGCTTGATATTTTGTTTGCACCGGTAGTTCGTTTGCTCAAAATTCACTCCTGTATCATGTCTCTTACAGGTTATTATCGTGTAGGGCTTGCAAAATGGACATTAGTGTTGGAATTGTGGCTGATGAGTCGAGCATCATGAAAGCAGTTAAACCATTGCCAGAGGATTTTGATCCAACGGCTGTGATTAAGGATCCTGTGCCACCCGTAGTTGAAAATAATGGGAGTGTTCATGGGGCGACCAAGATGAGGGACGATAAAAGTAAACGAGAGATAGTCCTAGGCAAAAATGTTCATACCTCATGCTTGGAAGTCACAGAACCAGATGCTGATGATGAGATGACAGGGGACAGGGAAGCTTATATGGCAAGTGTTTTGGCTAGATACAGGAAATCTCTGATGGAAAGGACAAAGCATCATTTAGGTTTGGCAATGTTTCCTCTTACTCAGATTGCTTCCTCTAGTGCATTTCTGATGTTTATGTTGTTCTATTTGATGTGTTATGAAGATGTTTCATAATGGGAAAGTTCTTTTTTTGTAAAAATTTCTTTTAGGTTTTGGTTTGAGATTCTGGTTATCTTAGAAGAGCTTCAGAAAATCATCTCCCAGTCAGCTGAATTATAGAGATTTGAAGTAGACTACTAGAGCATTTTATTTCTGATTGCATTTTCTTTCTTAATAAATAATACTTCATTTTTCAGAGGAAACTAGACAATGCTTATGATCTTTCGTGTTTAGGGAATTTATCATTTGCTAATCTACAAAAACGCATTCATATATCTTTGCTTGTCAGGCGAGAGACTTTGAATGAGTTTGGGCAATTTTTGAAGTTCATATTTTTTTCCTATTAACCTTTGAGGTCTTATTTTTATTTTTATTTACGAACTACCTATTGCAGGTTATCCCTATAATTTGGATTTCGACTATGGTGCCCTTTCCCAGCTGCAGCACTTTTCTATAAACAACTTAGGAGATCCATTTATTGAAAGTAACTATGGCGTCCACTCACGGCAGTTTGAAGTAGGTGTTTTAGATTGGTTTGCCCGATTATGGGAGATTGAGAAAAATGAGTACTGGGGCTATATAACAAACTGTGGCACAGAAGGGAATCTTCATGGCATTCTAGTTGGGTTAGTTTCATAAATTTCAATTAGGGTGATATTTTATAAGTTAGTAGAATGATTGCCTAATATGGTGAAAATACCTTTGCAGGAGAGAGGTTTTCCCAGATGGGGTTCTGTATACCTCACGGGAATCACATTATTCTATTTTCAAAGCTGCTCGTATGTACAGAATGGAATGTGTGAAAGTTGACACTCACTGTACTGGGGAGATTGATTGTGATGATTTCAAGGCCAAGATTTCTCTTAACAAAGACAAGCCAGCAATTGTAAATGTGAATATAGGCAAGTTTCTACCCCCTCCCTCACACACACACGAACGCCTTTGTGCTCTCTACACATCACCCCTACATTTTGTTGACTCTAGCGCTTACACTTGAATCTTTCAGGCACAACTGTCAAAGGAGCTGTGGATGATCTTGATCTAGTAATAAAGACTCTTGAAGAAGCAGGATTTTCACACAACCGATTCTACATCCACTGTGATGGAGCTTTATTTGGTCTCATGATGCCTTTTGTCAAACGCGTAAGTGTTGAATGTGCTCGATTATGTTTCCTTCTGACCATCTAATAAGTGATTTAGCACACAAAAATTTGGTTTCTTCAATGCCCTGATCTCTTTTATAACCAGCTTCTACCTGATAATTGACTCAACAACTTTGTTTTCTTCTTTTGGGGGAATTGCAGGCTCCAAAAGTCTCTTTTAAGAAGCCTATAGGAAGCGTGAGTGTTTCTGGCCACAAATTTGTGGGGTGCCCTATGCCTTGTGGGGTGCAGATAACACGATTGGAGCACGTCAATGTTCTCTCAAGGAATGTGGAGTACCTAGCTTCTAGGGATTCCACAATCATGGGCAGTCGAAACGGACATGCTCCCATCTTCCTCTGGTACACCTTAAACCGTAAGGGATACAGGGGTTTCCAGAAAGAAGTACAGAAATGCCTGAGGAATGCACATTACCTGAAAGACCGCCTCAGAGACTCCGGGATTGGCGCGATGCTTAATGAGCTCAGCAGCACGGTTGTGTTTGAGCGGCCACATGAAGAGGAGTTTACTCGCAGGTGGCAACTAGCATGCCAAGGCAACATTGCTCATGTCGTGGTGATGCCAAATATTACAATTGAGAAGCTCGACAAATTTCTGGAGGAGCTTGTGGAGAAACGAGCTAAGTGGTTTGAAGATGGCAAGTGCCAGCCTCGCTGCATTGCGTCTGATGTGGGTGAAAGTAACTGCCTCTGTGCCTTGCACAAGTGAGCTGGTGGCTAGCCATTTTAGGAAATATGTGGGATTCTTATAGAGTTTGTTGTTCATCTGTGTTGTTATGTGAGGCTTTTATGGAAATGTGATACACTGAATCTTCAATTCACAATCATTTATTGTGCCTGCTTTAATCTGGCCCTTAACATGGATGTCTTGGTTTCTGCCAAGAAATTAATGGGCGAATATAACTTGTGGAAGGCCTGCTTTAGTACTAGCGATTTAAACCCATTTTCCTCTCTTTATTGAAGGGGCAAGGGAGTGTTACTTTACGTATGTGAACAGCAAAAGACCCTTGTTACTATTAAAATGTAAACACGAGTTAGTGGGGATTTTTATTAAGTTGGGGGCAAAACCCCCTTTTTTTATAATAAAAAACAAAGATCTCGTGATTCTCTCTGCATTTTTTTTGACAGATCTCTTGATTCACAAGCTTGTGTGATGTAATACTGTACTGTTTACTTGACTCTCTTAACCAGTCGTTCTTATAGGTTATGTTTGAAAGTTTGCATGGTCTTGAATATAAATCACAATGTAAAATATCTAGAGGCCTGAGCATTTAGAGTTCGGTGCTGAAACGTCTGCTTCTGTAGTTCTGAGTTATAATTCAGAAAACAAAAAGCAGAAAAACGCCATTTTGAGGGGGACAGTAGTGCCGAAAGAGCTCTTCAAGGGCTAGCCCAACCTTTTTTTTAATCTTTTTTCTTGGATAAAGGACAAAATGATTCAATATGCAATTACAAAGTCTCATAGGTTAAAGGAAGCAGGACAAAAACAAGCAGAATTAAAGTTGTACAAGGAGAAACACGTTGCGAGAAGTACCTATATTTAATGCCTAATAGTACCTCTGGGAGGATACTTGTGCTTGGAAAAAAGGAATTAAAGTTGTACAAAGGAGCTTTGGGGATAACACGAACGTCAAAGCAAAGAAAGTGTTGAACCAAGTCTTTGACTCCCTGCAATATGACATCGAATTGTTCCCTCAGAAGAAAGGTAGGTGTGATGAATAATTTGTTAACACACCAAATTCCTAACGCTTCCTTATCCAGTGAAAATTGAGAGAGCGCACACCAAATCTCGAATTCATAAAAGAGAAGCTGAGAGGCTAGAAGAAAATTATTTTAGGGGAAATTAATGTAAGGTCCTAAGGAAGGGATTTAATCACCCAAAGGTCCAATAACAATTAAAGAACATGTAATGACAAGTTTCAGTACAAGTAATAACATGTTTAAGCCACTCACATATCATTAAAACCTGTTAGTAATTAAATCCATTCATTGAAACTTCAAAGTAATTCTTGGTTGAATGAATGTCGGGAACCATGGAGACAGATTAGCAGCTTACATGACGCTTGCTTCCCTTCAATTAATTTGTGCAGGATGATAATCCAATATTTGATGTTGAAAGTTGAAACCTTCCATGGATGTATAAGCAACAGGGGACTTAATGTTTCGCATTGAAAGATAGAAGCTATGTTTGGAATAGAGTTTTTGTAGAAAATAAGTGTTTATTACGTAAATCGAGATAAAACTCCTCTTACATATTTATTTCGTATACCGTAAATCACGATTTATAAGCACCTATAAGTAAAAAATAAGCTATCCCAAACGAGTACAAAAACATGTTCGAAAAACATGCTTAGAATTTCATGAAAGGTTGCTTGATGATACCCTGATTCAAGGCAATGTTGCGCTTAAACCATATCACATTGAGTAAGATTATAATACCATTCATGAGTGAGTGCATTCCTTCCATCTTGATAAAATTGACATAAGCACGTTGTTTGATTTTCTATTTTTTAAACAATTTTTTTTTAAAAAAAAATTTAAAAACAAATTGACTCAGCATAAGGGCATGATATGAAGATGCGTTCTAGAGATTCTTCGTGATCACATCTAAAGAGGCTTCTTATCGAGTGATTGACATGATGTTGCCTTAATGCTAGGGGTGTCCAAAATATCCCGGTCCCGGTCCCGGAATTTTAATCCCGGGAATTTCCCGTCCCGGCCGGGACCGGGACCGGGAAAACCGGGACCGGGATCTAAGGGACCCAGGACCGGGACCGGGACCGGGACCGGTCACACACTTTGTGATCCCGGTCCCGGTTTTTTTATTTTATTTTTTTATTTTTTTCTTAAAAACTAAGTTATTGTTTTATTTTTGTATTTTTTATCTCATAATTTAAGTTATCATTTGATAAAATGTGTATAACATATTTAATTGGAGTTAAATTGTATATATCGTGATACTAATCCTACTATATAATGTATAAAAATAATAGCAAAAATGATGAAGGTGATAATAATAATAATAATAAAATGTTATTCTTCAATTCTAGATTAATTTGTGTGATTATTATGGCCTTATTAGATGTTAAATAATTACTTTAAACACTAGATTATAGAAAATTTAACTAAAATAATAATATTTTTAAAATTTAATTTTTTTAAAAAAAAAACCGGGAATTCCCGGTTTGATCCCGGTCCCGGCCGGGATTACCGGGATCGGGACCGGGATGCAAATTGCATCCCGGCCAAAAACCGGGACCGGGACCGGGAGTGGTGAATCCCGGTCCCGGTCCCGGATTTGAACACCCCTACTTAATGCTATGTTTGGTAGCGTGGAACTTAAGCCTACAAAGTGGAAATGGGGAGGAAGCTAAAAAATTGAGCTTTGGTGTGTGAAAAGTGAAAACCCAATTCTTGTGGAAATCCATTTCTATAAAAAATGATGGAATCGGGTTCCACACATATGCCCAAGGAACTGAGTTCCAATTCCCTAGAAATGAAAAAAAGTGACTATTTTGCCCACCACCACCTCTCCCTTAAAATAGCTGTGGAGGACGACGGTCGGTGGCTAAAGATAGATGTGAGACAATGACCTAAAAATGATCTACCGCTTGCGTTTTCTCCTTCCCTCCAACACTCTGCTCTCATAGCCTTCTCTGCTCTCCCTCCACAATATGGTTGTTTTGAGGTGGCTAGTGTTTTTTTGGGAAGGCTATATTGGTAATTTTATATTTAAATAGCAAATTAATTAAAAATTATATCATACTTTCATAATTATACTAAACATTCATATTTTTATATGCTCGCTTCCATTATAAAAAACTCTTCCATAGTGCCAAACATGGCTTAAAATTTCATAAGTAGGGACAATATTGTGAAGAAGCTTACATTAGTTCCATGTAAACAACTACTTGAATTGAAGCGAGATAGACCAAAGAAATTTTCAAAACGGGTCAAAAGAGGCAATGTTGGACCCTTTTGACCCATCTTTGGCTCTATAGTTACCATTACAGTACCATTGGTCAGAATGTGCTATGTGAGAAAGAGGAAGACGAAAAATGTTTGGCGACAACAGAAGAACATAATTTACAAATCTAAGAAGGATTCCATTGGATGGGCTAAAATAAACTTACTCTTTTAAGTTTGCATCAAATTTTAGTAGTGTATTTTCATTTTCTTAATATTAACAATGTTAATATCATTAATAAAAAATACTGACTGAGTGAATTTAAATAATAACTTTTCAATTAAATTATGATATATTAGTCTTTAATTTAAAATTTACAAATTGAAAAATATTTAAAATAAAACATGATGCAGATGATGTTTGATCAAAGCTTTCAAGTTTCAACATAACAGCTTATCTTTCAAAATTTAAAATAATTATATTAAAAGATTAAATTTTACACATTCCTTGTTTGTATTTAATTACATAGTCATCATTTAAATTCGTTGAGTAAACATTTTTATTTAAAAAGAATGATGTTAACATTAAGAAACCGAAAATATATTTTATAAAGTTAAGAGATTAAATTGAAACTTAACAAAAATTTGGAGGACAAAACCTATACTTTGACCTTAATTTTTACATATAACTACATGATATTTAAATATATCAAAGTAGCTAGGTTCAAATATAATCAAGTCAAATTAGATGTAATTCTTATAACGTAATTATTTTAAATTCATTAGGTTTGAATTTGAAGCCTTATTCTTTTTTTAAAAGAATTAAGACTCATCAACAACACGATGAATAATTATTATAAATTTTATATTGTATAGTGGTGATCGTGCTGCATTAGTGACTTGAGGATGAATATCATCAATTTTTTTCCTATTTTACAAAATTAAGAATAAAAAAATAAAGGCTTATGGTTTTCGTGTGGGCAACACACTTATCTCTCTTATTTTATTTCAAAATTACCTGCAAATGCCTCTCGCCATCATCTCAGTCAGCAAAACATATACAAAAGATAGATATTAATTGGCATATCACCAATCAATCAGCAATACTTTATAAAATAAAAATGTGTGGTCAATAAAACACCACTTTAATTTGCACGCTGATTTGTACTATGAAATATTATATCCGAGCAAAAAGATTCTGTAAATTTTATATTAATTGAAAATTTTCAAAAAAAAACCCCCAATTGAACTCAAGGACTGAAATAAACATATTAATATAATAAATAAGAATATCAAATTATATTTTGAAATTTAGTTGTTTGAGTAAAGTGCTTACACTTTTCTCTCTTTCAATATTTTCATCTTTCACCCAAATTTTCCTACCTCCATTTTAAATCATAACTTATCTATATATGATTTTTTTGATCGAAACTTATCTATATATGATCAAGGTTATTATAATATTAGAGTATATTTAATGATTTATTTCTAAAACATACATAAAATAAGACAGTTCTCTGATACTTCATTAATATGAATTCTTTTTATAACTTGATAGTGGTGGTTTCAGTGCTTGCAAATAATTTTTAAATTTTTTAATTGAGATATACAAAATTTAGGCCCTTAAAGCATATATATCGATAGCTTGCACATGCGTAAATATGGGCAGATATACATATTTTTTAAATTCTTCAAATGAGATTGAAATTTTATTATATAAGTTTTTAGCCGATGTAAATCAGATTTCCATGAATTTTGTTTTTGATGTTTATATGTTTTGAAAAAAAAGTCTTATGACACAAACAAAGTTCTCCTAATATTTTTCAAAAAATGATGATTTCAATTTAAATAATAAAAATAATTAAATTTGAATCCTCCTCATTTAATTTAAATAAATCAAATATAAATATAAATGAAACATCTTTGCTTTAGTGAGCTAGCTAGTGGATTTGTACCCAAAAAGATCATATAATTGTTTGCGAATTTTAAAGTCAAATTCTGATCATAATCAACATAACTAATAAAATATAATGTTCATACAAATTAAAATTGTATTATACTTAAGTCATAAACTGTTTCTGATGCATGGAAACCACATCAGTTATATGTGGTTGGAAGATCAATAAGTCATTCTTAGCTTTATATTTGAATGTATATTTTTGAGGTTACATCCACAATTAATTAATTTAATAATACATATATAGTTGATTATAATACTCTATAAAAAAAATTGAATATAATATGAGCTACATGTTTCTGCTAAAAAGATTTGGTTTTGCCAAATACAATAAAATAAATCCTATTGTATTTTTAACCTATCAATATGAGATCTTCTAAGTACATAATTTCATTTTCCGTTACTAACCTCGTCAAAATTTGTCAAAGTCCAATAATTTAACACGCACACATATACTGCTTTTAACTCTTTTATGTGTGAGTGTGCGTGTGTGAAGCTCTATTTTTTTAAAAAAAAAAACAAAATGAAAGTAGTTGAAATTCTTCTATACGAGTACTTATGTAAATTTAATGTATACAAACTACTTAATGAATATTTATCGCACATATTTCCAAACAACCTCTTAATGTTAAAGTTGTTAATTTTCTTATTACTAACATATTTATGAATTAAATTTTTACAATCTCATTTTGACAAAATAAACCCACCTTAAGGGGCAAAAAAATTCTTTCTAGAATATGACTTAAAATAACATTTAATATAATCCAAATTTAAATAATCTAAATTATTTTTTGATTTCCTTGAGATTCAATAATGAAAGATAGCTTGTCATTCATAAAGTAATAAAAGAAGCCATCATCATTGTGAAAAATAGCTTTAACGTTATCAACGCTAGTTTTCAATCCAAAAAATGTGTAGGTAAATAAATAAAATAAACCTGCAATATAATGTCCTTTTCATGACCCCTTTGCACTTTATTTAGACATAACACCACTAAAAGAAAGAATATTAATTTTCTGTAGAACAATATATGGAATCACTTTATTTTTGCCTTTCTTTTTTCTTTATTAACTTTATCTCCATTTTATGGGATTCCTTCTTGTAAGGAAAGAAACCGATGCTTTATACAAAATATTTACTCTTGGTTTTAATATATAAGCTATTTTGCATTCATTTGAAACGCTAATTAACATATCAACACTAGCTGAAATAGTATAGTCACTTCGAAAATTTAGTTTTACATTAAAATAATAATTGGTGTTTTAGGATCATATTCACATTCCAATAATGAAAAGAAATGTTATTAGTGGAGTCAAAGTAAAATTGGAATTGTACTTTTTTTATCATAAAAAGATTTTGGACATTTCAATACAAGAGTATTGTAGTTAAAAAAAATAGATGTCACTACGATTTAGACTATCTAATGTTTCTCTTAATTTGACTGTATGATCTTATATGAAATCACTTTAAAATAGAGGCACCAACAAATCTAATAAAAAACAAAATAATTGTGAATAACACAGGTCCCTAAATTAATTTCAAAAGATTTCAGCGAACAGAAAAAATGAATGAAGAATTTTTTATGTTTGGTAAATTGAACTAGCTAACATAGTTGGCTAGGTTTATATTCATACAGAAATATATTTAACCTATAATACGTTCATGCTTCATAAGAGAAAAATATTGACCATCGTTATAAAGAAATAATAACTTATATATATCACAATTAATTTGTGATTCAATAGGTCATTCTAGTTCACAGTGATCTTTACTTTTTCTGGACTCACAGAACCCACCCCTAATATTCAGTATTAGTGTGTCAACTTTGAGCTTTCTTATCCGACTCAATTGAAAATAGCTCTTCTAAAGTCTTTATTTTTTTTAACATTCATACATACTTAAATTTGAGATCTCTTTTTTTAAGTGGCGATAACTAATTATGTTAAAAAAAGGCTTGTTGGTATATAACCCATAATAATCTTTAATCAGTATAACCACACTCGCACATTCTCCTCCGGTTCTTAATACTACTATAAGACATATCTATCTAATTTGATTAGATTAATGAAGTTAGTTAAATTAGTTAATATGACATGTATTTTCTAAAACACCTTAGTCATCTTCCTGAATTCCCTCATTCCCTCTCCTCATTGATTATTATTGAAAGAGCATTAGTCGGGGATAAATTAGGAAGAAGTCAACCAATATGAGAACTATGTCTTATATATAGAATAAAGATCAACTTTCTAAATATGTTTTATATTAAGGATTGGAGGAGTACATATATAAATGTTCAATGTGCCCATCACTTGGTTTGCTCCATCATCAGTCTGCTCCCCCTATATATATATATATATATCTCCTAATGTGTCTTCCCCTTTTTATTCGTTATATATGAGGCAAGAGTGCGTATTAAATTTTTCATAAATATTTCCCCAGTATACTATTTGATGCTTGTTTTAAGATTATGTAATCAAAATAATAATAATAATAATAATAATAATAATAATAATAATAATAATAATAATAATAATAATAATAATAATAATAATAATAATAAATACAAGTGAATCCCAATATAATTAACGCCCCAATATGCCAAAAAATTAGGAAGAAGTCAACAATTATGAAAATTATGTCTTATACTTAGAATAATGATAAACTCTCTAAATATGTTTTATATCAATGATCGGAGTATATATATAAATGTTCAGTGTGCCCATCACTTGGTTTGCTCCCTCATCAGCCTGCTCCCCATATATATATATATATATATATATCCCAATGTGTCTTCCCCTTTTTATTCGTTATATATGAGGCACGAGTGCGTATTAAATTGTTCATAAATATTTCCCCAGTATACTATTTGATGCTTGTTTGTTTTTTTCAACAGTATTTGATGCTTGTTTTGAGATTATGTAATAATAATAATAATAATAATAATAATAATAAATACAAGTGAATCCCAATGTAACTAACGCCCCAATATGCCAAAAAAAAAGAGGTGCCCATGGAATTACAGAATCTGTGAAACTCTAAAATAACAGCAAGAGAAGGAATGAAATTATTAAAATACAATTTTTATCTTATCAATTTAACGAAACCTTCAACCTAAAATTACATCAACATATAGAGATACACAGATAGATCTATATTTAGCTACTTTTTGAACAACAAAAATTATTAAAAGCTTTTTAAATTGAAACTAAGATATGATCAAAGCCCCATGGAATCCACTGACTTTGTTAAGCCAAAAGTGATTCCCATGGCCATCCAACCTCCAAATAAAACCCTCAAAGTTGACTTTACCATCGGAGCTTTCCCTAGAACTGCACTCACAACTCCGAACACCAACAAGGCAAGGCTCACAACACCCACAACCACCCCTAACCTCACCCTGTAATCTTTTATGAACGCCGCCCCGAGCAGCGGCACCACCGCACCCACGGCGAAGGCGACCGCTGAGGCCAGCGCGGCGTAAAACGGGTTTGGCAACTCATCTTTCTTCACCTCTTTGCCTTCCCTCTTCAACTGAGATACCTCGATGTCATACTGCGAGTATACCGACACAAACTCTCCTATTGCCATGCTGCAAGCTCCGGCGACCAAGCCTGCGACTCCGGTGAGGATCATCGTCTTGATATCCTTTCTCACGGCTCCTACGCCCATCATGAGCGAAGCCGTTGAGAGCAAGCCGTCGTTGGCTCCGAGCACGGCGGCTCGAAGCCATTGAGCCCTTTTGGCATAGTCAACGACCTCAATCTCATCTTGCTGGTGGTGATCGTTAGGGTTTTCTTGGTTTGATTCTACGTCGAAAATGAAGGTTTTTGTTGTGGTTTCACTGGTAGAAGCTGGAGTGATTTGGCTTGGCTTGTGATCTGCCATGGAAGTTAGCTGGATATGGTGTCTTGAGGAGGAAGAAGAAAGTAATGAATCAATAAGATTTCAGATATGGATATATGGAAGTGTGGAGGACACACGCCTTGTGAAGATTCTATTTATAGGGAAAGAAAGTAGGGCTTATGTGGAAATAACGGAATAATTTTTTTTAAAATTTTCTTTGGTCTCGAAGAACGAAAGAAATTAAGAAAGATAGAAAAAAGAGAATATGGAAGTGGTAGTGGAATGGTGGAATCTTATGCGTTCACACTTGGAAATAAGTTATTAACCACGACCATCACCACCAATTAATGTTGCTTTTTTTTTTTTTTTTCCTTAAAAATAGAATCGGACAGTTTTTGTTTAGAGCAAGGTTGTCAAACTCTCGAGTTTAAGTAAACTCATGATAGTAATGTAAATTTGTATCGTGAACTCGAATCGTAAACTTATAAGAGTTTAGTTTTACCATTAAATAGATATTATTAGTGTACGCTAATGAAATCTCAAGGTTCTCTCTTCATTATGTTCAATGTTACATATGATATATATATACAGATTCTCACGTATGAACGAGACAAGCCGTTCCTACTCCCTTCCTACTCTACGACTTTCCTACACACTATTATTGACATTCTGACTCTAACACTCCCCCTCAAGTTGGAGCATATATATTGATCATGCCCAACTTGTTACAAAGATATTTAACCCGAGTCCCATGTAAGGCTTTCGTCAGAAGATCTGCCAGTTGATCGTCGGATCGTACGTGCCCTGTAGATACAACATTTTCTTTTATCTTATCACGAATAAAATGACAATCAATCTCAATATGTTTTGTTCGTTCATGGAACACAGAATTTGAAGCTATATGAAGTGCTGCTTTATTGTCACACCATAGTTTTGCTGGTAATATCGTGGTAATGCCAATTTCCTTCAAGAGTTGAAATACCCACACAATTTCTTGTACTGACTGTGACATGGCTCTGTATTCTGCTTCTGCACTTGATTTTGACACAACTAATTGCTTCTTACTTCTCCAAGATATCAAATTTCCACCAACAAACACACAATAACCCGTAGTGGATCGTCTTGTGGCTTTAGATCCTGCATGATCCGCATCACAGAAACACTCGACTTTAGTGTGTCCATAATCTGTATAAAGAATACCAAGACCTGGAGAACCTTTCAAATAATGCAAGATATGTTCTAAAGCTTCCCATTGTGCTACTGTTGGTGATGCCATGAATTGGCTGAGCCTGCTGACTGAGAATGTTATATCAGGACGAGTTACTGTCAGATAATTCATCTTCCCAATGAGTCTTCTATATCTTTCAGGAAATGCAAACGGCTTCAGTTTCTCTGGATCAATCTTCTTCTTCAAGTCATCAGGAAGTTTATCAAACATACTAGCATCAAGATCCAGGAAAGGATTCGGAATCATGGGGATGCTGCTTGGTGCAGATCCAAGCTTTCCAGTGTCTTTTAAGAGATCGAGAACATACTTCCTTTGAGTTAAAAGAATACCTTTCTTGCTTCTCAAAACTTCAATACCAAGAAAGTACTTTAATGATCCCAAATCTTTAGTCTGAAAGTGAGAGTTTAGGAAGATTTTAAGTTCTGAGATTCCAGAACAATTACTTCCTGTAATCACAATATCATCAACATATACTACGAGAAGAATCATGCCTGCATCAGATTGTTGGTAGAACACAGAGTGATCACACTTGCTTTGACGTAACCCAAACTTCTTGACCACATTACAGAATTTATCAAACCAGGCTCGAGGACTTTGCTTTAGACCGTACAGTGACTTCCGGAGGTAGCACACTTTCCTATTCTCCCCCTGAGCAACGAACCCAGGTGGTTGCTCAATATAAACTTCTTCCAGAAGATCGCCATTCAAGAAAGCATTCTTAACATCTAATTGATGCAAATCCCAATGATATGTAGCCGCCAAAGATACAAGAAGACGAACTGAAGTGAGTTTGGCTACAGGAGAGAAAGTCTCAGAATAATCAAGACCATAAGTTTGGGCATAACCTTTTGCAACAAGGCGAGCTTTTAGTCTTTCCAAAGAACCATCAGCCTTAGTCTTAACAACAAATACCCATTTACAGCCAATAGCTTTCTTGCCAGGAGGGAGATCAACAAGAGTCCATGTACCAGCTGTTTCCAATGCCAAGAGTTCTTCTTCCATTGCGGCACGCCAACCAGGGTGAGCTAGGGCTTGGTGAACAGTAGTAGGGGTGGATATGGAATCAAGGGTGACCACAAGTGAAGAAGAAGTAGGAGACAAATGCTGGTAAGACACGAAGGAGGATATAGGATAGGTACAGTTAGCATATCTTGTGGGAGTACAACGAGGACGAGTACCTTTTCGGAGGGCAATAGGTAGGTCAAGGGAGGGATCAACAGTAGAATCAGGAACAACTGGATCAGAGGCAACAATAGGAGGATCTAGGGGATCAGGAACATAAACCAATGTGTCATGACCAGAATCCGTTGGCGAAGCAGTGATTGGTGACGGTGAAACGTTGGTTGCATCAGCATCATTGATGATATCAGGTTCTGGTACAGCAGCCTGTACTGGTGAGAGTGGGACACGATAAACCAAGACATCATCAGACTCAGCAATGACAGATGGAGACTCAGAAGAGGCCGAAGATGTGAAGAAAGGAGAAGACTCATGAAAGATTACATCAGTGGACACAAGGTAACGACAGAGATCAGGAGAGTAACATCGATAACCTTTCTGAATTCTAGAATAACCAAGGAAGACACATCGTAGGGACCTGGGATCAAGTTTACTGACACTTGGACGAACATCCCGAACATAACAAACACAACCAAAGATTTTTGGATCAATAGGAAACAGCTTAGTGGTGGGAAACAGAACAGAGTAAGGAATATCTCCACCAAGAACAGCCGAAGGCATGCGATTGATGAGAAAACAAGCCGTAGAAACAGCATCAGCCCAAAAACATTTAGGGGCGGAGGAATGAAACATGAGAGCTCGTGCAGTTTCTAATAGATGGCGATTTTTTCTTTCAGCAACACCATTTTGAGCAGGGGTATCAACACAAGAGGATTGGTGAAGAATACCATGACTTTGCATGTAATCTGTGAAAGGTGAGGAAAAATATTCTTTTGCATTATCACTTCGTAAGATTTTCACAGGAGTATTAAACTGGGTTTGAATTTCAGCACAGAAATGACGAAAATGAGTAAACAATTCAGAACGCTGTTTCATTAAGTAAAGCCAGGTGGTTCGGGAAAAATCATCAACGAAAGTTACAAAATAACGATAACCAGTTTGAGACAGAATTGAACAAGGACCCCAAACATCAGAATGTACTAACTCAAAGGGGGACGCAGCTCGTTTATTGACACGCGGTGCCAAATGAACACGATGGTGTTTGGCAAAACGACATGACTCACAATTTAAAGTAGACACAGAAGAAAACTGAGGGTACAATTTCTGGAGAGAGGACAACGACAGATGACCTAAACGACAATGAACTTCAAAAAGAGACGACCCACCAGAACAAGCAACAGAACGTGGAACCTGATCATCAAGGATGTAATGTCCACCAGATTCATAGCCTCTACCAATAATCTGCTTCGTCGAAAGATCCTGAATTAAACAATAGTCAGGGAAGAGTGTGATAAAACAATTGAATTGTCGAGTAAGTTTGCTAGTAGATAAAAGATTAAAAGCAAGATCAGGAACATGAAGGACAGAGGATAAAGCAATAGATGGGGTAGGTCTGATAGTGCCACATCCGAGAACACGAGAATAAGAACCATTAGCACTTGTTATACTAGAGGGGTTGGCATAAGGTGTATACGAGGAGAACAAATTTTTGTTACTTGTCATATGATCAGTTGCACCGGAATCGATAATCCACTTTGACGAACAAGTGGCAAGGCTAGAAGTGATGTTACCTATAGCAAGAGCACCTGAAGATCGAGACTTAATTTCCTCCATCATCAAACAAGGAGATGTACCAAACAGCAAAGGTGAAATGACAACAAACTCTCAGAGCAAGAACAAGATAATTACACAATCATAAACTGCAGCAACAATCTGAAATATCCCAAATGAGGCTTTAAGGTCCTCCAACTATAATAACAAACGTCACACTAGTGACCAAGTGGAAATTTCTCACAACCAAAAAATATCCCAAACGATTAACAGAAGCCTCCAGATGAATAGTAATCGTGAGTGAATAGTACCTCAGATGAATAGTAACCGTTAGTGAATAGTGCCTCAGATGAACAGTAACCGTGTGTGAATAGTAACTCAGAGATTTTTTTTTTTTTGAAGGGACCCACACGGAAGAAAAAACCGTGAGTGAATAGGAAAGTGTTTACGTATAACACTTTCTCAACAAATTATTGCAATCATGGGACCCGCAGGTATATATTAAAACAATATTACCTTAATCAATGCAAGGGACCCACGGACAGAAATACTAACTCAGAAAATGAAGTTAGTAACCAATTTGCAGTCGACGAACGTTGAAACTGAAAGTGAAGAGCAAAGCACAAAAAATCAAATGGTGTCGGATGGCCACGAAACTTCAGGAGGAGGAAGAGGAGGTTCAGTCGATCAGTGCGCCGCAAACGCCGTCGTGAACGGAGGTCTGAGCACGCCACACGCTCCGCGCGTGTGTTTGAGCACCGGAGAGGAGGGCGGCGCGTGACTGTCCACGCGAGGTCGGAATGGCACCGGAAACTGGTGGTTGACCGATCTTGGAGTGGAGAAGGCAGTGATCAGGGGCGTGTGTGCAATAGAAGTTCTGACGGCAACAGATCTGAGAGGAAGAGAGCTTACTCACCGGAAAAAATGGAGTTTTTCACCGGAAAAGAAACGAAGTCAGAAATGAAACGAAGGAACGAGGCTCTGGTACCATGTACGCTAATGAAATCTCAAGGTTCTCTCTTCATTATGTTCAATGTTACATATGATATATATATACAGATTCTCACGTATGAACGAGACAAGCCGTTCCTACTCCCTTCCTACTCTACGACTTTCCTACACACTATTATTGACATTCTGACTCTAACAATTAGTATATAATTAAATAATTAAAATATAAAAAGTTGACAACAATTTGATTTAAATATATTTTAAATTCAAATAATTGAAATTAAATTTATCAACATTAATAATTTATCGTATTTAACAAAGAAATTTCTATAAAATTCATATATAAAGTCGTTGAGTATAATCAAATTGAAAAAGTTAATACGAGTTTAAGGGTGTGTTAACACAGTTTTGTAAGTTAGAAACGTAAAAAGCGGTAAACTCGGTATATAAACTCATGAATTTAACCGAGTTTACAAAGGTCACGAGTTTACTAATAACTTGACTCGATTTTATAAGTTAGAAATGTAAAAGCGGTAAACTCAGAGAGTCAACTCGTGAATTTGACAACAATAGTCCAGAGATTGATTCTCTGTAATAATTCAAGTGGATGGTTCGGTAGGAAAAATATTCTCCGTTAATTGGTAAGTTGATATTGGTACGAATACGTACATAGAAATATATAGTTGGCGCTGATAATTTATACTTGAAATATTAATTGCACCAATCATAATGAATTTAATTGATTATTTCAATGGCCATTATTTGAGTCCTATTTTGTATGATTTTTAAGGAATAGATTCAACGTTGGGAAGAAAGAAGTAGGCACGTATAGTTATTGTATGGGTGTTGTATTTTTCTTGTCATTTAGTAGCGTTATCTTTCATTAATTCTTATTCTCTCCCTATATTTTGTAATTAGCGCGCACACTATTCTAACTCTTATAAGTGCCAAATAATCATATGATTAATCAGGTCAAAAAAATAATCATGATTAATATTTTACCAACGCTATTTGGTTTTAATGGAAGAGGCTTTAGCTGCTATTTGGTTTTAAATATATAGTTGGCACTGATAATTTTTAACTTGAAACATTAATTGCACCAATCATAATGAACTTAATTATTTCAATGGCTATTATTTTGGGTCCTATTTTGTACTCTATGATTTTTAAGGAATAGATTCGATGTTGGGGACAAAGAAGTAGACACGTATAGTTAGTGTCTGTGTGTTGTATTTCTTTTGTCATTTAGTAGTGTTATTTTCACTATCTTTGATTAATTCTTATTCTCGATCTTCCCATATTTAATACTTTGCGTACCTAACTACTACCTCCGGTCCTAAATATAAAGTTTACTTTTTCTGGAGAAATTAATGAAGCTAAATAAGTTACTTAATCATGTCATATGTTATATATCATTAAATTATATATTAATTTATTAGTTAAACTAATTAGTTTGAAGAAAAAATAAAATAAAAATATTTTAAATTAATTTAATTAGCTTCCTTAATTTCTCTAAAAAAATCAACTTTGTCATATAATTAGGACCGGAGGGAGTATTATAACTCTTACAAGTATCAAACAATATAATCCTGGTCTTACCAACAAGCTTGGGTCCTAAAGGAAGGGGCTTTAGCAGCTCAAATACACAAGGTCTTAGAATTCGAATATGTTTGAATGTAGAAAATCTTTGGGAGAGTTATTTTCAATAAAAGTGGGCAACGTTTAAATTTCACTCAGTCAGATTGTTATATTAAAAAAATAATTTTGGTTTCAAAAATTGAACCAGATGGGATGGGTTAATTATTTGCACCAAAAGTCGAAAGTTACGTTGATAGCCTTACAATTTAGTTGACATTATATTTCTTTTGTCAAAAAACAAAAAATTGCCGTTTGTGTGTTTCTATATATAATTATATATGAAAAACTTAGGGAAAATCCTAGAAAAAAACCTCCAAAATTTTAAAATCCCAAATCAGTTTGGTTCCTATAATTGATAAGGGATTAATTACAGTTGATAAGAAATTCATAATTTATTTTCGTTGGAAATTACTGATTTGGGATTTTAAAATTTTGGAGGTCTTTTTCTAGGATTTTCCTAAAAAAATGCGTATAATTAACTTGGGTGTAAGTAAATTAATTATTAATAGGTTTCATGAAAATTGATAGAAAAAAAGGTCTCATGAAATTAATTAACTTATTATTAATATTTTTTTTTGAAGAATTTGTGAAAAAATATAACAAATTAGTTGTAAATTGTTAAATTTGACTCTTAAATATCACAAGAGACCTGTAAAAGCTTTTCTTATTGTATAGTTTATGGTTCAACTGAGAATTTTTTACAAGACCTCCTATTATCTTTATGAATGAAAATTAGAAATTGACAATTTATACCGTGTATGCTCTAGTTCTTCAAAAATTTATTAATAGCAAATCTAATGTAATAAACTTATTTGTAATAAAATAAGTATACATATGTAACTCTTTGAAGAAAATGTACTTGGGAGAGCTATGTGCCCGACAAGACTCAAATTTGACCCATGCTATTAAAAAAAGCTGTTTGCTCAAAATTATATACAATATTGTGACAATATTTTTGTCAACCAAATTAAAGAAGGAAGTCATATTAATAAATAATTAACTGTTCAGTTTCACCGAAAAGTGAAAAAAAGACAAGAAATAATTAGAAAGAGCATTACTTACACACACATAATCACTTTTTTTTTACAATGTACTATTTATTAGTAACATCCAAAGAATAGAAATGGTTTCATCAAACTTTACTTTCTATGGGATCAAATTCCGAGTAATGTTTAAGCTGTATACTGAATAAATTAATCAAATATATATAATTGACAATGTATGTCAGACCACAATTTATGGGTACTCTATGGATTAAGTTTCATGAAAAATTAAATATGAATATATATATATATATATATATATATATATATATATATATATATATATATATATATATATATATATATATATATATATATATATATATATATATATATTATATTATTATATCCAGTGTGCCCCGTGCTTTTGCCTTACGTCAGTTGATAAGGTTTCTTGACCACTTCATGAATACTGTGTATCTTTCCAAGGGGATATAATGGATCATCTCCTCAACGTTGACGGTTTTGAATGGTTTTATTTTTATTTTAAATTTTAACACTTTTATTTTGAAACTGTTAAACCGTTAAAATGATACAGGAATATATTCTAGAATTTGAATTCCACGAGTATTCTTTCTATTTTTTTTAACCGGGATAAAATTCCATCATGAGCTTTTCTTAACTTCAATAATTTTCTGGAGAATTTTATTGGATGACGCCAGTGTATTTATAACATTTCTTCCTTTTTTAAAGCTAAGAGAGAAAAGGTTAGCTAACCGTTAGTCTTAAGGGTGTGTTTTGGTTCAATGGAGGGGATGGAAGAGGAGGGATTTTAATGGAGGGGAGGGGATAGGAGGCATTTTAATATTACCTTGTTTGAATTGATCAGAAAGAAGGAGAGAGAAGGGATTTTAATGTTACCTTATTTGGTTTAGGAGGGGAGGGGAGGGAAATTATTTTTATATGGACAACTTTACCCCTATGTTATAAGTGATTTTTTCTCAACTCTATTAGATGTATAATACAGTTTAATTATAAATAACATTTTTACGCCCTAAATTATAAGTAACATTGAATACAATTATATATATACATTTAAACTTATATTGTATAATTTTAGTTATATATATAGGGAAAATACCTCTAAAATACATTGGAAATAGGGAAATCCCTATTCAGTGCATTGAAATTGAAAAATCTGGATTAATCTAGTGTCAGTATAGATGAACAGTGCGGGCGGCGCCAAAAGACGATTTTGCCCTTCAGCCCTCATTCTCACCACTTCAAAAATAACAACACGCGGCTTTTGATTAATAACTCCAGATTTTTTATTAACAACTCAAAAATATAATGTTGTTAATGAAAAATACGGTATTGTTAATAAAGAAAGAGGTGTTGTTATTGGCCCTGAAACTTAAATTATGAAGTTGTGAAACAAGAAAAGGGAGTTGTTAATGTAGAATATGGTGTTGTTAATAACAAGACCGGTGTTGTTATTGTGAAAGTAAAGATATGAAACTAGAGTTGTTAATCAAGAATTCGGAGTTGTTAATTAAGAGCACGTGTTGTTAATAAAAAAAGAAGTATTGTTATTGGCCTTGAAACTTAAATTAGAAAGTTATGAAATAAGAAAGGGGAGTTGTTAATCAAGAATCCGGTGTTGTTAATTAAGAACCGTGTGTTGTTATTTCTGAAGTGGTGAGAATGAGAGCTGAAGGGCAAAATCCTCTTTTGGCGTCGCCCGCACTGTTCATCCGTACTGACATTTGATTGATCCGAATTTTTCAATTTCAATGTACTGAACAGGGATTTCCCTATTTTCTTTGTATTTTAGAGGGATTTTCCCATATATATATATAAATATATTTGTAAAAAAATGGCACAGGCTAATTTTGGGTTAATAAAAAATTCTATAGGCATTTTAGTCAATAGACAAGGCTATTTTTAGCCTCCCCTCCAAATCCCCCCAATTTGGGGGCGGGGAGGTTTTGAGGGGAGGGAGGGGAAAATTTCAAAAAATTTCCCCCCTCTCCGAAATTTCTAATCTTGGCAATCAAAGGGAGGGAAGTAAAATCCCTCCCTCTCCCTCCCATTTCCCTCTCCTCCCCTTGAACCAAATAGAACCTGTGGAAGGGAATTTAGCTGCTTAAATACAAAATCTCAAATTTAAGTCCGTATAAATGTAGAAAATGCTTTTGGGGGAGCTAACCCTAGTTAAATTTGACTATACTTGAATCTAACTATATCAGATACTGATAATTCAAAACAGAGAGAAAAGGTTTGTAGAGCAAGATGTGAATAATCTCTCTCTTTTGCTACATGAATAATATCTCTTTTTGTTCTCATGCAAAATTAGGGAGAATTTTTTTCCAAATGAATGAAAACAGAGCTAAGCTTTTGTTTTTTTAGTTCAATAACAACAGAAGCAGCAACAATAATAATAAAAATAATAACAATAACAATAACAGAACAAAAAGAGCAACAACAATTTAATGTTTTATGTTTATATAGTGATGTGCTCCTAAACCGTTTTTATGTCACTGTTTGCACTACAAAAAAAAAAAAAAACCACTTTCAGCGGCGACATTTGGTTGTGACTTTTAATGTCGCCGCTGAAGGTGTCACTTTCAGCGGCAATGCTTTTGTTGCCGCTGAAAGTCTAACTTTCAACGGCGACATTGTGTTGTCGCCGCCAAAAGTGTGTTTCAATGGCGACTTTAATGTCGCCGCTGAAAGTCTTGTTTGAAATTTTTAAAATTTTATTTTTTTTAAAACACTTTTAGTGGCGACTTTAGTGTCGCTGCTGAAAGTCTTATTTGAAATTTTTCAAAATTTTATTTTTTTTAAAACACTTTCAGCGGCGACTATCAAAAGTCGCCGCTGAAAGTCAATTTCATATTTTTTTATTAATAATTTTCAAAAATGATATTTATAAAATTAAAATAATATTTATAAAATTAAAATATTAATTATTAAATAATTCTATTTAACCTTAATTATTAAAATTATATTATTATTTATTAATATTATATTTATAATTTTATATTAAAAATAATATTTATGATATTAAATTATTTTTTATTAAGTAATTTTAATTAAAAAATTTTTAATTTAAATATATAAATATTTTTTTCGTTTTTATTTAATTTTTCATTATTTTTAATAATTTTATATTTAGTTAATAATTAATTATATGTATATAATTAATTAATTAATTATATGTATGTATGTTTATATATATGATAATATTATATATAAAATAATATATAATAATATGACACAGATTTATTTCGGCGCAATTAGTAGAGACTCGCGTGCGAAGGCATCGGCTCCCTGAGGTCGCGGGTTCGAACTGGAGGAGAGTCACTTGGAGGAATTATGAGGAGGTGACATGTGGCAGCATGGGGAGGAGACACGTGGCAATTGTAAATTAAATTTTTTTAAAAAAAATTCAAAATTTTTTTAAAATAATTTTTCGAATTTTTTTTTTAAAAAAATTAACACTTTCAACGGTGACATCACTTTTAGTAGCGATACAAAAGTCACCACTAAAAGTCACCTTCTGCGGCGACAAAAATTGTTGCTGCTAAAACTTTCAATGACAGTCGCATAAAAGTCGCCGCTGAAAGACTTTTAGAGGCGACTTGGCCGCCGAAAGTCTCTTTTTTTTTTTTTTTTTTGTAGTGTTGCTACATGTACAATAGAATGTTCAACCGAGTTGCGCTAGTTGTCCACGTTCTTTAACAAAATTAACATCATCACAGTTAATAAAAATATTAAAATCATCACAGTCACATGTTAATTAAAAACTATATTTTGTACTTGATGAATATAAAATTAGAATAAGTTGATTGAGTATATGTGTTGTATATATATATATATGAAGGCTAATATTTATCAATAATGCACCTTATATATTTTAATGACTTATGAATTATGCAGTTTTCTATATATTTTATTAATATTTGAATTTATTTGCGGAGAAATTTATAATTTTAATTATATTATGTTATATTTTTATTGTTACAAATATATATGTGTGTTACTCGCGATATCTTAAAATTTTTGGGCTGGCCGTTGCTCAAGTCCCAAATAGATCGTTGGACCAGAAGTAACTGTAGTATCTCCTATGGCATTTACTTATTTTTCTTTCTTTCAAACATTTATTTAATTAATAGATTATTTACAAGAAATTATATTATAAAAAAATATGTGAAAATTTTGTCGGATTATAATTATCCTCAAGGATTATAATTATGAATACAAGAAATAATGTAACAGGTTTGGTTAGGGCTGATTTAGTAATTTTAAATTTATATTATTATATTCGGTCCTTTTAAGTAATTACAATTTTTATGGTCCTTTACAATAAATATTATTTTCTCTTAGTCCTTTATTTTAATTCTACCAAAATATTATTAATTTATATATCAATTAATCATATTTAAATTTTAATTTCAATGATTCAAAATAATTAATTATAATTTTAAAAACTTTAAAATGTTTTTAACTCTGATCTCGACGTGATTTTCCTTATTTATTCCCTATTTTTATTTCCTGATTATAATTCCAAAGTTGCCTAATGCAAATGCAATCATGAAGTACTTTTAGATAATTGATTTCTCAATAAATTATTTATACTTTTTGTTCCGATCCAATAAATTTTTTTTTAGCCTGAGCGTTACCACTTAATTAAAACTTCGCTTATGTCAAACCACGAAAAGAAAAAGAAAAACAAAACAAAAACACACATACCCAAACGGCCAAACCACATAAATGAGATGGAGAGAGCGAGGGAAAATCAATTGCAAATATATATGACATGAATTTGTATATTAGCATTATTCACAACATTCGTAATGCATGATGCTGGTGATTTTGCTGATTTCATCTGCATTATGACTTTGCAATTTTTAGGAATTATTAAAGCATTTTTTTAAAAAAAAATCAACGTTAGAGTTATTAAACTATTAAAGGCTTGTGCGTTTCGCGTGGACAACACGTTGCTGCCATATATTTAAATGTTCCACTACTTTCCAAAGACTCCCCCAGTTCACTCGAGTATGGGCAAAGATAAATTCCTCATATTCATAATTATTAATATTAATATGCCCCTTTTGGTATTAAATATAAGATCTAGCTCGGATGTATTATTTTGGTTTGGAATATAAGATTCCAATGTTCTTTAACTTCCATATTTGGTACTCTATGGTCCTATATGTAGGACCTAGTTTGGGATGAATTTTGGTTCTAATTAAGTGTAAGACCTTTTCTTTTTTTCATTTTATCTATTATATTTATCATATTTATCTACACTAATTTGTTTTATTTATAAACTAATATATAATCCAATGTTAGACATAAGTATATTAGAGAGATTATGTCATATATATTATAATTGAGTAACTAGCACAAAACCCGGGCGACTCACAGGTGCCTATCTTAGAAGCAGTATAGGTGTCATTTGTATTATCATATACAAATACAATACAATATCTAATTTTTATTAGATACAAGGTAGAATGGTCGAATAATTTTTTCACAGGTAATATGTATAAATTGTAGAAACTATATAAAGCAGCGTCACTTAAGGCCTGTTTGGTACAAGGAACATTTTATGAGGGAACGGAAAGGAAGGGAAGTGAATGGAAAGGAAGGGAAGATTGGAAGGGAACTTAAAAGAGTGAGATGTTTGGTAGACATGGGAACGGAACATAGGTTGAGGGAAAATAAAGTGCTTGGTTGCAAGAAAAATAATTGGGTTAAGTGGGAAGCAGTGGGTAAAAAACCATAATACCCCTGGCATAAAGTAATAAAAGAAGCTGCAAAATATGAGCAAATAGATGTTATCGGAGACAAACAGAGGCTCAACTGAAGTGTGTCTGTGTGTTGGGGAAGAAGGGAAATCAAAGGTGGTGTGGATGGGATTTGTGACGGCGACGCGCAGGACGGCAGCTGGAGTGAGAAGGAAGACATAGATGGCAAAAGTTATGGATCCAGCAACACATTGTTTAAAGACACAAGTTAGTTTGGAAAGGAGGACGGAAGGAATAAAATGATGTGTGTGAGTGTTGCTAATGTGGGTCATTGTCATAATTTTGTTAATTTTTTGTTTGGAGTCAGGAAAGACTACATGTGTGTGGACAAGTGAAGAAGAGAACACCTTGGTCGAATTGTTAATGGAGAGGACAAAAGCAGGGCATAACATGGCTAAATCAGTGTGGTTGACAACATATCTAATGCATTTAGAGTGGAGGATGGAGGAGAGGTTGCCAGGGTGTGGGTTGAAGGGCAAGACTGATATCTGAAGGCAAATTAGGAGCCTAAAGGTTGATTGGAAGATTGTGTGTAACATGTTAAATGGGGAAATTGTGAATGGTTTTAGTTGAGATAGTGTGAATGCTTGTGCGAAGGCAGATGAAATTGTGTGGGATGCGTACTTGCAAGTATGAAGAGATAGTTTTGTTCTTGTCAATAAGATTGATTAGTAAAACTTGTAAAGATGTAGTTTGATGTTTATGTTTTAATTTGTTATTTTTCAGGTTGATAGGAGGGCTGCTAAGTTTGATGTAAACTTGCTAAAGATGTAAAAATTGTTGTATGTGTAAGCAATAGCTAAAGCTGTGACAATGTGATGTTGACTGGGATTGAATGGAAGAAATGTACAAATGAAGAATTGAATATGTTTGTCTTCAAATTGAAAAATGAGTAGTAACACTACTACCAAACATTTTGCAAAGTCTTTCGACATGTCTTGATGTCATTGCTTCTAAAAATTTGTTTGTAATTTTGTTTCTGTATAAAGGAGAACAATGTGATTATGGCAATGTTGTTGTAAGCTTGGTAAAGATGTACAAATTCTTGTATGTTTAAGCTAGGGCTAAAGCTGTGAAAATGTGGTCTTGAATTGAATTGAATTGAAGGGAAGAAATGTGCAAATGATGAATTGAATATGTTGGTCTTAAAATTGAAACGAGAGTAGTAAAACTACTACCAAAAAATTTGAAAAGTATTTTGACATTTCCTGATGTCATTGTTTCTATTAATGTTTTTGTACTTTTGTTTTTTGTATAAAGGAGAACAATGTGGTTGCAGCAATGTTCTTGTAAGCTTGATAAAGATGTAAAATTTCTTCCAGCATGAATGTCTTGTGTGAATAAGCAAGTGAATGCATATTGTTGTTGGTTGAGGGGATACTAGTTAGCATAATATCCAAAGGGCAGGGGAAAGAAAAGAGAGAATAATGTTCAATTGGTGGGAAAAAAATTAAACAAGAAGAACAAAATGGTAGAGGCAGTACATGCAAAAAAGAAAGGTAACTTTCAAACATGGTGGCATATTTTCCACTTCTATAAAGCACTGACACATATGAAGATCTGAAAATTACCAACAGCAAACTTTAAACTAGACAGATAAGTTTGAACACAACATAATCATAGCAGTAGTTTCAAAATGAAAATAGTTAAAATTTGAACTAAACAAATAAGTTCGAACTCGGTTAATCAGTGATAAAACATGCAACAGCAACAAAAGCCAGGCAAACAGATGTCCTGGGTGTAGCATCACAAAATACAAGGATAAATAAAAACTAATACAGCCCTAATTCTTCTTCTTTTTCTTAGCTAGGGACCTTTTGGGTTGGGACCTCGTTTAGGATGGTGATCGCGAACCAGGGAAGTTGACAATGATGAACTTGAGGCCAACAGATGTTACAGGTTGAGGAGGAAAGGATGCAGCAGCTATGAATAAATGGGGCATATTCTCAGCAACAAGCCTAAACCTAAAAGCCTGTACAGGTATGAAACGCAATGGTTGAGGGTCAAGTATTGGTCTTGAGGGCGCATGAGGAGGGTTGGTTGGTTGAGGGAAAGGCACGATTGACAATGGGGTTATTGGATCAAAATTATGTGTGTCAGTTGGGGTGCTTGGTTCAAGCACATAGTGGTGAGGAGGAACACCAGTTATGGAGGACTCTATTGAGAAGTCAGCAATCTCATATACAATGCCACCTTCTTCATAACCTTCACTTTTGTTTGGAGATGGAATATTGTCCTGTGCAGGGGAATGAGATTCATTTCTAGGATGTGTAGAAGGCCTTGCTTCCTCATCATGTGAAGCCTTATAGGAGGCAAATCCCTTGAACTTAGTAGAGTAGAGGTAAATGAACTCTTGTAGGTCCTTGAAATCAAGTGCAAGCTTAGATAAGCGTGAGTCCATGTAATCAATGGTTGAATCCATGTGTCCAATATGTGCACCAAATTCCTCAAACTTCTCCTTCACATAACTGTGCAACTTGACTACATGTTGCTCAAACTACTCTTTCACATAACTGTGCAACTTCACCACATGTTCCTTATATTGGCCAATCCTTGCCTCCAACTATGCTTAAAGCTTCATTAGTGTTTGGTTAACAATTTTGCCAATGGTTTCTGTCAATGCTTCAGGTGGTTCTAAAGGAGTTGATCTTTGAGTATTGGAAAAATACTAGCTACATCTTGTGGAGGGTTACTATCATCAGCCTTGTTTCTGTCATGTGCTGCCTTAGACCTTACTTCACTTCCTATGGGTATTTGCATTTGGTTCAAGGCCTGCTCACCAAATTCCTTAGTCTAAATAGGTGCTTTTCCTTCCTCCAAATACCAAACTTTGTTCTGTTGGAGTATGAGAGACACAAGGGAGGGATAGGGCAGTTCTGAATTCTTCTTTCCTAGAGTAGTAGCCCTTAACGTTGTGTCCACAATCCTCTTGGCCATATAAAAAGGCTTGCCCTTGATCATACATGTGAGGATGTGTTTGTCTTCAGGGGTCAATGAAATGTAGTGTTTCCCTTTGTTCACAAAATTCCTACAATATAAGTAATGTAAGACTTGAAATCTATGAGGCAGTTGCTTTGGGCGTGACATAGCAATGTCAGCTAGCTTTTTCCCTTCAAGTTGTAACCCCCTCCGTAATTATTATCTAAAATACATGATTAAAATGAAATAGAGTCCAATAATAATCAAAACTCATTTACATTCCCATCCATAAGATAGGGTTTTCACAAATTTCTTTCACAAACACTTTAACCTGGTCTCACATTCATATTTCAAAGACAATTACCTTGTGAAGATAAATCACATTTATATAAATATCAGAGTGCACAATAATAATATCTGCAATCCCAGATTCATATCTTCACTAAAGATTCATAGGGCACATACGCCCTTTACAATTTCTCAACAGGGATTACACAAATCCATCTCCAATACATAACCAAATAACCCAATATACATCCAAGCACATATACATCTAATATCCAATTATACATAATCCCAACTACCATGATAACCAACTACCAAAATGACAAGCTAAAGGAGTTCTCGTCGCCCTTGGATGCTTGCTCCATCCTCTTTCTACCTTCCCTGTCTAAAATGTTGGTAGGGGAGGGTGAGATTCTAGAGAATCCCAGTAGGAAACAGATACCAATATACATGCAAGATAAGTGTTTAATGCATGACATGCTTGCATCACAATAACTTATGTTCACATAATGATATATCTGCATGCTCAATGTTTCAACAACATACTCATGGCAATAGCATAAATAGAAACAGAGCTTTAATCATTCATATATGTTTCACATAATCAAGCAAAGCAATAACATGCATCAATACACAAACACAAATATCAATACATGCAGAAAAGGTAAGTTCCCTACACTTATTCTTTCCACGTATGCTCCAGCATTGGCTACTCGCGATCCGAGCGGATATCGAACCATAAGCAGGGTGAATACCCAACCCTATAACCAAATCAAGGATATAGGTCATTCTCTTTTCCAAATTCTCATTTTCATAACACTTAAAGTTGGTTACCATTTATGGCCTTTAGGTGGCTAATCAAAGCCTAAACACATGCCTAAAGGCTTGGAAAAACACTTGACCAAAAACCATCTTCGGAAGTCCAAAATGTCATTTTTTTATGGTTGGCCGCGGCCAACAATAGGCCAAAAACATTTGGGCAGCGGCCCAGAGTTCTTTTAAGTCTGGATTCTTGGCTGAACTTCCAAAAATCATAACTAATTCTAGAAAAATCGAAATGAGGTGATTCCAAAGCCAAATGAAATCTATTTAAGTCCTATTTATAAGAAAAATATGGACCATTACTGGAAAGCACCACAAAATTCCATAATTACACAAAACTCCACACTGCCCCAAAACAGAGTTCAGTTTCAATTTCAAACTTTGGAAAAGCATAACTCTCAGTTCACAAAACGAAATGACACACTTTATATGTCCATTTTGAAGTTTGGGATGTGAAATTTAAGACTGGAAAGTTTCAAAAATTTTCAACACCATTTGGTCATTTAAAAATTTCGTGTAAACTGACTGCCCAGAACAGAGTTTACACTTGACAGATTTCCAATTTTCTATCAAAGTGTTCAATGACTCTAAAGTTAACAATCAAGCCTATTTCCACATAAATTTTCACAAGGAACACAATGGTAACCTCAAAATGATCAAAATTACAACCCATTGGCATGCCCTGTTTTGCCCAGTACACAAAAACCAACACAAAGTGGCCAAATTTCACATTTAAGCTTCAATGCAATTCTATCACTTCAAAACACTAAATAAGGCACCTTTTCCATAACAATAACATACCATAATCCCCCATGACCCTAAATCACGAAAGTTAGGGCAAAATTTCCAGAAATTCAAGGCCAACCAATGGCCATAAAACCTATATGAAAAGGTTTGTCTTACTCACCTCTACAACTTTCCCCAAAGGAGTTCCTTAATTCACCCAAGTCTAGAATTTCATGAGAGCTCAAACACCACCAAATGACAAATCTAAAACTATGAAATTGAACCTCTCAACACAAAGAACAACTTTATAAAAGAGCATTTTTCCATTAGAAACCATTAAGAGGGTCAAAATGGCTTACCTTTATCAAGATTTCTTCCTCTCTCTTGAGCAACCATGGAGGACGAAAATATGAAGAGAGGAGAGAGATATGAGAGGTGAAGATGATGAAGAATGACAGAAAAATCTGCCCCCATGCCCCTTTGGATGAAAATGAGAGGAAAGAGGGAAGAGAAATTGATAAAATATTGCTTATTTGACTTTTCCAAAGCCCTTTCTCTTGACCTCATCTTGACAAGTGTCACCATTTCATTGGCTCTCATAAAGTAAGTAACTAAATTAGTTACTTTAATCCCTCCATTAGCCATTTAGTTACATATCTCATTTCTCCTTAGTTAGTAATTAATTTCTCCATTAATCACTAATTTATGGTCATTCTTCCAATTTCTCACTGATTATGGCATATTAATTAATATTGCTACCAAAACACATAATGAAATTCTTTTCCTTCTTTCATGTGCCATTTACCCTTATTTTAGCCCAATAATTATTTCATTACATAATTATGCTAAAATACAAGGTGTTGAGCATTTCCAATAATAATTCGGATCTCAAATCCATTATAATTCCTCAAATCATTTTCAATAATTGTCATTAGCCCTAAATCAAAATTTGGGGCATTACACAAGTAGTATATTGTCAATTTGTGCTTGTGATAAATTTGTGTCTGTCAACTATGGGTAGGTCACACCTAACCAGGTCAGAATTTTTTCTTCATTAATTTATAGGGTCTACCCTCTAACACAAGTTGTCACAACCCCCTTTCTAGACATTTCCAGGTTGGTGTAAAAAACCTTAACCACTGATTCAAAATAAGGTAATGACAATTCTAAAATGCCCTTGAAAGTCTCCAATATTATTCCCAATTCGAAAGCTAAATTCAATGTGAAATGTGTCCACTTTGATCCTACTCATTTTACAGAATGTGCGCCCTACTAACTTGATATCGTATTATACGAGGGCAAAGTTATTGAAATCTTCCTTTGGCTGAGGTGCAACATTAGACCTCTGTTTCAACCGCAGCTTCTTCAACAACTTGGTTCTAACCTCATCAAGAACCACATTGTCGTCGGTGTCAGTATTTATACCCGAGGATGACTGTTTATCAAACCCTAAGCTCGTTGTTTCTTAGTCAGAGGCCGATGAACTCCCACTCTTAACTACAGTCTTTTTGCCCTGCCTAACTTTGTCTTATGCCTTTTTTTAGATTCATAGGACTCAGCTGACGAATCCTCCTTGTCCTTCAACTGCCTCTTTCTTTGACCTCTCTCTTTGCCCTTGTGTTTCAGTTGTTCTTCCCTTTGTTTTTTCTTGGCTTCCTTTGCAGCATTATCACGCTTCCACTTTGCCGTTGCCTCATAGTCATCATACCAGTTGCCTTCTTGGGTTTTGTACTTTGATCGCCTATACCGATTGCAGTAGTAAAGTTGTGCACTGTGCTTTCTAAAATTTTCCACATCTTCCATTATGATGCCTATTTCCTTTAGTTGATTGTTTGTCATTTTCACCCTAGCCATTTTAACACCCTAACATAGCAATAAGAGATAGGGATATGTAAAGAGAGAGGGAGAACAGAGAGATGTGTAGAACAAAGAATGACTGTGCAAGATACTTTTAGGAATAAAACCATCTTCTGAACCGTTAACCTAAAATTTGAACCACATCTCAACTTATGACTTTACGTGTGGCAGCTTTCAATATTTAAAACTATTTTGCAATAACTATGAAATATGGACTATATTAGAAGTTTGAACCATTTACCAAAGTTCGAACTTGGGTATTACGTGTCAAGGCCATAATCAAATTAAAACCACATTTGTAGGTTTGAACTTATGTGGTGGATTCGAACTTCATAGCCATTTTAACCAGACAATTTGAACAAATATATCAGACAATAAACCAGCTTCCAGATATCTATGAATGACAAGCACTGCATGTCAGGTTCAAGTTAAAATTACATTTGTCAATTCAAACTTACATGGTGGATTTGAACTTCATAGCCATTTTAACCAAACAATTCGAACAAACATATCAGACAATGAACCAGTTTACATACGTCTATGCATGCCAACCAGTGCATGTTAGGTTCAAGTATTTTCATAGCCTAGTTTGTGCTCCACCACGGGACACCCCTAAAGTTGTGTTATAAACATCTAGAAGTGTCAGTATAGAGCTTTATTTACTAGAATGTTCATGTGTACTATGCTATAATGTTTATGTATGCTAGTACATATTGTAGCATTAAAATAATGTTTGACCAAGCATGCGTATTTTGGTCAATAGGTATGTACATCACATCTTCATGCCCCTGTTTGTGTTCCGCCATAGGACACCCCTAAAGTTGGATTCTCAATGTTTAGAGTGTTAATATGGAGCACTCATGAATTGTATGATGCATCAATTGTACATCTTTTAGCTTAATAGGTCAATTTTGTATGCCGAGTATAAGCTAGTGAGTTGCTCTGTTTGTATTATTTCAAGTAGAAGATGGTAACTATAAGGTGAAAGATAATGTATCAAATCAAATTTCTTATAAAGAAAGATACTATGTTATTAAGTAAAATGACTTACAACAATGAGACTAATCGTACAACAGCATCTTGGCAAGTATGTCGTGTGGCTAAAGTACTATACAATTGAGTGGTTAAGACTTGTACAATTGAATGTTGAACAATAAATCCGATACAAAGAAACCTTGTAATAGTATGGAGTGCATTAATGGTGGGGCAATGTAATATTAGAATACCGAATATAACCGGATCATATAGCTCAGTGCGTCGATTGCTTTTTCTTAGTCATATTTATAGTTTGTATCATCATGTCTTGCCTATGAGGTTTGTAAGTGTGTAAAATCCAAAACTGAATTTTAAAGGTATGGGTTTAGAAATCATACCTCATTAGATGTATTGCGTCCTAATTTCGTCTTCTTCCAACTTGATTTGGGCCCAGGCTCGGCCAATACATCATTCATTATATGACAAGTATATTTTGTTAGTTCCTTGTACATATCAGAGTGAGGAAGGAAACCTTTGCAAAATACAGCAATTGCTATTTGGTCGTCGTAATTTAGTATGTTCATTTTTCTCCATTGAACCTTCCAACATAATCCCACAATGGCTCTTGTTTCCCCTGAACAATCTGATAAAGGTCGTTTGGTTCCTTTTTGAGCTTGTGACTGCTGGAAAACAGTTGAACGAATAATTCGTTTAGGTCTGTGAATGATTCTACCAAGTTAGTTGCTAAGTTGGTAAACCATCTTAATGTTGGTCCAATTAAGATGGATCTGAAGGCTTTACACATACAAGCCTCTTTCATCTCTCGTGGTATTGCAGCAGTGTGCATCCTCCATCAGTATTGTGCCATGTCCTTATCCGGGTCTGTTGAACCATCATAGAGTCGTATATGTGGGAATGTGAACTTCTTTGGCATCTCCACCAATATGTTATCGTCTGTAAAGGGTGAATTAGCAAAGTTGTTTGGGGTATTTTTTCTCATTGGTAATGGCACACTTGGTAGGTGGAGTATCATCACTTTATTTCTTGGAACCTCTAATTCTACTCCCAGTCGTCTGACATACCAGATCCTGGTAGGCTGGTCATTACAGGTGGGTCTGTCTGTCCCTTGGTCTTGCCACTCAGCTTGGTTGGTGTAGTTGGTCTACATACATTCTGAGGATCGTTAGGATTATTTCTGACGCCAACATGCAGTTCGGAGGTGTCCCTTACTATGGAAAGCTTCTTGATGTGGTCGAACTTAATTATCAAGGCCGTTTCACCATGACGCTGTTCAAGTGTTTGTGGGCAAATACCACTACTTCTCGGGGACTGACAACTGACGACTTAAGGATCACATCAGTCAATTTCTAACGGCTAATTCATACTGGTATTTCTCAAGATGATGAGCCGTATATTCTTGCTTTAAAGGCACATCAGGTTTATTATGTTGAGGACGAGAGGCACAGGGATTGGCATATGGTCGTTCATTTAAAGCCACGAGACCTTTATTACATGGGTGAAGGCGATAACATCACCTACGAGAGTGACCCATTTTAGCAAGCCAATTTTGAAAACTACTTCCTTGAAGGCGTGACAATTTACCTCTATTGCGGTGAGTTTTTTTAAGTCCACATCATTTAAATTAAATTTTTTAAATTTAATAATACATCCCTAACAATAACTTTTTTACATAATTTCTATAGGGATGGCGACGATGAGTGATCAAATTCAAATTAAACTTTTGTCATTAAAAAAAATGGAAAAAATTTTTTAAAAAATAAATTAATTAATATTTGTAGCGATTTAATAACTGCTACTAATTAAAAACCGCTACAACAATAAAAATAACCGCTACTAAATGAAAACCGTTACAAAATGGATATATTAACCGCTGCAAATGGTACGTGGATCCCTATAAATACCCTTACCACAACTCATTTTAAACACTCCCCCCTTTCTTTTCACCTTACCTTTCTTTCATTTTCTCTCATTTACAACTTCTTTTGTATGAGTTGAGGAGCTGAACAATATGATCAAATATGGTAACAAGTTTTTTAATTTTTTTTCAATACTTCTTTCTTTTGTATAAAATTTATTCTCACCTTTTTTTTCTAGATATTTTACAACTTTATTTCATTTTCATCTATTTTTCATACACAATTACATTGTAGTAAACAACAATAGTTTCGTATTACCTACATATCATTAATAATATTATCAATACAATTTTTATACTAATCTAATTAAATTAAATTATTCTTTTTAATTTATAAATAAGTTAAACTATTGAATAATAAGCTAATTAAATTAGATAAAATAATAAAAAATAAAATATTTAATTTAATATTAAAAAAGCAGAAACAAATGATCGTATTTTTTTAAAAAAATTTTTATATTTTTGTAGCGGTTGATAAACCGCTATTAATTAACGCGCCTTTTTAAAACTGAAATTAATTTTTTGGCGCGAATTTTGAATTTTCATGAAATTAGTAGGGTTAGATAACAGCTACAAATTTCATCAAAAATTCAAAAGTAGTAGTGGTTTTATTAACCACTACAAAATAGAAAAAAAAATTCATTTCTCTTTTCCCGCCTTCAAAATTTCAGTTTTTTATTTTTGTAGCGGTTATATAACCGCTACAAATATCTCTGAAAAAAATTTCACTCATAAAGATTTGGTAGCGGTTGGGTTGAACCGCTACAAATTATGTGGCAGTTATTTTCCTAGAGTAGGCGTTTTAGATAACCGCTACAAAACGACTTGCAACATACAATTTAGTAGCGGTTTGTCTAACCGCTACTAATATTGTTTGTAGCGGTTAAAACCGCTACTAATACCCATTTTTAACCGCTACCAAATCACGTTTTTTTTTTTTGTAGTGGTTGGAAACCGTCGTGCTTGGTGAGGATTAGGAGTGACTTGAGGGGAGTGCATGGCTAGTCACTCCTATAAGGCATTGTTTTCTTCTTCCAAGCACTGAAGTCGTTCCTGCTGCTGTGCAACCAAGCGTGCCTAAGTGGAAATTTGTTGAGTTTGTTCCTATAGTAGGACAACCATCTCATCTAGATGCTTTTGTAGGTTGGTAGGTTCATCTCCTATAGTAGGTACGTCTGTCATGGCAAATAATCAGAGTGAACATAGATGGAATGAATCTCAATGAAAATTTTTGCTGGTCCCCATGGTTAGTGCCAATTTGTTGATGCAATAATTTGTAGAAGGGTGAGTTTTCTTTGATAGGGTATTGACAACACAAAGATTAGTAATAAATAAGATGGAAAATTACTATATAAAAAAGGAGCTGAATAAGAAAAAAAAAAAAGGAGCAACTTTATTATGGATCTTGATTACTACAGAGCAGCTAGTAAAGAAATAAATCGGGGAGATGAAAGTATGTTGAGTGTACATGGTGACTCCTATTTATGATACTGCACTAACTAAGTTGGTGGGTTAGTTCCGCTTTCTATGGATCTGAGTGGATTTAGGAGGTAGATCCTTTTATATCGGATTTTTTCGGATCTTAGGAGGCGAGCCATTTGACTGGAAGTTTGGGCAGAAAGACTAGGTCTTGGGCTGAGGAAAATAATAAACCGAGACAGCTCACAAATTCCAAAATGAATTTGGACCCCCGAGTGGTGGAATTTGACCCTACACTCTATAAGATTGAAACCTGGAAATACTCAAAAAAATGTTACATTTAAATCAAGAAAAAAGGATAGATTTACCATGAAAATTTTTATTTTATTTGTAATGTTGTGCTGTAGTTAGATCTATTGCAATGTACTGAGGACAATAATAAATCGAGACAGTTCACAAATCTGTCCTTCATTCATATTCTTTTAATGGTGCTAGACAAAACCACACTTGCATGTACCTGATCACCCTACAAAGCCAAAAAAAATTACTCCCTCCGGTCCTAATTATAGGACATATTTACTTAACTTTGGAGAAATTAAGAATAATAGTGACATTAGTTAATCTTATTTATTTTTCCAAAATGCCCTTATTTAACAAGGATGATTTAGAAAAACTGTACATGAGTAATCGGTAAGGTTTAGCACGCTATCATTCATCGCACAAGTCCACGCTCCAAGAAAAACGCGTAAGGAACACAGCCAAATAAGCTGCCTGGGTTCAGCATATATAGACTATAGACTATGGACAATATAATATGAATTTATTATTAAGAAAGTATCAATTGGGGTATTTTGGGAAGAAATTGACAAAAATTAAAACTTTGTCCTATAATTAGGACCAAGATCAACTCCCAAATATTTTCTTATAATTAGGACCGGAGGGCGTAATAATTAGGCAGGTATTTCTTTGAGGAGAAAAAAAGTAGAAATACAAATGAGAATAAAAAAGATAATAAAACCCACATCCACATCCTGCGACACTAGCTCAATGGACAGATGAAGCATTCTTATTTATGTATGGGTATGTCTTCTTCCATAGCCTAATAGTGCCATACAAATGTAGCTGTTCCGTAGGTTGGGATTAAGGGCACGCATGCACGACATAAAAAGAAGAATTCATGGTTGAGGAGGTAATGGAAGCTGGAAAAAATCTCTTAGGAAGCCGAAGTAGAAGAGAAAGTAGATGGATGAGGAAAGATTTTTCGGCATATTTATATATGTAAGCAAAACCATGGGAGGGGCGACCATAACCCCCACTACCACATTGGCCAGTGGAGGTGTGACTCCACGTTAGGCTATTTAGATTGTTAAAGGTATTAGTGGGATGTGCCCACATAATTAATCTGAAATTAGATAGGTTAATTTAATTGAAATTTAAAGTGATCTAAGTAATTAAAAGTATTTACAAAATGGATAGGATCTAAGTAATTAAACAATCTAAATTAAATAATCTAAATGACGGAATTGTCGTTTTTTTAAAAAATTCAAATAGTATGGTTAGTGGTAACTAACTTGTGACTATTTTTAAGCTATGAAAACTCAAATATTATAATAAGGAATTAAACAATCTAAATTTTGAATTTGAGAGGTGGAAGAGCTTACGTGTCGTAAGGAGAGCAGCTCGAACCGCTGTTTTTTGGACCCGGTTTCCATGCTCAGCAAATTTGATGAGCATGGAGAGCTAGGAGATTCTGAGCCGTCGGATCTAATCCCGACAGCTTAGATCTGTTTTATTAAAAAATCTATATTTTTAAATAAAACAGATCTAAGCTGTCGGGATGAGATCCGAGGGCCTAGAATCTCCTAGCTCTCCATGCTCATCAAATCTGCTGAGCATGGAAACCAATTCATGTTTTTATATGGTAAGAGATTTATATAGCTTTCTTAATATTCATAAATTAGATACGTTTTGCATTAAATATTAGAGGAGTATTTTATTTTCTTAAACGGCATCTATAGTTAAATAATGCATGATTGATAAGATATGTCGTTGAATAGTCTAATTAGAAAACTCAGGGCACGTTTTTTTATAAATAATTAAATTATTTTTGTAATATACTTAAATTTATTAATTATTTTTTATATTTAGGAAAAAAATCAGCAGCAAAACAATTTGCACATTGATTTGCATGTAATAATATTATATTTGATCACTCAGATTTTATAAATTTTATATTAAACTAGAATTTTCAATTTTACAATTATTTTCAAAAATTGAATATAAATTAATTTACTTACTTTTTTTGTTAATAATTAATTTACTTTCCTACAGAAGTGCTCGAATATGTGCACATATAATTAGTATTGTCCACTTATATTTTGAAGAAACAAACCAATACTGAAAGAGTAAATTGCTGACCTTGTGTTGAACTCGATCCTTTATTTTGATGGAAAGAAAGTATGAGAAAAAGGAAAGTAGGGGAAAATTAAGAAAAAAGTTGAGGGGGAAAATGGCATGAGGACCACATATTTTTTGTCTAAAGTTTTTTTACTCTCCAAAGTGGAAAGAATATTTTTGGGAGCAAAATGTTATTCAAAATTATCATGTTTTCTTTTAAAAAAAGGCATATGAGTTCCACACGTCTCTTTTTTTTTCCCCTGTATTTTCTCTCCTTCACTCAAAGATACCCATAAGTAAGACATAACTTGTGACTTTTAGCCGTCTTTGGCTCCGAGCACGGCGGCTGGAAGCCATTGAGCCCTTTGGCCATAGTCAACGACCTTAATCTCATCTTGTTGGTGTTGATCATTAGGGTTTTCTTGGTTTGATTCTACGTCGAAAATGAAGGATTTTGTTGTGGCTTCACTGGGAGAAGCTGGAGAGTGATTTGGCTTGGCTTGTAATCTGCCATGGAAGCTATATATGGCCAGATATGGTGTCTTCAGGAGGAAGAAGAAGAAAGGTAATTAATTAATGAGATTTGGATATGTGGTAGCGTGGAGGACACACGCCTTGGGAAGATACTATTAATAGGAGAGAGAAAGTAGGGTTTACGTGGAAATAATTAAATATTTTTTAAACATTTTTGGGTCTTGAATTGAAGCACGAACGAAATTAAGAAAGAGAGAAAAATAGAATATGGAAGAAGCAGTGGGATGGTAGAATCTTATGCGTTCACACTTGGAAATAAATTGCTAACAACGACCATCTCCACCATTTAATGTTGTCTTTTTTTAAAAAAATTGTTTTTTCTTAAAAATAGAAAAGGACAGTCTTTGTCCAGAGATTGATTCTCTGCAATAATTCAAGTTGATGGTTTAGTAGGAAAACTATTCTCCCTTAGTGATAAATCCTAATTTTATTATATATTTTTATATTTTATTTAAGAATTTTATCATATTTATAGAGCTTAAAATAAATTTTTTGTGATTAAACTGGTATTAAGAGTAAATACACTGAATTAAGACTAAAAAGAGTAAAATTGTCATAAAAATTGTAATTACTCTTACTTATTTATTCTTAAGAAGAATTGATGTTGGATTAATTGCTTTAAATTGTAGGTGCTTGAAGAAATTGGATTAACTATGCAAATAGCAGTTTGGGGCTCGAATGTAAGAAATACCAGAAAAGTATTAGAATTTATTACTACTAAGAATCTTAAATAATGGAATGACAAAAAGGGAACCAAAACTCAGCGTTTTGGCAACTTAGGTCAGATCCGGATTGAACTGAAGAATTGAAAAAAATGCCAGGTTGTGGAACCCAGACCGGACCGGCCCGGAAACTAGCGAATCGGCCGGTAGACCAATCCGGGTTCCTATTTTAAAAAAAAAAATTAATTTTTTTTAGAATTTCATATTAATAAGCCTAAAATTTTCAATTTCTCACCAGTTTGGCTTCGGTTTAGCTCCAGTTTGATCTAAATCTGACCCACTAACCCTTAACCCAATACCTCAACCGATTCAATACCGATCCAGGTTTTAATACCTTAAAAAATAAAAAAAAAAGAGTAATTGCGCAACACATAGAGGAGAACCAGAGACACAGACAAGACAGTGCTGCGAGAGAGCTTCGTCCTCCCAAGTCTCAACACCTTCACCTTCTTCTTCCTCTCTCTCGCCAGTGGCTTATCCAACACCACAGGCCGCCAGCGAGCATCACCTCCACCACAACCGTAGAAGGAACGGAGCTGAGAACTAGCATTGATGGAGAGAGCTGCCGCGGAATAAAGGAGATTGAGCTGAGAGCGAGGAGCTGCGAGCAAAGACAGGAAGAGCTGGGGGAGTAGGGAGCTGTTCTTTTTCTTCACCTTCGTCATCATCTCAACACCATCAAAGGCGACCTTCACCGTCTCTTCCCTTCCATCGTCCTTCACCGATCACTCAGAGCAGAGAAGCAGAGTGCCGTGAGTTTGGAGCTTGGTGTGGAGCTGAGAGAGAGACAGAACCACCCCCACCCACTTTCGTCCTCTCCTGTGTTCACAGTCACCGTCATCGCAAGTTGGAGGAGCGAGAGGAGGACTCCATAGCTAGAACACACCACTGCCATCTCCTCCTTCCTTTACCGTCTATCACTTCCAGCAGTGTTCTTCAATTTTCAGTCTCTGTTCCATGATTGCATATGCTTCTGAATTCACCACAGCCCGTGGCTTGCTCTGCTTTTTGTGGAAATTTTAGCCCCCGAGTTTAATTGATTTAATGCTAATTGGTTCTTTTAATTAGTTATTTCATGGCTGGAATCTTGTACTTGTTTGGTGAAGTTTTGATGGTTTGGAGTGGCTGAGCCTATCTTTTCCTATAGCAATAATTTGAGTCCTGAGCTTCGAGCTATAAAAGGGAGTTTTATTTTATTTTATTAGCTAGCTTGACTATATATTTATAATTTCTTTGGTTTAAGGAATTATAATTTATATTTAAGACTAATATATTTGGCTTAATCTTTGTTTGAACCAATTTATAATTTGAATTAGTTTATGTTGACCATTGTGCTCATCAATATATGTGGTTACATATATGTTTCATTGTAATTCTCTTGATGCTCTTTTATCTTGCATGGTATTGTTTGGATATTGAGTTGATTTTGGATAACTTTGGAATCAATTGCATCAATTAATTCACAATCACACACTAAGAGTACTTAATAGCATCTCTAGAGTAGGGATTCTTTTCTTTTGATGTTAGACTCATCGGTGGATGAAGTTTGGTATTTTAAAAAACTTAGTGATTTCATAAATTGCATACAAAGTGGTTTCTAATAGTGTTTTAAGAAGTGATTATTTTCTAGGTCTAGGAAAAATTACTGATTAATGCACTAGACTCAACGGTGTTTGAGGTTTGGTATTTTGAGAGACTTTGATTGCAATTAATAGTGTTTTGTATTGAGTTTTGGTTAGTGGGATTAAGTCTTACCCAGTGTGAGAGATTTAATTCACCTAACTCAAACTAGCTCAAAGGATCTTTTGAGCATTTTTGTTAAACTAGCACACCCCTAAAAATATTTTGAAGCAAATGATAGATGAAATTCATTGTTATAGGAGGCTTTATCACACTCTTCAAAACCAATTTTTATTCCATTCCACTTTTATTCCAAAAATGTCTATTTTAAATTATATTCAATTCATAGTTTTGAAAACCAATCAATCATATTTAACCCTTGTCAATTTTACATTGTAGTTACTTATCTTACTAGGAATTAGATTTCAACTCCTCAAAGTGAAAGGAACTGAGTTGTGCACTATATTAATCCGATTTCATTCTTGATAATCCCGAGACAACTAAAAAATAATTTCAATTGGTAAGTTGATATATATTGGTACGTATACGCGCGTACATAGAAATATGTAGTTGGCGCTGATAATTTATACTTGAAATATTAATTGCACCAATCATAATGAATTTAATTGATTATTTCAGTGGCCATTATTTGAGTCCTATTTTGTATGATTTATAAGGAATAGATTCAATGTTGGGAAAAAAGAAGTAGACACGTATAGTTATTGTATGGGTGTTGTATTTTTATTGTCATTTAGTAGCGTTATTTTCATTATCTTTAATTAATTCTTGTTCTCTCCCTATATTTTGTAATTAGCGTACACACTATTCTAACTCTTATAAGTGCCAAATAATCATATGATTAATCAGGTCAAAAAAATAATCATGATTAATATTTTACCAATGCTATTTGACTTTAGTGGAAGAGGCTTTTAGCCTAGAGATGATCATAGACCAGACCAGACCGGGTTAGAGGCTAGTCCGAGGTCTGGTCTGGTTAAAACTTCGGGTTGAAAAAGGCAGCCCGAGGTCTGATCCGGTCTGGTAACAACCCGAACTCAGGTCAGACTAGACTTGGTCCATCGGGCTGATGGACTGGTCTGGGTAGTCCAATATATCTATTTTTTTTATCTGAAAAAATTTTAAAAAAAAAACTAGAGGAATGAAAATAGGGGGAAGGATGCCGATTGAGAAGAGAATTAGAGCGGGTGTTTGGAGCGACCCCACGAGGAATAACAGCAGCAGCACAAGACAGAGGGATCGACACTGAGAGGACGACCAGCAGTAGGAGGCGAGGACTGAGATTGATGAAGGCGAGGAGGCGAGCGCCGTAAGATTGAGGGTCAAGGAAGCAAGGGTGAAGTGAGATTGAAGGCAAGGAGGCGCAGGCTGAGATTGATGAAAGGGAGGAGGCGCCATTTTTTCCGGTGGGGAGGTGAGATTGATGGAGTGAAGTTGGTGCAGAGTGTTGTGTCAAATCAATAAAAAAAAAAAGTGAGTGTGTGACACTGTGGTTCATGTGGGTATTGTGTGGCTTTTTTTTTTTGGTTATAATGAGAGGGAAGTTAGATGCAGACCCATTTATTTATTTTTTAAAAAAATAAATGATTCGGGTTAGACCAGACTAGACCATGTCGACTGAAAATCTGGTCTTAAACCCAGTCCAGCCCGAGAAGTTGGTCTGGTCTGGTCTTTTTTGTTATAAGGCTGTTTTTTACCGGACCGGACTGGACCGGGTCACCTCGGGTCAGACCGGGTTACCTGAACCACCGGGTTTTTTGCTCATCCCTACTTTAGCCGCTTAAATATACAAGATTTCAAATTCAAATCCATGCAAATAAAAAAAACACCTTTAGGAAAACTAATATTACTTGAACTTGGCAATGTTTGAATATGATTCTGTCAGATTATCATATCAAAAAATAATTAAGGTTTCATAAATTGAATCAGATCAAACGGTTCACTACAAAAAAAACACCTGATTTCTGACGGAATTTCGGACAGAATTATTTCTGTGGTAAATTTCGACTAAATTTCCAACGGAATTTTTTGTCGCAAATATAGCTGCGGAATTTTTCCCTTGACAAATTTTGATGGAATTTCCGACAGAAAAGGCAAATTTTAATGAAAATGTAATTCCGTTGGAAATTTCATCAGAAAAATTAAAATTTATTAAGTTTAAAAAAAAATAATATTTATAAAATTAAAATATTAATTATTAAATAATTCTATTTAACATTAATTATTAAAATTATATTATTATTTATTAATATTATATTTAAAATTTTCTACTGAAATAATATTTATGATATTATTATTATATTATTTATTATTTATTTTATTTAAAAATAATATATATGTTATTAATATTATATTTATAATTTTATATTACAAATAATATTTATAATATTAAATTATTATTTATTAATTAATTTTAATTAAAAAATTGTTTAATTAAATATATAGATATTTTTTTTACTTTTTTTATTAAATTTTATTTATTTTTAATAATTAATTATATGTTTATAATTAATTAATTATATGTTTGGACGTTTATATATATGTATATATATAATATGTAATAATATGATATAGATTCATTTCAACGCAACTGGTAAAGACTCACACGTGAAGGCCTAGGCTTGAGGTCGTGGGTTCGAACGGGAGGAGAGGCACTTGCATGAATTATAAGATGTGGACACGTGGCAACCAGGGTTAGGGACATGTGGTATTTGTAAATTTTAAAAAAATATATTTTTTTAAAAATAAAAATTCAATTTTAAAAAAAAAAATTGAGAAGAGAAAGGAATTCCGTCGGAATTTCCGAGGGAATTGAAATTCCATTGCGAATTTGTTTATAACGCACCTATTAACGATGGAACAGATTCCGTCGGAAATGCAGTCCGTCAGATATTCTATCGAAAAAGCTGATTCTGTGGCAAATTCCGTCAAAAATTTAATATATATTTTTTATAGTAGTTTAATTATTTGAACCAAAAGCCAGCCTTAGGTCCAGTTCAGATGAAGCCTCCAAATTAGCCTTGGAAAAAACCAGTCAAACACTTGTTAAACCGGTGAAATTGTTAAACTTATAACGTTACTATAAGTTGAAATTGTACATTTTGAAAAGCCAAGCTTTTAGGGTTAGATCATAAAAGAATAATTGTTAACCTTACAATTTTGACATATTCTATTTAAACCGGTGAAATTGTTAAACTTAGAACGTTAACATAAGTTGAAATTGTATATTTGAAAAGACAAGCTTTTAGGGTTATATCATAAAAGAATAGTTGTTAACCTTATAATTTTGACACTAATAGTCCTTCTTTCCCTATTATATACTACACTTAGTTGACTTGATTTTTCTTTCATATTAAATGCAATATGTAATATTTTTATATGTTCAATATTATTAACCAAGCCTTTAAATTTTTTAATGCAAAATAATTGCCCTTTAACGGTGTGTTTCTATATATAATTATATATAGGAAAAGTTACGCATAACTTAGTGGTAAGTAAACTAATTATTAATAGGTCTCATGAATTTAATTAACTTATCATTAATAGTTTTCCTGAAGAATTCGTGGAAAATATAAAGAATTAGTTGTCAATTGTTAGATTTGACTCATAAATATCACAAGTGACCTGTAAAACTTTTCCAGTTCTAAAGTTTAGGGTTTAATTGAGAATTTTTTACAAGACCTCCTATGATCTTTAAGAATGAAAATTAGAAATTGATAATTTATACCGTGAAATTTTGCTCAAGTTCTTCAAAATATTAATGATAGCAAGTCAAATTTAAGAAACTTATTAGTAATTAAATAAGTACACATACGTAACTATTTATAAAAAATGTCTTTGAAAGAGCTATGTGTCGTGCCTAACAATACTCAAATTTGACTCATCCAGGGAACCGGTGTCCCTGCTAAGTATTATGTTTAGCAGTGAAAGCTAATCAGATATAGACCATCTAGATTTAATATGGACATCGAAATTTATTTTTTTAAAAGTATAATTTTAATAGATAGAGAATTTAAAATAAACTTAAGTATTATTTTTTTAAAAAAAATCACCATCATTTATTTAAAAAATCATTATTTAAAAGACTAAAATTTGGACTATAGAGTTCATATCTGATTGGTCTAGCTCCAAGTAGCTCTCCATGCTAAGCAAAGTGCTAAAAAATATATAATATTGTGGTTAGTTTTGTCAACCAAATTAAATAAAGAAGTCATATTAATAAATAACTGTTCAGTTTCACCAAAAAGTGAATAAAAAGAGAAAATAATCGACCGTCCAATTCAGCTATTGCAAAAATAATTAGAAAGAGCTACTAACACAGAGTTTGTCCTGCTAGATCCCTATAGGTCTTGACTTTGAGTCTTAGAAGAAAAGTCAAAGAGCATTACTTACTGTTCATTTGAAATAGCTTATTTTTAATTTATAAGTGTTTATAAATTGTGATTTACGATATACAAGATAAATATATGAGAGAAGTTTTATCTCGACTTACGTAATAAGTATTTATTGCTCCAAAAATAAGCTATCCCAAACTCCCCTTTTAAGCGCGCACACAGTCTTTTTTTTTTTTTTTTTTTTTTGCCACCGTATTTAATAAGATCCAAATGACAGAAATGGTTTCATCGAATTTTACTTTCTATGGGATAAAATTCCGAGTAAGGTGTTTAAGCTGTTTACTGAATAAATTAATTAAATATATATATAGTTGAAAATTGTGCAAGACCACAATTTATGGGCATCCTATGGGATTAAGTTTCATGATAACTACGAAATTACACACACACACACACAGAGACGCGCGCGCACAGATTTCTGGTGTGCCGAGTTCTTTTGCCTTCCGTCAGTTGATAAGGTTTCTTAACCACTTGATGAATCCTGTGTATCTTTTCCAGGGGATTGGAACTGTTTTGTTTTCTTTTTATTTTGGGTCAATATAATTTTTGGTTCATGAAGTTTGATCCAATTTTGGTTTTTGTCTTTCAAATTTGAAATCGGTGGTTTTGGTCCTTGAAGTTTCACCTGATTTTGGTTTTGGTCTCTCAAGTTTGAAATCGGTGGTTTTTAGTCCCTAAAGTTTCACCTAATTTTGGTTTTGGTCCCTCAAGTTTCAAAAGGACTTGGTTTTTTCCCGGGTCGGGTCGGATTTCAAAAACGGGTCGCCAAGTTCTTTTCAAATTTGAGGGACTAAAACCAAAATCGGATGAAACTTCAGGGACTAAAACCACCGATTTCAAACTTGAGGGACCAAAATCAAAATTGGATCAAACTTCAGAGACAAAAAATTATGTTAACCCTTTTATTTTTAATTTTGACCCTTCTATTTTGAAAATGTTAAACCGTTAAATATGACACAGAAATATATTCTAGAATTTGAATTCCCCGAGTATATCCCCCGGATAAAATTCCATCACTTCAATAATTTGCCGGAGAATTTTATTGGATGACACGGATATATTTAGATTTTTCTTTCTTTTTTAGTGCTAGGAGAGAAAGGTTCACTAACACACGTTGGTTTAAGTGAAAAAGATTTTTGCAACTTAAATATAAAGTCTTAAGTTTGAGTGCATGTAAATGTAAAAAATATTTTTGGTAGAGCTACCTCGATTGGATTTGATAGTATTTAAATTTAACCTAATCAGATAGCCATATTAAAATATGGAGAGAAAAGGTTTGCAGCCCAAGGTTTAATGTGAATTATAGACACATTAAACTTTATATGTCCATTACTTTATGGCCTTTGGGTTGATAGCTTGATAGTCCTTATTTAAAATCTCATTCTTTTCTAATTATGAGCAAAACTTATATATACACATTTCTAATGAATACTTAATGTCTATGTATGTATTTATGAAAAAGAGTAATAGCTCATGAGATAATGAATTGAGGATCTATTCCACCAAAACTAATGGAGACAACTTATTCTATTATGGAGAATCGTTTAATAGTCAACAAAACAATGTAATAACATTTATGAGAATTTCTAAATTTATTCTTTAGCCTATAAGCAATCATTGAATTTGTTTCATTCTTTATGTACTGATAATTACTGGCTTTTAATTGAGACTACTTTATTGAGACAATAATGTAATCTCATTTCTCATTCTAGTATTATAAATACTAGAACTTTTCTTAATGTCAATTTTATCCTAATGGTAGGAGTTCTCCTTATAGGCTTCATTGTTGTCTCTAATAAGGTATATCAAACTAAACAATTGAACAAATAACATAATGTTGCAAAGTCAAAATAAACTTTAATCATGCTTACAAAATTACTATAAGAGTTAAGCAAGTTTACCAATGTAAATCATACAATTAGAAATTCGTATCACTAAAGTCTGCCTTTGGGCAAAGACATTAGGATAGCATGAATTTATCTCGAATTGATGAAACTAGAATGCAGTTATATCCCTTAAGACTTACGGGCTACTTAGAAAATATAATGATGTTCAATTCCATCTTAATTAAAACTATGATTACAATTATCTACTTATTGGCAATGATTAATGATAACCACACATTTAATTACAATTTATGTCTTTAAATCTTTGAGCGATATATTTTGTTCGTTGGAACAAAATAGAGTGTATGTGCTTGCTGAGGTTATTGTGGCTACTCCTCAATTTTACATACTCATCACAAAGACATAACACCATTGTGTGTACTAATTGTACATATGATTATAATTTGATATAGTAAAAACTTTATGTGATTAACTATGCATACAACATGTGTATAAGGATGCTATGGTTATTCCTTAAACAAAATATATGTGCTAATCACTAATATCAAATATGTACAACTTAAATTCCATATATATACACAATGTCAATGAGTATCTTAATTAATTAATTTAATCAACTAAATCATTAATGTGAATAAAATAATATTTACTCACCTTCAAAAGATTGATGTTCTAAAATCCATATGTGGTTATTCATGCATGTTGTAAGAGGATATTGTAGCTACCACTCTAACACGCAAAGTTAATCATAAATATCAATCATGTACACTTAAATTATGTATATACACCGCTTAATAGAGAAATTAACTAATTAATTTAGTCAACATAAGTGATTAGAAACATTCCACCCACTCTGATTAAATTAATATTACCCATTGACTAGAGTTGATATTTTAAGTGATTATATACACATACAACAGAGGATGTTGTAGTTACTCCCCAAAATACATGCTAATCACAAATATCAACCTTGTACATTTAAAATCTGTATATACACAAATATTTAATGAGAATTTAATTGATTAATTTAATTAACAACATATGACTAAATAATCATCGTAGATAAATTCTCCCATTAGTTTGTGCATCTAAATTAAATCTAGCATATGTACATCTTAATGGAGGGATTAATCAATTTGATCAACAAAGTGGCTAAACAATTAATTAAAAACCCTCCCACTGTTTTATGTATTTAAAAATTGTTTAAATAACCACATTTCAACTTAAATTAGGTTTTACAAATTTTGAATAGTTAAATAATTGTTTAAATTTAATTTTCCAAATATTTAGACAGCTTAAAAAACTAACTTTGCAAATTTTCCAAAATGTGAAAGTTTTCAAAATTAACCCCTTCATTAAACAATTTAATGTGGTATAATCAAAACTGCACATAAAATAGCAGTCAATTTGATTAACAGTGAGCAAAACATTTATTTAACCCAAAATACATCTTTGGTAATTGACACTTTGTAGTAGGGATGATCATGGACCAGACCAGACCGGGTTTGGCCCTGACCCGAGGTCTGGTCTGTATAGTGCCTCAGGCTGAACAAGACAGCCCGAGGTCCGGTCTGGTCCAGCACCAGCCCGAGCTCGGGCTGGACCAGACCAGTCCAATAGACTACCTGGACCAGTCCAGGCAGTCCAGTTCCTGTTACGTATTTGTTTGCCAAAATTTTTTACATATTTTTTTTGTACATGTGAGCAGAGAACAGAGTTCAAAGTAAGTAATAAGTAATCGATTTAAAATCACAACTGCACAACAGCCAATAGATTCAAAATCACAACTACATTCTGCTCAAAGTAACGAGTAATCGATTTACACAAATTAATTCACAACTACATTCCAAATCTGATGAAGCAGAGAATAGAGTTCAAAGTAAGTCACTAAATTTGAACGCAGTGAAGACGAGAGTTCGACGAAGACTATAAGCAGAGAACAGAGTTCGACGGCAAATTCAAAGATTCCTGAAATTTAGAAAGAAAACTGGCGTAGACAGAAAGCAGAGATTAGAGAATATAGTTAGACTAAGCCTGACGATTATCGTAAGCAGAGATTAGAGTTGGACCGAGTTCGACGGAGAGCAGAATCAGATCTAAGCAGAGAGGAGAGGTGATGATGGAGACCTGAGATCTAAGCCTGACGGAGACTAGAAATGCTCGACGGAGACCGGAGACGCCCGGCGGAGACTGGACATGTGAGACGGCGAGAGACGTGAGTGATTTCAGTGCTAGACGGACCTAGGGTTCCACTTCCAATCTTCCACATTCCACTTCCACCGTTCGAATTCGAAACTGCAGTTCTGCTTCGCTGAGAGCCTGAGACGCTAACTGAAAGTGAAGATGCTGGGCGGCTGTGGCATTTGGGCTGGTCTAGGTGTATTTTGGGCCGGTCTAGGTGTATTTTGGGCCCAAAGCTAAGTGTCTCTAAAGGAGGATTAAAAAAATAAATAAACTACTCGGACCAGACCAGACCAGTCCAATGGGTCTGAGACCTTGGTCCGAAGTCCAGTCCAGCCCGATAAGACCAGTCTGGTCTGGTCTGTCAGAACAAGCTTCGGGCCAATTTTTTTTTAGCAGACCGGGTTGGGTCAGATCCGGTCAGACCGGACCACCTGGACCACTGGACTATTTGCTCATCCCTACTTTGTAGCCCAAGAAATTCAAAAACGCAACAGGGCCCATAAAAAATTTTGGGAGAAGTTATAACGCAACAAAACGCCCATAATGCAAAAGCAAAATTAAGGGATCAACCAATAATTTTCCATGGTCTAGATGCTTTAATTAATTGAAGGTTGGAAAAATAAATTCTGCAAACCCAATTAAATGTATCAGCCCATATAAAATAAAAATTACAGCTAGAGGAAAAAACGCAAGCCCAAAAAAATAGGCCTAGTTTATTCACTATTTGATTAAAGTAACGTCTAGGAAAAAATTTAAACACCCTAGTCCAATTCATTTTTTCCGGCCCATGTGTATTAATTAAATAAAGGCAGGAAATAAAACTTGAGAAACTCAAAAAAATAAAAAATCCGCGAGCCCAGATCGCAACAAATATAGAAATCCATTACTTTGCCTCAGCCCAGGATAAATAAAAATGAAAGTAGGAAAATCAAAAGTAGGCCCAGAATTGAGCCCAAATTGCGTCTGCCCACCCAGCTGGAGAGTGAAACGCTCGTTTCACTAAGTGCCTATTTGGGTTAACGATGGAGAATGAGCTTTTTTTGTAGATGGGCTTTTGGAAAAGTCATATAGAAAAAAAGGAGCTTTGAAGACATGATTTATGTTTGGATTGACGGTGTTAGAAGTAACTTTTTTTTTCATAAAAGTTGAGAGAAGTAACTTGGATGAGCTTCTCATAAAAGCTCCATTTGCTTCATAAGCCCAGCCATCTCAAAAGCTTTCCCAAACACATCAAATGAGCTTTTAGAGCTTTTAGCCCCCATATGGGCTTTTTTTAGACCCAAATGGGTTCCCAAACAGACCCTAAGTTAGAATGGTGTGTTTCACATCTTCTTCCTCACCCGAATGGAGTCCTAAAAAACCCGACCCGCGACTTGAAAGGAGCCACCTCTGCAATTTCAGGTGCCTTTTTCAAGCGATCGGAGGGCTTCGAAAATGATGATTTCGGCGGCTGTTTTGACCGAAAAAAAGTGAGAATGTGATTTAGACATTAAACTTGCATATAATCATATAATTGAAATATAAAACAAACCAAAACCAAAAGGATTGAATCGAAGAAAACTCTCAGTTCCGTCGGCGATAATCACTGCTAAACAATCCGAATACAATATGCATGTGATTCAACTTAATCTCATGTGAAATTGAAACAAACAATTCAAAAATTAAGCCAAGAACATACAGGTTTCAGGCTCCTTCAATTGTTTACTATGAAGGAGTCGATGGTGTTCCGCGAAGAACAAAGGGTTCTTCTCTCATCGATCAAACTCGAAAAACCCAAGCATATAGATTCAAGAATGGAATCACAAATCAAGAATGTCAAGCGTAAACTCAAGAACCACTATAAAAAAGTACCTGAGTTTTGACAAAATTTGCCATAAAAATTTTTCCTTGACAAATTCTAACAGAATTTTTGAATTGCGTTGGAAATTTGAAATTTTCTATCGTAAATTTAGTCATGAAATTTCCGATGAAATTTTTTTTGTCGCAACCTTTGACGGAAATTAATTTTCCAACTCCAAATTCCGACGGAATTTCTGACGAAAATTCTGTCAAAACTTTTCTAATTGCAAATTTTGACGAAAATTTCTGTGGTAAATTGCCACAGAAATTTTCTGTCGGAAAAAATTATATTTTTTTAATTTTTTTAAAGAATAATATTTATAAAATTAAAATATTAATTATTAAATAATTCTATTTAACCTTAATTATTAAAATTATATTAGTTATTATTTTATTTTATTTTAAAATAATATATATGTTATTAATATTATATTTATAATTTAATATTAAAAATAATATTTATGATATTAAATTATTATTTATTAAGTAATTTTAAATAAAAAATTGTTTAATTAAATCCATAAATATTTTTTTAATGTTTTTTATTAAATTTTTCATTATTTTTAATAATATTATATTTAATTAATAATTAATTATATGTATATAATTAATTAATTATATGTGTGTGTGTGTGTATATATATGATAATATTATTTATATAATAATATGTAATAATATGATAGGTTTATTTCGGCGCAACTGGCAAAAACTCGCTTACGAAGGCGGCGGCGGCTTGAGGTCACGGGTTCGAACGAGGGAGAGGCATTTTCAGGAATTATGAGATGCGGACACGTGGCAGCACGAGGATGAGGCCTCCAGGGGAGAGGGACACATGGTGCACTGAGGAGTAAACACGTGGCATTTGGAAATTTAAAAAAATGGGAATTTTTTTAAAAAATATTGGAATTTTTTTTTAAAAAATTGCGATAGAAAGGAATTCCGTCGGACTTTCCGACAGAAATAGTTCCATCGGAAATTTCTGACGGAATTTGAAATTTTTTTGTCATCCACCTATTAGCAACAGAACGGATTTTGTCAGAAGCGTTGATTCCGTGGCAATTCCATCGGAAATTCAATATTTTTTTTAGTGAACTTGGATGAAAAGCGATTACATTTTCAAAAACCCATCAAAAGATTGAAATAAAAAAAAAAAACTTGAATCGATCAAAACTATTAATCAGATAAAAAGCAGTTGATTCAATTAAAGTTCCAGGCTTTCAGTAATCATAGAGAATAAAACATGAAATCAGATCCCTTAAGATATATAGGGATGAAGTTCATTGATTGGAAAAGAGCATATCCCTCTCATCTCATTAATCCGATAATAAGAATAAGCAACTTGACATAACAATCAAGTTATTAATAATAAAGTGCAAACAGATTAATTATTTGATTTCAAATCAAGTTTAGATAAAATGTGATATCTGATCTAAGATATGGAATTCATATCAAATTACTACGGTATAATAATTAATTCCATGCTCAGATCATCCCCGATCAAAGAGTAGAAGGCAAAGGATCAGAGAACGTGGCTCTGATACCACATGTAGGACAAAATTCATGGAATACATAAACAAATCACAAATTTCAGTACATGAATTTTCCTATATCAATAGCGAAAGACATATAAGAATTATCTCCCACCATTGCTAAACTTTGATCACATAGAGAACTCACGAATCTTGATGAAAGAAAGCTATAAAAGAAAGTAAAGAAAGATGACAATTGTCAGATCTCTTTCTGACTGGCTGTGAGGCACAACGATGGCAACTGAGTTAAGGACCGTTGCTAGTCAGGGAACGTCAAGTGCACAATCTAGGTTTTTCTAATGCTCGTATATCAATCGGCTGTAAACTCAAGTGTGTCCTCTCACCATCAAAGATATCACATTATAGCCAATAGGTTACCCTAATCTTGAATTAGGCCTAAATCTGACTTACGAGCCACACTCATAATATTTGAATTAATTACCTAATTGATAAAATATTTTACATTAACATCATCATAGTTAATAAAAAAAAGTTAACATCATCACAGTCACATGTTAATTAAAAACTATATACTTGTACTCGATGAGTGAAAAATTAAGAATAAGTTGATTGAGTTTATGCGTTGTGTATGAAGGTTAATATTTATCAATAATGCACATATTTTAATGCATTATGAATTATGTAGTATTCTATAGATTTTATATTTGAATTCATTTGTGCAGAAATTTATAACTTTACTTATATTAGGGAAAATTAGACTCAAGTCTTGGAGAAGGAAAAATATGAAAAAATGGTCCTGTAAAATCGCGTAATGACGGTGAAGTCCCATGAGACTTTTTTGTAATATATTGCAAGTGGCAAAAGACTGAAATACCCCCGTGAGATAAATAGAAAGAGGGAAGGAAAGAGTCTATCATTCAGAAGGCAACATTGACATGAAATGGCATGGAAGGTTTGATCTAAAGACGAGGTTAAAGAGGAAGGTATGGAATTGATGGCAACACATCTCGTATCTTCTTTATTCCATTTGATTCATGTTTTATGTTGAGTAGCTAAACAATTTTTTAGGTTTTCTTGAATCATCTTTGTTTATGCTGAAAAAAATGGAAAAAACTGTCATCTTTTTGTGGGTATTGTGATGCTTTATACTTGTAAACTATAAAGGCAGACTTAGGTAAATGCAATGTATATGCTTTATGTTGAGTATGGTTTAGTATGCTTTGTTTTTGCTATGACTATGCTATATTTTTTGGTTTATTGTGCTATATTTATGCAATAGAAGGGTTAAGGAATGAAGATGAGAGTGAAAAGTTTGTGGTTACATCAGCTGGTGTGTGAAAGAAAAAAGATGTTGTTAATAGGTGCAGCGATAGTTGTCAATATATGTGTTGAACTTGTTAATGACAACTGTAGGTTATATTTAAATGTTTGACTTGTGATATCATTATGATTGGCTAGTGTTTGATATGTTTGCTACGTTTTTTGGTAGTTTGAGCTGTTTTTCCTAATTAAAAGTGAGAATTAATGAAGATGGTATGAAAGTTGTTTGGTTGGAACTCCTGATGTACAAAGCCAGAATGTATTGTTAATAGGGGCAGCGATAGTTGTTAATATAGGTGGTAAACTTATTAATGACAACTATATTGTGTAGGTGGACAGCGGTGATAGGTAGCACATCTGGGAAGAATCTACTATGTTTCCTTCATATAGGGAGAAGTTTTTAGATAGTGGAGAGGTGATATAACAAATGTTAGGGGAACGGTCAAATCAAGAACCATTAAGGAAGGGACGAGTTATGAAGAGTTCAAAAGAATGATATCCTCCATTGTGGGAAAAGAGAGCAGTAAACTTGTTATTAAATTCACACTGACATTTGATAGAACTACATGCACAACAATCTTAGCATCGTCCTGAAGCCCTTACTGTGACACAGCTGACGACACAAAATTTGTCGCGACCACCAATCACTCGAAGGCCCCTAGGGAGGCCAAAAAGAAGAAGGATTGAATCTCAATTTCAAAACAAAAAAAGGTTTATCATTGTGGTAGGTGTAACGAGGTTGCCACACTATAAAGAATTGCAAGAATCCTAATCCAAGCTAATCAATTATGGAGGCTTGGGTTCTTTTGTTTTTGGAAAGTGCATGCCATACTATTTTTTTTTTTTGTAAATCTCATTAGATAGAAATCCAAATTGTACTTGATTTTTGTGGAAGGTTTGTGAATTTGTTGTTAGTATACCTTGTACATGCATTTTCATATGTAAATGAAGGTTGGATATAATATGGTTTTGTATTCCACTTTCATTTGTAGAAATTTGTAATATGATGTAAATTCAATTGTCAATGTATGGACATAAAATTGTTAGTGGACGCCCATTGACTTGTTAGTGGATGCCCATAAAGTAGTCAACATATATGTAGTTGTGTTTACACATTTGTGGTGCAAGTGAAACCAGGTTATGATCACTTGGAAAGTGATTTTTTATGTGCATATTTTTTAGATTACCTCTGTTGTTGTAATTCAATATTAATTAGGTGAACATATTATATGACTTGTTTAGTGAAACCCATTGACTTGTCAAGCAAGGCAGATGGAGTTGCCAATGGAGGCCCCTGAACTTGTCAATAGAATGGCAGTGACTTGTCAATGAAGGCTCCTCAACTTGTCAATGTACACCCATTGAGTTGTCAATGGATGCCCAATGACTTGTGAATGGAGGCCCAATGACTTGTCACTTAAGTCTCCGCAACTTGTCAATGGTGACCCCAAGACTTGTCAATGGAGGCTTCTAGAGTTGTCAATGGAGGCCCCATGACTTGTCAAAAGATGCTCAATGACTTGGAGGCTCCTCGACTTGTCAATAGGCGCCCATTAAGTTGTCAATGGAGGCTCATTAAATTGTTAATGGATACCCTTGGAGTTGTCAATGGAGGCCCAATGATTTGTCAATAAAGGCTTATTGAGTTGTCAATATAGGCCCAATGACTTGTCAATTGAGGCTTCTCGACCTGTCAATAGAGGCCCCAAGACTTGTTAATAGAGGCTCTTGGAGTTATCAATGGAGGGTTCATGACTTGTCAATGGAGGCCCAATGACTTGGAGACTCCTCGACTTGTCAATGGAGGCTCATTGAGTTGTCAATAGAGGCCCCTGGAGTTGTCAATGGACGCCATTTGACTTGTCAATGGATGCTCATTGAGTTGTCAATCGAGGCTGCCAGAGTATCAGCATTAACATAACAGTAGGCTACTTTCGTAAAACCACTGGGATGAAATGTATTGTTCCTAATTGATCTGGACAAAGATACGAAGATTAGGACAATTGGGAAATCTATAACACTACTAGCTTTTGCCTGGAGTCATTGCTATTTGAGTTATCAATAGAGGCCCCTGGAGATGTTAATGTAATAAAATAATGTGCAAGGAAGAGCATCATTTCTGCATTATTTAACTAAAGCACTAATGTTAAGTCATGACAATGACTCTGTAATTTATAATTACAAAAAATGTCTTAAGTACAAAAAGTTTGAACTTGATCATAACCAAAAGCATCATATCAACACAATGTGACTGAATTTGATCATTACCAAAACGTTAGTATAAATACAATGAGTGTGTACATGATCATTACAATCCCCTAATGAGCTGTAAATACAATCAGCTGTCAATACAATGAGTGTGCCCTTCATCATTACCAAAAAGTTAGCATAAAGCACTAATGGAATATACAATCCAAGTCATCATCCTAATTGGTTCTCTTCCTCTTATGTATGTCTTGAACCAAAGACAACTTTTTCTGTATATTTGTAATGAGGAAGAGTAACTAGCCACCATAGGAACCCAACCTTAATTTTATGGAGTTCTGCTTCTCCTCCTTGTGGATGAAAAATTCTTCAGTGAATAAAGTGTACCCAGAAAAACTTGATGTCATTGGTCGTGTTGTGCTTTTTCTTCCTTCTTTGTCTTTAATAGCTTTTTCTTTGTCCATCTTATTTCCCTGGAAAAAAAATTTCAGCATCATGCTAGCTTCATTATCCAAAAAACTACGCTAGCTTCATTATCAAGGTTATCTATCCAGCATCATGCTTGACACTGTTGCTACAAGCGCTCATGGCAACATGGTGTGTTGCACTTACCACTACTTTGAAGCATGAGGTAGATTATGTTGATATATTAATTTCAAGTTTGTAAAAAAAAATAATAATAAACAAACATAAGCATGCTCTGTTCTTAATGTGACAAAAAAGTTTGTAAAATAGACAAGTAAAACAATTGATGATTGATAATTATGCAACATAATTTGCACTTAGCAAAAATGAACTCGACAATTATCTAAAACCTTATACTAGCAAGCATGAAACACAAATCAAACCATCAAATTATAAATGTGCCCTCTGTATTCAGTTCTTCAACCCAGTTCTTTTGATCAATCAGTTGTTCAGAGCTTGGAGGATTTCATTCACACATCTAGCATTGGGGAATATCGAAAGTGTCTTTAGCTTCGTTTTGCTTTCCTTGGTCAAAATCATATTGGTGCAACCTTGAAAGAAAACTCCTAGTATCATTTGTGGTTCTAACAGTTCATTTGTGTTGGGTGTGATGAGAACTTTGGAAATTTAAAATAGAGCTGGTAGTCCACCTTAGAATATGGTATCAATATAGTATTTGTAGTACTTGAGGTAACAACCAGATGTTTTATTGGTTTTTTTCCCCTCAAGACTTCATTTTATATGTTATTTTAAGTCTCCACAATTTATGATCCTCGAGAATGAAGATTTTGGAAAAAAGGAAGCATGAAAGAATTTGTGATAGTCAAGAAAGGAATGTTATAGATTACCTTTTGAGTCTCTTGTATACTTTCAATGGAAGCTAAGGGATAGTTTTAGTGTAACATCCCTTTCATATTATGTGTCCTGTCATTTTCTTTTTGGCCCTAGTGGATGATCATCAAATTGCAAGTGGCTGACACAACATATTTTAATGAGGCTATGCAAAAGAATGTTGGTAAATTTATTAAGAAATCTTTCCTTACCGATTTTTTTAACTTGTGAACTCTACAGTCGTAAGTGGATGGAACATTCAAAGAACTCCAAGACAAAGTTTGGTATGGGGAAAAGTGTGTTTTTCCAAAAAGGAAATAATAAGGTACATTGCCTTTCCGCATGACGCAATACACTTCCCAATTTCCTTTTTATAAAACTTTTTCTGCATACCAAAAATTGCCTAAGGCTGCAAGCATATCATCTATATACTATACAGGCATCAATTACTTGGGGGGGAGGTTCTTCTTTCTCAGTCAAGAGGCTCAATATTCAATACAGAGCTGACTTTCCAAGCCTTTCATCATCAGGGCTCAGGCTGGAAATTAGTCAGTATCCCTGGTAGCTGCGAGCAACAGTAGCCACATGGCTTAAAATCTTGCTTCTCTTTGGACCAAAATTTAAATAAAAAGGAACAAAAAGGGAATGCATCTCTCACGAGTTACTGAATCAAACCTTCCTGCTCAATAAACAGTTAAGAGAAGTAACCCTAATCTAAACTTACAGATGGCATATGAACAAACACTATTATAATCTTCAAACCATAAGAAAGAAACGAATGAGAGAAGATGATAGTTGGTTTACTTAGGCGGCGGCCACCGAACCTCGCCGGAGAGGACCCAGAAACACCGCCTCTCACAATGACTACTTCTATTTGCCTACGATGTCTCGTATCGGGGAGCAGAGAAGCATCCAAATCTCAGGTAGCAAGATGAGGGAATCAGGTTTTATATGTCTCTGCCTTTTCTCCAAGTTCATAAGGTATTTCAGTCTCTTGCCAATTGAAACATATTACAAAAAAGTCCTACGGGATTTCCCTGTAATTTGACATTTCTTGGGACCATTTTTTTATAGTTTTCCTTCTCCGGCTCTTGATTGTAATTTTCCCATTATATTCTGTTATTTCAAAAAATTTATATTATGTTATATTTTTATTGGGACAAGCGTGTGTTACTTGCGAATTGCGATATCTTAAAATTTTTAGGTTGGTTGTTGCTACCGAGTCCCGAGTAGATTGTTAGACTAACGAAGAGCTTGTATGCAATCATGTTTCTTTATTATTATTTTAAACAACGCGTACAAAATTTTTAGAATTATAATTATCCTCAAGGACGTAAAAATATTATTATTTTAATATCAATTTATTTTAATAAAATCATGTTTAAAATTTAATTTAAGTGCTTCAAACTAATTAATTACAATTTAAAAAAACTTTAAAACGTTTTTAATTCTGATGTTGACGTGAGTTTGTTTATTTATTCCCTATTTTTATTTCCTGATTATAATTCCAAAGTTGCTTATTGCCAATGCAATCATGAATTATTTTCTAGATAATTGATTTTTCAATAAATTATTTATACTTTTTGTTTCGTGAGTTATCACATAATTTTTTTTGGCCTGAGTGGTACGACATAAGCAATATTTTGCTTATGTACTAACATAGAGTTGGTCTAATAGTATAAGGCTCTGTTAGATTTTTTTGGATCTCGAGTTTGAGTTCTAGAAGAGTCACTTATGTTAGGAGAGATAGCCATAAACTTGGAACAGAAAATCGAATAATAATAATTTCAAAAAAAAAAAAAAAAACCTTGGCATGTGTCAAACCGCGAAAAGAGGAAAAAAAAAGAAAAAGAAAAACAAACGTACCCAAACCACATAAATGAGATGGAGCGAGCTAGGGGAAATTACTTACAAATATATATGACATGATTTGTAATTTTACATTATTCACAGCATACGTAATAATTCGGGTGAAAGAAAAAACCAGGGTTAATAGGTAAAAATACCCATAAACTTTTCTTAAAAGTACATCCACCACCATAAATTTTTTTTAGATGTAAAAGTAATTATGAACTTTCAAAAGGGGAGTAAAAGTGACATTTCTGTTAAAACTAACTAACGACCGTTAACTCCAGTACAAAAATACCCCTATTTAAAAAAAGATTAAGGGACAAAAATACCTATAAAATTTTTTCAAAAGTGCGTCTACCACCATAACCTTTTTTTCAAAAGAGAGAGAAAAAGGAGAGAGAGGAATCAGCCTTAGTGTTTGTTTGGGAAATAATGAATCATGGTTTCAAAAATCCTTTTCTGCAAGTTTAGATAAAACTCCTCTCACATACTCACATCGAAAATGTTATAAGTACTTCTGAAAAACTAAAATAAACCGGCACTTATTCCACACTCAGGGAAAATACATGCAAATCCTTATATAGGCTGTTCTACATTCTTCTGGAGTCAAAAATCTCAACAGAAGTTGTTAACTTGTTATTCACTTCTGCCAGCTAAGCTAATGCCTCAACCGGCAAACCAATAAGGTATCACTCTGGTCCTTATTATAAGTTCTTTTTGACCAAAAAATTTGGTCCTATTTATAAGTCCACTTTTAGTACATAAATGAGCTTATGACAATTTTGCCCCTATTTATTGTATCCATAAAGAAATAATTTGAAGAGAGATAAAGAAGAAAAAGTTGAAAAGTACACATTCATAAATGAGGGTATAGTTGGAAATTTACCCTACAATCATTGGGTTAATTACTTTTTCTTGGTATGTGGGATTTAGGTAAAAGGGACTTATAATAGGGACCAGAGTGGTACAGTATTTCATGCAAAAACGACAATAATATCTTTTCCACGTAACAAATGTCGGTCATTATATTCGGTCCGTATTCGTCTGCGTTATCGATTTTGCAGTTTTTAGGAATTATTGAAGTATTTTCTTAAAACAATCAACTTTAGAGTTATTAAAATATTAAAGGCTTGTGCATTTCGTGTGGACAACACGTTGCTGCCATATATTTAAATGTTCCACTACTTGCCCATACTCGAGTATGGGCAAATGACACATTCCTCATATTCATAATTGTTAATATTAATATACTCATCTGGGATGTTTATTTTGATTTTAAGTATAAGATTACGGTCTTATTTAACTTCCATAATTGGTACTCTTGCGATCCTATATGTAGGACATTTAATATTGGGGTGAACTTTGGTCCTAATTAAATGGAAGACATTTTTTTTCATTTTATCCCTTATATTTATAATTTTTACCTAAACTAATTTGTTCAACTTATAAACTAATATATAATCTAATATTAGACATAAGTATGCTAGAGAGATCATGTCACATATGTTATGATTGGATAATTTATTTCGCTTTCTTAATTTTTTTATTTTCTTAAACTACATCTATAGATAAATATTGTATGATTTATAAGATTTGTTGTTGAATAGTCTAATTAGAAAACCCAGGGCACGTTTTTTATAAATAGTTAAATCACCTAATTTTGTAATATACTTGAATTTATTAATTAGTTTTTATATTTAAGACCAACGTAACATCAGCTGCAAAACAATTTGCACATTGATTTGCATGTAAGAATATTATATTTGATCACTCAGATTTTATATATTTTATATTAAACGGAATTTTCAATTTTACAATTATTTTCAAAGATTGAAGTTTAATTAATTTACTTCGTACAGCCGTGCTCGTATATGTGCCAAGGTACTGAAAACCGGACCGGGCATTGAACCGGTCGAGGCACTGGGTTAAGGGTCAATGGTTCAGACCGGGGTCAACCCGGGGGTCAAACCGGGGGTCAGACCGGGGTCAATTTAAAAAATATATATAATTTAAATGTTCATACATACCTTTCAAAAAACTATATGAGAGTTATTTTTCAACTAATAGTTCAATATAACTTCCTGAACCTAATACCTACAAAAATATCATTAAGTATATAAGGATTTTTCCCCAACCAATGCTAAAAGTATTCCACAATTCTTTTAAAGCTCCTTATAAATAAAAAAACTGTTAGGAATTTTTTTTTTTTAAAAAAAAAAAGCCAAAATGACTTCATTTGGAGTGTAAAAAAGTAAAAAAAAAAAAAAAAAAAAAAAGACAAGGATCAAACCGTGACTAGTCCGGGTCACCCCGGTTCAGGCCGGTTCACACCGGGTTGACCGGTTCACCGGTTTTTCCCCCTCACTCGGACCGGACCAGTGACCGGTTCACCGGTTTCCGGTCTGAACCGGCCGGTCCGGTCCGGTTTTCTATACATTGATATGTGCCCATATAATTAGTAAATTATTGTCCACTTATATTTTGAAGCAACAAACCAATACTGAAAGAGTAAATTGCTGACCTTGCGTTGAGCTTGATCCTTCATTCAGATGGAAAGAAAGTATGTGAAAAAGAAAAGTAGGGGGAAAATTAAGACAAAAAATAGAGGGGGAAAAAGGCATGAGGACCACATATGTTTTTTTGAGGTTAAAGGGCTTACATGGCCCGGAAGTTTTCACGTATGAGCATTAGGCATCTAAAAGTTTTTAAGAGGGCAAATGTGCCCTAGAAGTTTCAAGAATGGGGCAGGTTTGCCCCTCCGCTAACTAGCCCTAAGGGTCAATGTTTGTTGACCAAAATACGCATATGTGGCATGCCTATATGGCATATACCTTACCCCTTTTTTGTCCACATCAGTAGTTAGATTTCTTAGTAGGATCTTTTTTTTTTTTTTAAAAAAAAAACTCATCTTCTCCTGCAATGTCTCCCGTCATTGATATAAGACTCAATTGAGTTATTTGGGGAGGTTAAAAAATTTAAATAAATTATATAATTATTTATTAATTTATAAGTCAAGCAAATTAGTTTGAAAATAATGATAAATCTAAATACATTAAAGTAATTCTTTTAGCTTCCTTATTCTCCCAAATTAATCAACTACCCGAACTAGTGTTTTTTTGAAAAAATTATGTCATTAAAATGCGAAACTTTTGAAGTAGCCTACCCAAAAAAAAATTGCTTTAATATGTAGTTCCAGCAGTTGATTAATTTGGAAGACTAATGAAGCTAAATAAATTACTTTAATGTATTTATATTTATAATTTTTTCAAACTAATTTGGTTGACTGATAAACTAATATATAATTAAGTAATTTATTTAGCTTTTTTAATCTCCTCAAATAACTCAATTGAGTTTTTATATCAAGGACGAGAGACATTATATTGTAAGAGAGGATCTGAGTTTATTATTTTTTTTAAAAAAATCCTATTAAAAAAATCTGACGATTGACATGGATAAAAAAAGGGGTGAGGTGTATGCCATATAGGCCTGCTACATTTGCATATTTGGTCAATAAACATTGACAATTAGGGCTAGTTAACAGAGAGGCAAAATAGCCCCTTTTTTAAACTTTCAGGGCATATTTGCCCCCTCAAAAACTTTTATGTGCCCAATACCCATATACAAAAACTTCCTGCGCATTTAAGCTCTTTGACCCTTTTTTTTGTCCAAAGGTTTTCCCCTCCAAAGTGGAAAGAATAATTTTGGGAGAAAAATGTTTTTCAAAATTACCATATGTTTTCTTTTAAAAAAGGCATATGAGGTCCACACGTCACTTGTCTTTCTTTTTACCCTATATTTTCTCTCCTTTACTCAAATATACTTAAAAGTAAGACATAGATTGTAATTTTGATGTTAAAAAAAAAGACACAGTTTGGGATGACTGCATCGTAAAGTGTTGTTTACTCGAGATGATTATCACCACACTTTTTTCCCCTGTTTTGATATAAATTAACAGCTTTTTTACAAGAAGAAAATAAGATCTTGAACCAATAAAAAGTCTGCAAAAATTTTGTTTGCTATTTTGAATCCATCTCAAGCACGCCGCAAATCTGCCCTAAATTGCTTGTATATTACAATTAATAGGGTTCAAATGTTATAAAAGTAAGTAAAATACTGAAATACTCCCTCCATTGCTTTTTATAATAACTTATTCTTTCATGATAAGCATTTAAACTTATGATCAACTAATATTACCCATATCGTTGTATTTAATCCTCACATATTCTCTCTCTTTCATAAGGGCAATTTTAACCGAAAAAAAATTACATTTTTTACATAGTATTTTCTTCAACTAATCTTAACCAACATTTTGAACAACACAATTCAGTAAATTATTACTTATACAAAAGAATGGACGGAATAATATTTAAGTGGGTTCGAAGAGGATAAAGGACACAGCAGAGCACGATATTTTCCTCATCCCTATTCAATTGTGCGTTTTTTATCCATTCGTGCTGACAAGGATGGCAAATAATCATGCGTTGGATGGTCAAAGTTGATGCCACATGAATGAATTACAGGTATTTACTTATTTTTTTTAATGGATGAATATATTAAAGAGTTAAAGGGCTAAAATGCTGGAAGCTTCACATATAGGCATTGGGCACCAAAAAGTTTATAAGAGGGCAATTTTACCTTGAAAATTTAAAAAATAGGGCAATATTGCCCTAACCTAACAGATCTAAATAGTCAACCAATAGTTGACCGATCATACTGTGGTGGCAAGCCCACATGACATCCACTTCAGTTTTTTTTTTTGTTAAGGTCATTTTTGCCTCATAAGTTTTCAAGGAAGAGCTGTGGGCACAGGGAAGCTTTTTGAGTGAGAAATAAATCCCTGAAAGTTATAGATTTTTTTGTTGGTTTTTTCATATTTGAGAAGCCACCATCAAGTACCAAACAATTAAAAAAATTGAAAATTTAACAAAAATAAAGAACCACCTATAGATTAATATATATGTGAGCAAAGAAACCTATAAACCATAAACTAGAAAACTCAAAATCAAAAGCAAAATAAAAAATCCTCAAATCCAAAAAAACAAACAAAAATTTTAGGTTCAAGAAACCAAAAGTTACAAACAAAAGAAAACGGATTATAAAGAAGAGGAAAAAGTAGCTCAATGGGAAAACCCTTCACAATTGGTTTGGTGAAGACTCCAATATCTTTTGGGCTGCCAATAATACTTCCTGATGCCTACAACTCTTCCATAGAAACTTTCAAAGTAAAAATGCCTTTTAACCAAGTTGACGTGTGGATGCCACTTGGGTATACCATTTCAGCATAGCCAGTCAACCAACGTTTGACAGTTTAGATCTGTTAGGTTAGGATATTGCCCCTTTGTAACTTATAAGGTAAAGTTGCCTCTTTGCAAAACTCCCTCACACCCAATGCCTATTCGTGGAAACTTCCATGATATTTTAGCCCGTTAACCTTATATTAAATGACACTTCTCCGGTTCTAAATGTAGAACATAATTTGTAGAACAATAGGAAGTATAAACTTGCAAGACTCAATTGCATTGATTTATAGTACAAGAATTGAGTTACAACCAAGTTAAAATTTAATGGACAAAATAATTAATTTTCCCTTACATTAATAACTGTGATTTAAGACATAGAAGGATTCGATTCTAATTTGTCAATCTCAATATTGACAAGTTAAAATCAAGGGAAAATCCTAGAAAATTTTGTTTAAAATAAGGAAAAGATATAAATAAGGAGTCTAGCTAATATTACAAATCCCAAGTTAAATCTGAGGGAGAAATTTGAAATTAGCAAATGTTTCCAAATGACCAATATGCTCATTAAGGTTTCCAAAAGTTTCTAAATTATTAAAAAAAAAACTCCTTGGACTACTTAGTTATAGAGAACAAAGTACAACTTAAGAATCTCAATTAACAACTTCAATTACAGTATCTATATTGACAACTTGAACTCCCAAATACCAACAACCTTATAGGTAATAATTTGAAGTCATACATGTCAGGCGTTATTGGCTACTTAGATATAGAGAGTAACAACTTAAGAATCACATCAATTAACAACTCCAGCATCCATGTTGACAACTTGAGTTCCTCAAATGCTGTCAATCGTCATTGACTACTTTTGTATAGAGAATAACAACTTACAAATTCATAGTTAATAACTTCAGTATATCCCTATTGACAACTTGAGCTCCTCAAGTAACTAAGGGGTAGTTTGGTCATTTGAAAACATTTACTAATCCTATATTTCTCCCTCAAGTTTGACTTTAGATTTGTGACATTTGACTTCCTTATTTGTTTTCCCCCCTATTTTAAACTAAGTTTTCTGAAATTTCCCTCAAATCAAAGATGAATAAGATAATCAAGTTATTTCGGTTTAAATTCAATTGCGCTAATTCTTGTTACCTATTTGATAAAACTTGTTTTCACTAAATCCATTTCAAATAATTCCCATATATAAGAAAATGACAATTAAATCCTTAAATATGCTTTAAACAGATAACATATTTCAAGCTTACCTTATTATAATTCTCTCTCTTTCTACATTTACAAATCATTTTCTCTTTTTTCTCTCTTTTCTAAGAGAATTAGATAAGGGAAAAATTGAAAAATAAACATTAATAACTTCTAAGTGAAATTATATTTAGGACAAAAAATTTTTGTTATTCAAATGGACTTATAATAATGACCAAAGTGGTACCACTCTTATCCTTATTTTAATTCCATTATAGAAAATTTTTTATACTAAATATATGCCCACTTAGAGGGTTATTAATGTTTCTTTTCTAATTTTATCCTTATCTTTTTCTGGTTGGAAAAAGAAAAAGAGAATGTAAATGTGAGAATGATTTGTAAATATAGAGAAAATTTAATTTAAGTAACAGTATACTTAACAAATTTTATCAAAGTAAGACATATTTAATAATTTAACCATAATTATTTGTAGGGTTAAGGAGCCAAACTACCCATTATCTTTTTCAAGAAGAGTTAATGGCACAATAAACAATTTTTGGGTGCAAAAATACCCATCAAGATTAAAAAGTAGCCCAAAAATACTATTTCCTTTAATTTAAAGCAATGACCATTAAGTTTGAATTTTTGACCTGGCACATGGCTTATAATGCATAGTCAGCATGAGGACATAGAGAGCAAAGGAGCAAAAATACCCTTTATCTTTTTCAAGAAGAACTACAGTACCATAAATAAATTTTGGGAGAAAAATACCTGTGATGATTCTAAAATGACCCTAAAATACCACTTCTGTTAAATTCTTCTACGTTGACTATTTGAACCTATGATGATTCCAAAATGGCTCTAAACTTTTGGCTACATAAAGTTAGGGTAAGAATATCTAAAAAAATTTTACCAAACTTTTCCGTCCCCTATTTTCTCTCACCTTTCCCTCCATTCAAACATAGAGTAAGAGTCCATGGTATGTCCGTAGTTGCACCGGGTCAACCCAATCAACAACAACAAGCCTTATTGATCCCCTTATGTAGGTCAATCCAGTTATTATTAAAATAATATAATCTAATTAAAAAATATATACAAATATTTATGTACAACTTGAAGAGCTAGAGAAGATATTGTGGTGTGTTTTCTTTGGGCCTGAAATGTCTATGATAGAAAGAGGACAAGAAGTTGCTTCCATTATTTGCCTTTAGAAATAATTATATCAAGTCTTAACAACAATCCATTCATTTAAGAGTCTAAAGTCTAACTAATTGTCAACACCTCAAGCTATGGAAAAGTCTTTTGTAGATCTCCTTACTAAATCAATAAAATAGAAAATCATGTTTAAATCTTTAAATTTAATGAAATTCATAAAATTAATCTTAAGATATTAAATTGCGTTAAAGGATTAAAAACTTGAATTTTGGTTTGACCAAACGGTCAACATAGAGGAATTTAATGGAAGTGGTATTTTATGGCCATTTTGGAATCATCATAGGTATTTTTGCACCCAAAATTTATTTATAATGCTAGTAGCTCTTCCTGAAAATGGCAAAGGGTATTTTTACTCATTTACTCTTCATGTTGACTAGGCATTATAAACCACATGTCAAGTCCAAAATTCAAACTTAACATCGGTTACTCTAAATTAACAGAAATAGCATTTTTGGGATACTTTTTTAATGTTGCTGGTATATATTTTTGCATCCAAAAATTGTTTATTGTGCTTGTAGCTCTTTCGAGAAAAAAATAATGGATAGTTTTACTCCTTACCCTTATTTATAATGTGATAATTAGTTGAAATAAACTTATGATGAGTATGGGAATGTGTTTCATTTACTTCTAACGTGTTAATTGTGTAAAAATAAGGGTTAAGGGGCAAATTTAACAATCATTTTTACCAAAGGTGCATCTGGCACAATTAAGTTTTGTTGGGGGCAAAATTACACATAAACTATTTATAGTGGGGCAAATATAACAAAACCATTAATTCAATTGCAATGTTTGTTACTTTACATTATGTGGGCCCCACAAAGTCAAATACAACTCCCCCTTTTATCCACATCATCCTCTCACCCTTCCTCTTCCCCCTCCCCCACGCCATTGGGTTCGGTATGGACACAGTCAGAGGAAGAAACGGCCACATCTACACTCAGGGGATGACGGCCCTATGAACCCCAAGCCATGTACCCTTAGGCACGTCGTCATATAGGAGGAGCCATTGTGGATCATCTTCAATGGAGACAAGGTAATCAACCTGAAGCAAGCGCTCATCTTGAACTCCTTCAAGACCATTGACGGAAAAGGAACCAGTGTTCACATCACTGGCGGTGGCTGCATTACCATCCACTACGTCAACATTGATGGCATGCATATCCATGGTGCTCATGAGACTGTTGTTTCCGTACTTCTACACAAGTCTTGAGTTTCCAGTAAATAGCAATTGATGCGTGCTTCTGTCGCTAAAGCAATCAATTAAACCAGGTCCTAATTAATTATGTAGTTTAGGGTCAACCTAGGTCATTCTCCTAAGGAGCAAGCTATGGGTTTTCTTTATGATTGATTTTTAAGTAACAAAAGATGCAATATAATGGACCTAAACTAAAATGCAAGACTCCACTACCTAAATGCAAAATGTAAAAGACTCTAAAACCTATATGAGAATGAAACTAACCTAAATAATGAACATGCAATCTTTGGGGGTTTTTTATGAAAAAGGAATTAAGATGCTAAGCAAAGAAAATAATCAAAAGTAAGACAATCAACAAGGATTTCGTTCAGTTATGATGATGAAGGGGACAACTTAGGATTCACATGGATTTAGCTTTCTTAGCCATTTAATTTATTAGACCAAAGGGAGATTCATGAAAAATTGGAATTAATAAATTTAATCACCTAATCAAGACATGGGAAACCCTCATGCTCAATAACACCTAATCCACTAGAAAACTCATAATGGAAAAAATGGTGGTTAATTAAATCCATTAAAAACCAATCACAATTGCTTAAGATATTTTGGAAATTATGTTTACAATTGCCTAATTAAACAATTTGACAATTAATCACCTAATTAAACAATCAAGAAATTAAACCCAAATTGACAATTAAATTAATAATGAAAACTCAATTAATAATCTAATTGACAATCAAAGGTTTGCAAACAAAAATCCCAATAATCATTTAAAAACAAAGCAAATCCAAAATATCAATTCAATCCAAATACAAAAATAAGTCTACAATCTAAAATTAGATTGTTCTCAATTAACATAACCTAAAATCATTTAAAACTAAACAATCTTAAGTTTGGAATCAAAGAGATAAAAGAAAGACACTCCCTTAGCTTGTAGTCTTCAAGTGTAAGCTTCTAGGCTCTAGCTTTCTCCATGTTCCTCCCAAATTGCCTCCCAAAATAATCTACTCTGCCATGAAAATTTCTCCCTTTCCTCCCATCTCCAACCGCGTCACAGCCATCAAAAAGATTTGTGCAGAATTGGTTGATGGTTGGTCCATGGCCGTGGGACCCGTGGCACAAGAAAAGGAGAGGAATTGAGATGGAGTTTGTGTCTGTGCGAATGAAAAGAGAATGGAATAGATTAATGATATTGATCGTGGGGCCCGTGAGAGAAGAGGATGGGAATTGATGATAAATTCCCTAAAGGTGATGTCCCTTGTATCTGGAAGAACTTCCAGCATCAATCCAGCAGCTGTGTCTCGGGGTGCGTCTCCGCTCCCTTGATCTCCAGCGTCGGTCCGTGTATATTCTCCTGGCGTCTGCGAGTGCGTGATATGATCTCTTATATGGCGGCAGCTAGGTTAATTAAAAGGGAGGAGAAGAGAGTTTTTTTTTGGGTATCAACTTGAGCCCATTAAAATTTAAGAAGCCCAATAATATTCAACCATCAGATTCTATTTTAGCTTCCAAGAAAAATTCTGCACCGTAGGATCTTTCAATCTGCTTTTCCTTACTCTGCAAGAATTAAATAAAATTGTGATATATCATATATTTGAAAATATTATCCAATCACAAGATATCAATCAAAATAATAATAATTTAAGCTCAATAATATCATAATCAATTCAGATTTATATTAATTCCCAAAATCAGCTAATTATCCAAATATTATCTAATAAATCCAATTTAGCCTAAAATAATCTCCAAAATAAATGAATAAGGTGGGATAAAATATATTAAAATTGTGATTTATCAGCAATCCTTTCCCTTTTTTTCTCGACCAGAAAGTTATAGTTTTAGAATGCCTCTAGCCCTCTACTGACATAAAAACAAGAACTATAAGTATGAGAATATTGAAGGTCTTAATGGAAAATGTGTTTGAATGGGAGCTTCTTCTTTTTTCATTGCACTGGTTGGCTTTTATGAATTTGCCACTACTTTAGAGTGAGGCCTCGTGATGGAGTTGTAGAAAATGATAGAGGAGGAGGTGACATTTAATTTAAAAGGGTTGTGGTAGGGATGAGTATGGGTAGCCCAATTTTGTGATAGTTGGTTCTCGAAGCTATGATCACAACAGATTACTGCATGCCTGGGATGAGTGGTTAATTAGAGATCAATTCTTTGTTCCATTAGACCTTTGGCTCACACTTGCAGGAATGTTGAGAGGAGAGAGGGAGAAGAGGGGAAGAGGGAGAAGAGAGAGAGAGATCAGGAGGAAAGGCGAGAGGATGATGTGGATAAGAGAGAGAATTGCATATGATCTCGAGGGACCCACATATGTAAAGTTTCGGAAGTTTTGATTGAGTTAACAGTTTTGTTACATTTGCCCGATTTCAAAAAATTTAGGTGTAATTTTTGCCCCAATAAAACTTAATTGTACCAGGCACACCTTTGATAAAAAAATTATTGTTAAATTTACACCTTAACCCTATAAAACACGTCAACTTTCAAAATTAACGTGTTAAAGCAGAACTTTTGAATTACTAGAAATGAGAAGTAACCATAATAGGCTTTTTCTTTTTTTGCTCATTGGTACACACATACTACGTACACTAAAAAAATGTAAGAACCATACCAACATAGAGTTTGTCTATAGCAATGTAATGCCCCATTAAATTTCTTTAAGTCTCAAGTTTGAGTCATAGAGGATACACCTATGTTGAGAAGGACAATTATGAATCTCAAATCGGATACTAAATAATAATATAAATAAAAGAGTAAAAACTATGAAAAGCATATAATTTTCATGAAAGCACGTTTTGGCAGAATCATGCAATTATGATTTGCATATTCAAAGGGAAGAATTTCAATAAAAGTCTCTCAGAAGCAAAACATAATTTCTTGTAAGTCTTAAAAGATCGTGAAATTTCATTGTTTAAGAATAAAAATAAAATTATACTTTGGTGTTAAATTACCAAAATAGCATTTTAGTAATTGAACATCGGAGTATAAGATTTAACATCTATCAAAATATAATTTCATTTTTATTCTTAAACAATAGACTGAAATTTCAAAAACTTCTTATACCTATTGAAAAATGTTACTTCTATGAGACTTTACTGAAATTATCCATATTCAAAATTATGATTTTTAATTGTAATATACAAGAAGCTAGGTCGTTCGCCCTGAATGAAAGAGGGCAGTTAAAAAACATTAATTAACAAACATGAAATATTCTTAAGATCCATCCTATACTCAAAATATCTTACAGACGTGCTTAAACGAAACAACTGAAAATTCAAAACTACAAACAAGTACGCACACACCAACATACATACATACATGCATGCATACATACATAGATACATACAGACAGACAGACAGATCTGATTATTAATAGTAATTGTAAACAGACTGTAAATTAAAAACCATGTGTTTGTGTGAGTGTGTGTGTGTATAACCATCAATCATGATCAAATCCCAATCAAATCCACACATTTTGTTAAGCCAAAGGTGATTGCCATGGCCGCCCACCCTCCGATCAAAACCCTAGAAGACGACTTCACCACTGGTGCTTTACCCAAAACTGCACTCACCACTCCAAACCCTAACAATGCAAGGCTCACCACAACTTCCAACACTACCAACCTCACCTTGTACTCTTTTATAAACGCCGCCCCTAGCAATGGCACCACCGCGCCCATGGCAAAAGCTACCGCGGAGGCTGCCGCGGCGTAGAACGGGTTTGGCAACTTTGCTTTGTTCACCTCTTTTCCTTCTCTCTTCAACTGAGCCACCTCCATATCATACTGTGAGTACACAGACACAAACTCTCCGATTGCCATACTACAAGCTCCGCCTACTAAACCGGCAACTCCAGCGAGGATCATTGTTTTGACATCCTTCTTCACAGCCCCGACTCCCATCATGAGGGACGCGGTCGAGAGCAAGCCGTCGTTGGCTCCAAGAATGGCAGCTCGAAGCCACTGTGCCCTTTGGGTGTAGTCGACACTGACGATGTCGTTCTCATGTTTCTTATGATGATCATCGTCAATAGGGTTTTGTTGGAGTGATTCTGTGTCACAAAAGTTGGCTTCTGAAGAAGAAGCTAAAGCAATTTGGCTGAGCTTATGATCCGCCATTGAAATATAATGTGTTATGATAAGGAAGAAAGTGATGAGATTTTGATTTAGGCGAGTGTGGAGGACACGTTCATGAAATGAAGCTATTTATAGATATGAAATAGTGAGACTTACGAGGAATCTTATGAGTTCATATATGGAACTTCTCATATGCAAAACCATTGTATTTGTCACATGCTAAATACATGAGTTAAAGACAACAAATTTACTTTGATTCTAAATATAAATATAACCAACAAGCTGTTAGTTGGGGTGGTAAGCGGCCTTACTCCCATAAGAAGAAAAATATATAAGTTTAAATCTCCGAAATGGCACTTATTGAGAGAGAGAAAAATCCTTTATACTCTAAATCTTGAAAATGAGTACACCCTTTGCCAAATAAAAAAATAAATGTAAATATAACACCTCAATTATCTTCTCTCCCAAGTTTTTAAAAACTTGAATATATTTATGTTAGATTTCAAAAATGAGAAGAATATGTAGAAGTAAAGTTGAAAGTCATTAGATTTTAAAATAGAGTTAATGAAATTTTAAGACTTTTTTTAGTTCCAATAAAACATGTTGAAAGTGACTTTTTAAAAGGATAGGATCAAATAGGTAGTTTGTAAAGAAGTACTGGAATTGAATAATAATGAAGAAATTAAAGGGAATATTAAGAAAAAGCATTTGTGATTAAATATTCCTCCTAACTAAAGACCTTCTAGAGACACAGTTGCTGCTGCCCCGGGGAATGGGGTGGGCAAATATCCGTCTAGCTTTAACAGTACAAATGGAATGAAGAAAATCTATGTTATATTAAATAGTTATTAGTATTTTCGTTTGAATGAGATCAGTCAATACACTTGTGACAAAATACAACAGGGCATTTTGATATTATACCTAACTAGTTGATTTTCTCATGCGTTGCATGATGGCAACTAGAAAGTGTACCAAAGATTATTTATGACTTGTACAATTTATTAAAAATTTTATATGCATATATATATAGAGTACTCCATGCCATTCTATTCTTAATATAGAATTTAAATAATTAATTTGTAGATATTAAAGAAATTAGCTAACTTAATTATTTATAAAAACTGTTAGTTTTCCCCAAAGTAAGAATTTTAGGAAAAAATTATAAATTTAAGCGATAAGAAGGATTAGGTCGTACAAGGACTAAAATAAATAATCTAATTAGCTCTTATATTTATGGCAAAATGGAGTGAATTGGGATCCAAGTCCGATCTCCTTTTCCTCTTCTTTTTTTCCCTCAAATCTCATTTCCACCCATTAGATAAAAAAAGTGAATGATTCAGATTTAATATCTTATAAAACTGTTATTATAATATTTTATAAATTAAAATTTCTATATTTTTTCTGTATTGCAACTATCAACTGTGGAGGAAAAATTTTAAGATTAACAGACGACAAAGAAAGTATCTAATTAATACTGATAATCTCCCAAAGCAACGGCAACAGACTTGAACAGAAAAAAAAAACAAAAACAAAAACAAAAACCCTTACAATACGCATTGGAATATCAAATTAAAACTTTCACTACGTACACGGCACATTAATCCCCTCTTAAAAATTTTCAGTCCGCAAGAATATCAACCGCACTATCAAACAAAGAAGCATAGTTAATCCAATTTAATTAAAAAGAAAGCTACGATTTCACTGGTTTTTATCATTCAAAGGACCTGTATGTATGTATGTATGATCACTGTGAGTCTGTGACCAATGGCGGGTTAAGACCGGCAAGACCCACAAGTTTTTAATATAAACTTCATACTGTATCACACACACACACACACTCTTTCTTTTCCATCTCAACCTTTTCCATAACTAAAGCTTGACTCCAACATGAACTTAAGTGAAGAATGATATTTGATTAAATGAAGTAAATATATTTGGTGTGTTATAAACAGAAATGGACATTTATATATTTGATCGGACAATAATTTTTTTATTACAAAAATAACTTAAAATATTATTTATGAATTTTATTAATTTTAAAAAAAATTAAAAAAAAACTAGTGTGTGTATTCATTTAAAAAAAAAAAATCAAAGTGGTGCCAATGGGACATGCCTTCAAATCATGCATGGAAGGAATGAAAAACACCACTTGGAAATATGGAATCCGTCACAAATGAGAATGGAATAATTTTTTATGTGCCATATTTTAAAGGAAAAATCCCATATAAGGACGGTTGAGTTACCTAAATTCTATTTTGGGTTACTGAATTTAACAAATTATATATCAAGTTATGTATCATAACTAATGATTTAAAATTTGAGTCATAGGGGTAGGTAAAGAAGTGGCATTTTTCATATTTGATGGAACTGGCACTTCTGTAGAATTGAGTTCCATCATATCAAACACCTCAAAAGTCCACTTCCAACTTAAATTCTAGTTCTATCTCCTCAATTCTATGCTATCAAAGGACATAATTGACAGGGCAAATAATAGGATTATATTTTCAATTTTGATGTTTTAATAATTAAGGGATGTGGAGGTAATTTGGCCTAAATTTTAAATCCCTAATTATGATACATAACCTTATATATAATTTGTTAAGTTCAGTGACCCCAATTAAAATTTGAATAATTCAACCATCTTTATATGAGATTTTCCCTATTTTAAAAATATATGTATATATTAAGTTTTTTCTTTCTATCAAAATAACTTAAACCAATTTAATAGAACTTTCCTTAAAGCTGTGTACTCTTAATTTATCTTCCAATTAGTCCATATTATGTGGATATTAAAACATTAAGGAGCCGATTAAACAACCCCACCGCCTTATGGATTCCAATTCCTTTTCTCATTATTCCAAAATAATCAGCAAACATTTCTATAAAGAAAATTTGACCATATGGTCTGTTTAAATTGTGGAATATTTTTATGTGCAATAAGTGAGCTAGTCGTAATGCGAATAAGAACAAGAATGGTGTTTGGTAGAATGAGATGAATATATTTAGTATATGCTATGATAAAGGAATGAACGACATTAATATAAAGGCAAAATTTATCAAAAGAATAATTTTTAGCTTTTTATATTTTCAATAAAATAATCGAAATATTTATTTTTATTTTTTTTTGAATTTGTAAAAGCATTTTTTTTTTCAAATTTAATAAAAATGATAAATATTTATAATTAAAATAATAAAAATTTTCATAAATGAAAAACAACAAAGATTAATCAAGTTCGAAATTTATTTTTGAGTTTGTGGCTTCCAATTTACAATTTTTACGGGTATTCTATCTCTGTGGATAGAGTTCATAGAGAAGCTGAAATCTATTAGCAAATATATAAATTATTATTTTAGTGTGCCCCCCGCTTTTTAAAAAGCCCTTACGTGAGTATTGATAAGTATTAACACCTTAAATTAATCTACCTATCTTGATCACGGGTATTCTTAAACCACTTTGGATTTAAGACTAATTAATCCCTTTTAAAGATTAAAGCGCAAATAATTTTTGTCTTTCCTAATAAGTGCTCTTTTTGATATTTAAATTTGTATTATCTTTTTTAGAGGATGAGATCATTTACCACTTCAACCATTGTTTTGAGGGGTTCAAAGGTTGAAGTTAATGTATTTTCTGCTCAGAGAGTTTTTTTTTTTTTTTTTTTAATATTTTGATCTAAATATTCTCAATTATTTTCCTCCTGTATGGTAGGACGCTAGGATTCAGGTTGAATATACTTTGATTTTGGTGTCACTTTTGGTTTAGTTTTATTTAGTGCTCTTTCTCTGTAGTTGGCTAGATACATACTAAACTATTGATAATAATCTCTATTTATAAATACATGCAAACTTTCTAATAAAATTTGTTTAGATGTTTTTCATCATCATCAGCATCAGAATATGTATGTTGAACATTCTAATCATTAACATCTCTAACGGTAAATATGTTAAAAAATTTTTTGTATAACTTAGCCAGGAAGAACTTTTCACATTGGTTGGTGGAAGGTGTTGGAAATAATGAGTTGGCATGTCACAAGGAACAAGTCCCACTTTGATTGGGATTGTGGGGGTCCAAGTAATAAGTAATCTTGGACTTAGAGGAGGAATAAATTCGCACAACAATCGAAAATCCGGTGATATCTCCTCACCTCTTGTGTGCGAGTTAAATATGGATTGAGCACCTTTTATCATATGTTTTTATGGAAATATTGAAAGTATTTTTGGAATAAATAAGTATTTACCAAAAATATCTTTTACTATAGCCATTAATTGTGAGAAGCTGGACGTTGGAATTGTTCAAATGCATAAACGGATTTCTTCAATGATCTTTATTGCTTTTAATATGGAGTATATTCATGGTCATAAAACACCCTTATTTCATGGCCAACGTTTTATATAGCCACCAACGTTCACAAGATTTTGGTTTTTAATATGATTAACGTGCTGCCCAGCATATGAGCGTGTGAAGCCTCTAAAAGGCTGTGTCTGCAAGAGTTCAAAGGAGATGAAAAAAATATGAAAGTGCCTTAGAGCACTTCTCTCCTACAGCCTCCTCTAAGTTTTGCTTGCTGAGTTCTATTATGTTTCATTGTTCTATTCACCCTGTTTTTATAGGATGGATCTGTTTTATCTTGGGGAGTGCTGCTTCTTCTTAGCCGGTGGTTGCGGAATATATAGCTCTTAAGGATAGCGTCCTTGGACGTGACTCGGATTATTCATTTCTTTGTAGGTGTTGCCACTGATAGAATCTGCAAAACACTAGGTGGAGTTGAAAGATTCACTTGATCATATGTGAATTTAGGTGCTGACGCCAACAGAAGGTACCATATAAATATATAATGATTTACTTAATCTAAAATTTACATCAGTGATACAAACCACGTAAAAATTAAGTAAGCGAAATGAAATAAAGTTCATGATTTTTCCCCCCCTCATAGTTGAAACTTGCAAACTACACGTACATGATCAAAGAACAATGGAATCCACAGACTTTGTTAGGCCAAAAGTGATTCCCATGGCTAGCCACCCTCCAACCAAAACCCTAGAAGACGACTTCACCACCGAAGCTTTCCCCAAAACAGCACTCAACACTCCGAACCCTAACAAGGCGGCGCTAACCACACCCACCACCACCACCAACCTCACCTTGTACTCCTTTATAAACGCCGCCCCGAGCAGCGGCACTACCGCGCCCATGGCAAACGCGACCGCGGAGGCAGCTGCTGCGTAAAACGGATTAGGCAACTTTTCTTTGTTAACCTCTTTTCTCTCCCTCTTCAGCTGAGCTACCTCCATATCACACTGCGAGTACACTGACACAAACTCTCCGATTGCCATACTACAAGCTCCGGCGACTAAACCAGCAACTCCGGTGAGGATCATTGTCTTGGCGTCCTTCCGTACGGCTCCGACTCCCATCATGAGCGATGCCGTCGAGAGTAAGCCGTCATTGGCTCCGAGAACAGCAGCTCGGAGCCACTGTGCCCGTTGGGTGTAGTCAAGGACGTCGTCAGTCTCATGTTGCCGATCATCTTGAGGGTTTCTCTGAGGTGCCTCAATGTCAGTTGGAGAAGAAGATGGAGCGATTTGGCTGAGCTTATTATGATCTGCCATAATCAAAGGAAGATTGTTTTTTTAATAATAAGGAAGAAATTTTAGTGTAAGCGAGATTTTTGAACAAGAGAGTGCGTGGAGGACACACGCCTCCATAAGAAGCCATTTATAGATTTGGAGGGAAACCGTGGGACTTAAGTGGAAATTGAACAAAAGAAAAGGGTAGTGGTGAGTATACGCGAAAGAATCTGATTTATACTTTCCCATTTGCAAGGGCATAAACGAATTTAGTTAATCCATAGTTAATTTTTGTGCCTTTTATATCAAAACTTTCTCGTTTTCTTTTTCTTTTTTTAAATAACTTTTGTGCCACCTAGTTTGAGATTTGGATAACCGAAAGGAAAATTCCCGCGGTTTTTATGTCGGAGTCTTGTGTGTGTTCTTTTTTGGCCGTGTCTCTCTGTCTCATTTAAGAAATTTTGGATCTTTTCAACTGAGCCCTCTTAATTCAATCTTAATTAATTAAATTGTGATATAACTGTGTGTTAAGGGAAAATAATGATTAAATACCTTTTGTTTATTTTTTTATAAAATAAATTCCTCAACACCATTAGATCACAATCTATAATTGCTAATATTTCTCAATTGAGAGATTAAAATCCGTTTTGTTTTTGCTAAGCTTTCTGTTTTTGTTTTTGTTCATTTTCCCCTCTGTTTTCTAAATTTAAAGATTTGTACTTGAGCTACAAACCAAATAGAACTACTTTAAAAAATTAAAAGAAAAATATTGGGGACATACAGGTCGAAGTGAGTTTGTAAGAGTTAGCAAAGTCGTATTTTTCTTTCTTTCATTTGTATTTATATATTTTTATGTCTAACTAAATTAGAAGGTGTATAGAATTTGAAGGATAAGTCATCTTGCTTATACTTTATAAATATCGTGCTAGTTAGATTTTATATTAATATAAATATTAGATTATATTAACTCTAGCCTAGTTTAAATAATTATTTGATTATTATATATTGATTGATTAAAGTATATAAAGTACACACGATGTCACGTTAATGTTTTGAAAAACATTAATTAAATAAAAAAACAAATTTAATACTCTAGCTACATATAGTGAAGGCATGAAACTCCAGAAAAAAGTTATTAGTTAATGTTTGTAATTGAAGTATATACCCTCACATGTTGATTCGGACATCCATTACTACTAAATTGAGATGATCATATGAAACGAACATTTAATCAAAGTCTAAAGTTTTCTTTTTGGTCGGCATTCTTTTGCTTTGTAGTTTGTACTTTTTCTTTCACCTTTTTAACTTTAAAATAGAAAAGGAAAATATTTTTAATGAAACTACTTTAGACGACTTTACTAAAGGTGTGTGAATATAATGGTGGAAACGTGTTCTTGGCAAGATTAAAAAGGTCAAGTTCATATTAAGTCGGGGAATAAGATTCTTATTCTCTTATAAATTTTTTATAGCATTTATTATATTTTTTTTATAATTACTACTTCCTCAAATAATAACTAGATAAATAATTTATAGATATTAAAAAAATTAGTTAAGGGTGAATTGATTTCTCTAAAGCATCCTATTTAATAATTTGCGAGACAAAGTGGAATAAGATATTGTATTTAATATATCAAAGTAAACCTCCTAAGTCCTAACTAGCTCTTACATTCATTTAAGATCAAAGGGAGTATATGATATTTTTTATTATTTTTTAAATAAGAACGCAAACTCTTTTTTAATTTATTCTTAAAGTTATTTGTATTTTATTTTTATTGGACTTTGGGTCCAAGTCCGTCCTTGATGAGCCGGACTATTTGATTAGGATATAAATAACCTAATCAAATAAGAATAAAATCAGCATTAATTGCAGATTGAGGAATAATTCAACAATAATTATGGATTTGTTAATTGAGGAACAAATCACCATAATTAGGAAATTAATTGAGAATCAATTAATTTAATTGCTGTCTTAGAAGGCAAGAAGAAGTGCACACGTTTCCTAATTAGTGGCCTCCATAAATCACTATAAATAGGGTGTGCCTCCTCAATTGCAATTCACTCCGCCATTGAGCTTTCTGGCAATCTCTTCTCTCCTACCATCTTTCTGGTTTTGATGATCTGCTGTGCAAATCACAATTAGGCTCTAGTAGTCTAATACTTATGTGGGCACTATTGTGGAGCTTTAACCCAGATCCAAACATGGATTTGCCCCGATACGTCAATTCTCTCATCTCTTATATTTCTCTTACATTGGTATCAAAGCCATGATGATCCTATGGCTGTGTGATTTATTCTTTTTGAATAATTAATTGATATAATTCGTTTATACCCCTATCTAATTCCGCTGTGCTATTATATATTTGAATATATAATGTTAACATGTGCGCATATTTTTTTATCCTCTTCTCATATACATGATTCTGGGCTTCCGCATGCGTTGCAATTTTTTAGTTCAACATTAACAAAGATGTATATGTTTTGAATGCTATATGCCCATATGAATGAATCTGTCTCCCGATTCCTTATGCCTCATTTTTTCCTTTCGAAAATATGCGTATGTATATATGTGTCTATGTGTTCTATGTGCATTCGGATTCTTCTTCCCATACTTGCTATTTGATCGAAGCTTAATATGCACACATAAAATGCTAGGTTCATGATTGCTGGTCAAATATTGTTTTGCTCCTCTGATTATCTATATATATATATATATATATATATATATATATATATATATATATATATATATATATATATATATATATATATGTATATATATAACTCAGACGCGATTTCCTTTGTCTTCTCCTCACATCTTAGATTTCTTAGTGGTTGACCTTTTTGGAACCTATGTGGAACCAAAAACAAGAGAATTTAACCCTTAAAGGCTAGGAAAGTTTTTGAAACGCAGAGGACACATCCGGGACGAATTATGCAGCATCGTCAACGTCGAGAAAAAATGGGGTGTTTGAAACTGAGTGTTTCACCCCCAAACGAAGCCATGGATGTGTAGATCTCGAAGAGACGATTCCAACGATGCTTAGAACGCGTCAAACGGAGTTTAGATGAGGGAGAAACGAAGGAAAGAAGTTCGTGGGTCGTTAGTCGCTGCCGCCACTTCACTTGTGATTTGATCAATAAAACAGAGGTTTTCAGATCAAATGAATGCCATGGATTTGTAGTTCACTGAACTACAATTCCAACGACACCAAGAATGCAAAAACGAAGCTAAAACGAGGCAGAAATGGCTTCCTAAAGTTGGCGGGTCATCAAGCTCCAACCGGGTCAGTTTGACCCAGCTGGAAGTTGAAGACGATGACGTGGCAATTAACGCCACATCATCGGTCAACCCAAGCCATGTGGCACCAATACGAGCGCGCTACGTCAGGGTCCAGCTCCACGTCATCAGCTCTCGATCAAGCGTTACCAGTCAACGGTCAGCCGTTGACCGATCAAAGTCAATGGTCATTAGTTGACCGAAAAAAACCCCCAGAAACTGACATATGGTGCATGGGGCCCACTGGGGCCTCCGTTTGACATGTGGCAAGCATGTGGCAAGCATGTGGCAGCCGTTGACCAATGTGTCCAATCCAATTTAAATCAATTCCAATGATTAAATACCACAACATGACACCATTTCCACATAAATTTTCACAAGGAATCCATTGGAACACCAAATCAATCAAATTCACATCTCATTGACATATTTTCACAACAATCTCAACATGTCAACACAATTCACATTCAATTCTTTCCTCTATTCTAAGTCAATTTGGATGTTAATCCACAATTGAACTCAAATACAGGGTTTCGGCGCTGCTCACAACACACACGAATCACATTCGAGTGCCAAATCACATCATATTCTCCAAAAGGGTTATTTATCACTAACCACATCCACTTTTGAAGTCATTAACCCTTAATCACAATTTGGGATCTTGCTAAAATGGGGCTTAGCAGTCCACTTCTCTCAGGCTTATTCTCTAACCTCGAGTCTCAAAATTCGGGGTATTACATCACCAACTTCGAGATAATCGAAGAACACTACATGAGTCCCAAACGGTCTAGTGATGATTCTTTGTGAAGTCATCCTTTGTCAAATGACATATGAAACAAATGTCAGGGGAGTCAAAGGAATAAAGGATCAGAGAATCCTTAAATTTTGAGTTGAGAAAGTCATGGGTTGATCAAATATCTTGAATAACAAGATAAATGGAGATTGCACAAGAAAGATATAGTCTTTTCCACCTAAGACATGTACAAGTGTAATCCTTAGACATCTTAGGATGTCAAACTGCAAACTCATGGACACTCCTGAAGTCCAAGGCACAAACCTAAAGAGTTTATATATCTTATGAGGAATCCAACATAAAAAAAGTGGATAGAGTCCTATATGAGACTATGGTTGGTAATATAAATGTACACATTGGTGTACATAAGACCAAATATTTTTTGTCGGACTTGGAAGCTGTTTTTGGTCCCACTGTAAAATGGGTTATGAGAATAACCATGGATTAAATTGTCAAGACAACAACTTTCTTTTGAAAGGATACTCTAATACAAGACCTAGGCAAATGGAGATGGAGTAAGGAAATATACAAAGTATTTTTTCTTGTTATCCATGGAAATAGAACATAGGGCGTGTTCTGCCATCATTCAAAGTGTCATATGGCTAAAATAATCCCTACGAGAGATTGAGAATGAATGGTGGATAGAATGATCCAAATGATAGCATCTTATGATGAGGATCCTAAGTATCACAGCAAGGCGAAACATACTTTTTGATATATCTCTATAAGAGATATGCTTTCAAAGAGGGAAAGCGACAATTCAATGACCTTCTACTAACAGAATGTTAGTAGATCCCCTTAATGAGCCCATAGCTTGATTTTCATTAAGTTAGTAAAAATCTTGGGGCGTCAATAAAATGTAAGGTCGTGAACTTCTTTTATATAAAGATAAAAGAAATAGTATATATGTTATGAGTAAATACATATAAGGTATACAAGTTATATGTCGTACATGTTAGAAGAGGTTGGTTCACTCACATGAACAACCATCTTCCTATGTTTTGCGCGGGCATTGGAGGGTACGACGAGCAAATGATCACCATGAGATAGTTAAGAAGAATCTTTGCTTTTGAGTCGCCTCAGTTAGACTGAGATGAGATCTATATGTGTACATATACACATAAAATGGATCGGAGCATGAATACAGACCTGTAGCCAGGCAAAGAACTCTTTTTCACAAATGAGATTGTAAAAGAGATATTGCGAAAAAAAAGTTCTGGTTTGAATATTGAGTAAATTTTGGAACTAATGTCTGTACGGTGAAAGAGAAAGAAATCGACGTACACCACAAATCATTCATCGTAGCATGCAATTCATACTGCATGTGCTTGAGAGTTAGACTACAACATGGGATATGGGTGAAAGATCCCTAGTTTACCACAGTGTGAGTCCCAAGAAGGAAGAATCCTTCCACGATGCCCTTAAGACTTAGGCAACATCATGAAAGCTTGGTTTGGTGACATCTACTTTAGTTGAAGCTCTATGATCACACTCGATTCGGTCAGACAAGTGAAAACTAGGAAAGAGAACAAGTCAAGATGGACTGATGTTTAGTCAAAAAGGAAGATTTACTCCAAGATACATAAGATGTGCTAGTATCTGTGATTGACCCCTTACGAGCTCTCTGTGTAGTTAGTAAGTACGGATACTATGTGCATGGAAGGCAATATGAGTTAATCAATATATTAACTCGAGAGGGTTTAGATATGCAATGAGTAATATGTATGAGAGAATTTGGGGCATATGAGGCAATGAATATATATTTTACAGATATAAAGGGTGTCCTTGGATGTTGATCCGGTATGAGAGATTTCTAGTATCACAAGCACCAAATCTTGAAGACGTTTTTGCCCATGCGGTCACGGCAGATGCCAAGTATGATTGAGGAACAAATCATCATAATTAGGAAATTAATTGAGAATCAATTAGTTTAATTGTTGTCTTGGAGGGCAAGAAGGAGTGCATACGTTTCCTAATTAGTGGCCTCCATAAACCACTATAAATAGGGTGTGCCTCCTCAATTGCAATTCACCCCGCCATTGAGTTTTTTAACAATCTCTTCTCTCCTACCATCTTTATGGTTCTGGTGATTCGCCCCGGTATGCCAGTTCTATCTCTTCTCTTTTATTTCTCTTACAATTTTGTACACCAAATAAACCAAAGTACAGATCTTCTATAACTTAGAATTGACTTATAAATGAAGTTAATGATGAAAATTGCTATAAAAAGATACCATTGAATTTTTTTTTTTTTGAAATTATATGGATATTGGAATCAAATTAGCATAACAGTTGTGCGGATCTACGTTTGTAATACTCAATATGTATGTGTTCACTCACATATATAAATTGAATGGAAAATAACTGGTATTAGATGATTATTTAACTTGATTATTTTTATAAAGATATTTTTTTCTCATTTTTTAAACATAAAATTACATGGTATATTAACTACAAGATCATATATAGCTAAGAAGTACTGATTAATATTGTACATAGCTATTTTTTTATTGCATTGGAATGATAAAATTATTCATTTTTTTAAAATATAAAAGTAATTGAGAAAAATTCACATTTCTTCATCTTTTTGACATGATTATCTGACCGGATCAAGTATTATTGCACCCAATTATTGAGGATAATTCTCCCAAAAACATTTTCAATATTCCCACACGAAACGTAAGTGACGGAATCCCCTTCATCAGGAGTAAAGCTTGCTGGTAGAACAGTGCACATTTCTAATAATATGGTTTGTGTTTATACACGTTGCCTTAATGGCATAAAATTTTTAGATTCGATCCTAGGCATAAATATTATTATCTCTCGACCTCCTTTACTATTTCTGCTCTCAGAATTTAGAGCATACCATGCAGGAAAAAACAAACCCCATAGAGAGATCACATAATTTTATAAAAAAAATATTTAATTTATATTATTAAAAATTAGTTGTATAATTTGTGTAGAAACTTAATTATATATAAAAACATTATCATTTGGATTATGTCTAAATGCTATCTTACATTCAGAAATTCGTCACCGAAATGGAAGAAGAGCAAAGCCTCTCTAATTTTCTACTTGTCTCTATTTGCCTCATTATGTGCCACAAAGAGTGTTCCTTCGTTTTAGAATATTTTTATTTCTTTAAACTATAAGTAGGTTTATTTGATTTTGCCATACGATAGTAATGACACTACGTACTGTACTATGTTAGATTCAGGTATGATCAACTCAATTGGGGTATCTCTCCCGAAAACAAATATTATCCACATTTATATGGACTTGAACTAGGAGAGGGGTGTCTTCATTGATTTTCCTCTGTATTTACTCTCCACTGAGTGTTTCTACCATTAGATCAACTTTTAATTATTGAGATTTTCATTATAATGATATTCTTTACATATTATTAAATCTCAACAATTGAAAGTTAATCTAATTGTAGATACACTCAATGAAGAATAAATGGAGAGGGAAATCAATGGAGACACCCTTCTACCACTTGAACTCACGAGACTTATAGTTAAGTGATCCATTTCTGCATAAAATATTTATTATATCATCAAAGTAGCATGACCAATACTATTCACGGACAATCCATCTGCCTTTATTAATTACAAAAAAAAAAAAAAACAGTGGATTGCGGTAGAATTTATGACAAAATTGATAATTCTGTCATAAAATATAGTCACTAACTAATTAGAGACATAATTCTTTCACTAAGTCAGTTTAATTAATTAGTGACATAATTCTTTCACTAAATTTCGTGGTTAATTTACCGCCTTTTTGTAGTGATTTGTACATTCTTAAAGGATTTCAACCCACAAACAATGCATGCTTGATTTCGGTAATGCAGGTTTTGATTCCAAGGCCTCCCTCTCCTTTGGGATGAGGGACCATGCTTCTATTAGATGAGAAAATGTAAGATAAAAGAATGGGATTGCAGAATTTTAATGAAGAGAAAATGAAAGATAAAAGAAAAAGAAAAGGAAAATAAAATTTTTTAACCCCATTCTCCAATTTTTATAAAATCTAATCACAAAAATTTTCCCTCCCCTTCCCTTCAAATCCCTCATACCAAACACCACATAGGCCCTTAGCAAAATGTCATTCCACATGTGGAAAGTCTAAATGTAGCTTTCCCGGTTATTCCCAAAAGTCTTCTCGAAATACTTTTTGTAATGTAATTGACAAAACACTACCAAAAAAAAAAAACAATTTAATAGCAGTTAAAAAAATGTATTTGTAACGGCTATAACTGCTACAAACGACATTATATTAACAGCGGTTGATAAAACCGTTACACAATCCATTGTTGCAAACGTTTTTGTAATGATTAATAATAACCGCTACTCAAGTGTTTTTTTTTTTAACCACAAGATTCTAATGTTATCAATACATTATCTCTCTACATAAAATCGCTACAAATGTTGGGGCCACAATTTTACATGGCGGGGAATGAAAAATAAAAATTTGGCTATATTTTTGTAGCAGTTACAAAACCGCTACTAAATGGAAATAGTAATTTT